>PVLA01000860.1:0-69610 GCA_004027455.1 Hydrochoerus hydrochaeris
CAAAGTAAGGGGCAGACAGTGGAATGAAGGAGAAAAGTAAACAAACAATGACAGAAAAATAGCATGGCAGAGATAAGACAGAGAAAATTGGTTATATCACTGTTTTATCTTGACTGATTTTATTTGAATCTGGTATTCTTGAGAGTGTCGAGTCTGAGAGTAGGGGCAACTACTCTGACGATGACAGGATTCAATAGGATACCCATTCTGGTTTGATTGTTAACTGCCTTTGAAGTCCTATAATGTCTCCAATGTTTAGATAGTGTTAATAGTGTAAAGCAATGCTAAGTTTATATTATATTTGATGATATAGACAATTTTACTGAAAATAACAAGAGACATCATAGTGACTACCATAGATCACCTAGTGTTGTGTGTTTGTATGTTCTTTTCATTTCGTGTTTCTCTAGGAATTTGTATTGCTGACTTGTTTTGATTTGTTTTTCCCTTTAATACAGAAAGGCTAGGTAAATGTGTAGAGACTTATACATGTGTAGAACTTCTAAGTAGTTTACGAGAATGGATTATAGTTATTGTAAAGAAAAAAAAGGGAAAGAGAGTATTCTAAAGGATATAACTTCATGTAAGTTTGAGTGTGTGGAATTAATAACCATGTTGATAAAGTTTTATTTGGACGGATGAGCAAAACTGACTGCATTCTCACTGTTTGGATGTCCACTTTGTGGACTTTACTTTTGTAACTTGAACAACTGCATCTAAGTGGAAAGTATATAATTATCAACTAGCGATTTTTTACTGGTTACTATTTTTGTTTTTTTTCTGTTTTGTTTTTGATATTTTGTATTGTTTCTACCCTCTTTCTGTTTCAAATTTTTTTTAATTAAAAAAATTAAAAAGCAAGAAGAGGAAAAGAATGTGCTCTAAAAGAGATAACTGTATGTATACTTAGGTGTGCAGGATTGATAAGCACATTACTAAGTTTTTGTTGGATTGATGAACAGAACTGTTTGCAGCCTCACTGTTTGAATGTCCACTTTGTATGCTTTAATTTTGTAACTTGAACAACTATATCCAAGAAGAAAATATGTAATGTATCAAATAGTGATTTCTTCCTGTTTGTTTTTTTTTGAAATTCTGTATTTTTTCTACCCATTTTTCTGTTTTGTTTTCCCCACTTTAAATAAAATTTTAAAAAATTAAAGCAATCCCAATCAAAATAACATTGACATAACATAAACATAGAGAAAACACTCCTAAAATTCATTTGGAAACAGAAGAAACCTAGAATACCAAAGGCAATTCTGGGCAACAAAGGCAAGACAGTAGGCATCTCAATCCCTGACTTGAAACTATACTACAAAGCCATAGTGATAAAATCAGCATGGCACTGGCAAAGAAACAGAGCTGAGGATCAATAGAAGAGACTAGAAGATGCAAGCACAACTACAAAGTCATCCAGCCACCTGATATTTGACAAAGGGTCGAAATATATTCACTGGAAGAAGGATATCCTCTTTAATATATGGTGTTGGAAAAATCAGCTCTCCACATGTCGAAGACTGAAACAAAACCCATGCCTATCATCATGCACAAAACTAAAGTCAAAATGGATCAAAGATCTAAATATTAAAACAGAAACACTAAATCTACTGGAAGACAAGGTAGGTAGAAGCCTTGGAGACATAGGAGTAGGCAGAGAATTCATGAACAAAATGCAAACTTCACAGGAAACATTTCAAAAAATCAACAACTGGGATCTCATATTATTGAAAAGTTTCTGCACTTCAAAGGAAATCACCAACAGAGTGAAAAGAAAACCAACAGAGTGGGAAAGAATTTTAGCCAGCAACCCCTCAGGTAAAAGACTTCTATCCAGAACATATACAGAATTGAAAAAAGATCGAGCTCCCAAAATTCAAAGACCCTCTCCAAAAATAGGCATCTGAGATGAACCCACAATTCTCAGAGAAAGATATACAAATGGCAAATAAATACATGATAAATGTTCACCAACACTGGTCATTTGAGAAATGCAAATAAAAGCAACATTGAGATTTCACCTCACTCCGGAAAGAATAGCTGCCATCAAGAAAACAACTGATAACAAATGTTGGCAAGGCTTCATAGAAAAAGGAACACTGCTCCACTGTTGGTGGGAATGTAGGCTGGTGCAACCACTATGGAAATGCATATGGAGTATTCTCAGAAGACTAGGATTGGAAGCTCCATTCAATCCATCTATTCCCCTCTTGGGTATTTTCCCAGAAGAACAGAAAAGTTCATATCACACTGATATATGTGCACCCATGTTCATATCAGCACAATTTGTAATAGCTAAATCTTGGAAACAACCAAGATGCTCATCAACTGCAGAGTGGATGAAAAAGATGTGGTACTTTTAAACAATGGATTATTACTCAGCTATAAAAAAGGATTATCTTGAGGCCTTCATAGTTAAATGGAGACAACTTGAGACTATCCTCATTAGTGAATTAAATAATAATCTTATTTATAAATAACACTTTGTTACTCTAGTGTAAAAAGTAACAAGAAATAATTAAAAGGAGTAATAAAACCCAAAATGTGCAATTGCTGTTGTAAAAAAGAGGAAAAGAAAGGGTTCTAAGGGATATAACAGCATGTATATTTTAGTGTGTTAAATAGATTACCATATTGCTGAATATTTGTTCAATTTTTAAGCAGAACTGTTTGCAGTCTCACTGTTTGAATGTGTACTTTGTATCCTTTAATTTGTAACTTGAACAACTATATCCAAGATGACAATATGTAATTTGTCAAGTAGTGATTTCTTAGGGTTTTTTTTCTCTTTTTTTCTTTTAGAATTCTGTATTGTTGCTACCCTTTTTTCTGCTTTTCTTTTTTCCCTCTTTCAATGAAATTTTAAAAAATTGTAATTGCTGTTGTAACAAAGAGAGGAAAAAGGAAGTGCTATAAAAGATATAACTGCATGTATATTTAAGCATGTAGGATTGATTGATAACCATATTTCTAAGTTCTTGTTGGATTGTTGAACAGATATTTTTGCAGCCTCACTGCTTGGATGTACACTTTTAAGCTTTAATTTTGTAACTTGAACAACTATTTCCAAAAAGACAATATGTAATTTATCAACAAATGCTTTCTTAGTGTTTTTCTTTTTTTTGAAATTCTGTAATACCTCTAATATCTCTAACTTTTTCTTTTTTTCTCTTTAATAAAAAAATGCAAAAAAAGAAATAATTACTTCTGGTTGGTGTTACAAAGGAGGTGATTTCAATATATTTCTAAATTTTTTATTAATACATGTTTGCAGTATACAATGTTTACATTCCTTGTGGAACGCTGTTAAATGTTCATAACATATCTTAACACTTTTTTCATTCCCTTTCCCCCTCCTACCTACTCTTGATTCCCTCCCTGTTTGAGAAAGAAGGATCTCTCTACTTTGCATTATCTGTTTTTTTATTTTAATCTTTATTCATATTTTTCATTTCTCACATAAGAGAAACAATGTCACATTTAAGTTTGTTTGTCTGTTCTATTTCACCAAGCATATAATGGTGTCATATGTTTGCAATAAAATGACTGGGTAATAAGAATGAGGGGAGATTTATTTAAAACAAGATTTTCTATGCATTGTCAAATATTGAAAGTGGGTGGTAGGTTTACTACAACATCTATTTCTACAAATATTGAAAATGGCCATGTCATATATAATTATTTTTAAATGGGCCTAGGATTTGTTTATAAATACAGCACAGCTACAAAAAAGATAAGATATGCAACATTAGCAGCACACTATGACCAAGCTAGAACTCTGATATACAAGGGAGGCTCTGAAATTTTAGTGGCATGGCAGAAAGACACTGAAGAGGTGAAACAGTCCATGACAACCAGGCAGGCAAGAGCACATTACTGCTCCCTCTGTCCCTTATAATTTATGCCCTTAATCCTATCCAGAACTATGCCAAATCAATCAGTGGACTGATTTAGCAATTACACACCCCTGATCATAGCAACACAATCTAGATCTAGCATCACGCTTAGAGGGGTACATTTAAACACAAGTCACAACAAAATTCATATAAATTTACTATAAAATGCAAGATAAGTATACAAAAATCATTGCTTTTATATGGTTATCAAATTGTTCTAGCAACATTTGTTGAAATGATTGTCTTTTCCATATTGAAACAACTATTAGATGAAGATCAACTGAGCATTTCAATTCCATTGATTTGTATGGTACTCTTATGCCAATGCTATAATGATTTGATTGTTGTTGAGTAACACAATGTATGTGAGATAGTGTAAATTTTATAATTTTATTGTCTTCAAATGATTTTGACTATTCAACTTAATGCACACTTCTGAATTGTACACTCAGCATTGTTTCTATGGAGATCTGGCCAAATGTGACTTATAATGGATTTGTATTGAATCTAAAGATGAGTTTGTATACAATCAATAAATTAACAAGATTGAGTCTTTAAATCCATCAGCATGGCATTCTTTCCAATTATTTATATTTTGTTTAACTTTCTTTAAATAATGTGTAGTTATTACATTGCTTACATTGCTCGACTTTGCCTAAGCATTTCACATTTTGTGATACAATTTTAAGGTTTTCATTGTTGGATTTTCACAATGCAATATATATATATATATATATATATATATATATATATATATATCAGGGATTGAACTCACAACCTGGCATTTGCCAGGCTGGCATTTGTACCACTGAGCTATATTGCTGACCCTCATCATACATCTTGAAACCTTGCTGAGCTTAGTGTGAGTTGTAATAGCTTTCTAAAGATTCTTGTCATTTTCCTAAGTATGAATTGTACTGTATCTATTACAATGAGTTTTCTTCCTTCATGTATAACCTATATGACTTCTCTTGCTTTTTGTTTTCTTTCCACAGTGACTAGAGTCTTTCATTAAATTATTGACAGAATGTTGGGTTCTGTGGGATTGAATATTTTTTATTTTTTCTTGATTTTCAGGGTTAAAAATCCAGTATTTTTCAAATAATGTGATGTCAGTTGTGAAATTTTCAGATTTTCTTTATTGGGATAAAGAAGTTCTCTAAGAGATCTTCTCAGTCTGAATACTCTTATCATTAATAAAAATACCATGAAAATATATTACAGTAGCATTATGTTTACTATTGTAATAACAATAATAATAATAAAATATAAACCTCTTGTTCTACTATGGATCAAGGTAAGAAATACATAACTAATAATTCTTTTAGCTGTATAACAAACTACATAATTACATATCTTGATTATTATATAAGTTTGCACTTAGAAATGTGGTTCTGATACAAAATAAAACCTTAAAAGAAGGACCAGGCAGAGTGTGGTGATGAAACAGAGGCTTTTAGGATAATGATCCATGTTGTACAGGGGTAATTATTTGATGAAGCTGTTGACAGAGACTTTTTGGAAAACAAATTGTTCCTAGAGAATTTGTAATTCAAGAAATAAAAATTAAAAGAGGATGCAAGCATGTTTGATGGTTGGTCTTTCCTATACTCAATAAAAACAAGAAAGTTATTGCTTGTGAAATGATTGGCTGAGCAAGGATAAAAGGAAAGAGTGACCCAGAAATCAGAAATTTGGAGATTCTTAGGATTAGAAAAGGCAGTTTTAATGCTAATTAATATATATCTTTCTGAGGAAAAGGCCAACTAAAAACTAGCCTTATGTCAGAAATCAAAATAAGAATATCCTCTCTATACCCACTATTAAATTTTTTGAACAAATGAAGATCTTTCAGGGTGAAAATCCAATTAAGATTTTAACACCCAGTAAATCCCTTCAGTTGAAAAAAATGACTCAAGAAACAAAGAACAAGGTTATGGCTCTCCTAGTGGAAATAGATAACCTCAAGAACTAAGTAGTTAAACTGAAAGAGATACAGGAATGAAAGAGTAAAGAAACAACAAACCTGACAGTTATGTGCCAAAATGGACTGTGTCACTTGTATGATAAGGAACTTTCTGTCATTAAATATACGATAAGGCTACTGATTCATAAAAGAATGTTACTGCAAAAGAAGCCAAAACTCTGGTATCTGAAACCTCAAAATGGTCTGTGGAGCTCCATCCTTCAAGAAGCAGCAAGATGAGAAAATTGCAAAGACCTGAAAGAGAAACATTGTCCCTTCAGATTACTTTCAGAAGCATCTAAAGAGGACAAAAATATCTTCAAACTTATAGCCAGACACCATTAAGAGCATGAACTGAACACATCTGCATAGGATAAGCAGGGCCCAAATCTGCTTAATAATTCATATTCCCTCAAGCTTTCATCCTTGAAAAGAGGGTCTTCTCAATGTTTGCTGAGTCACATTTCAGCAATTTATGAACCATGTCTGCATTTCCCATTTTTCCTTTCTGCATATGAAAATATTAACTTTCTTTTCCAAGTTGTGTGTATATGTATAATTTATATACATTATACTCAATGTCAATGTGAAACTTTTCACTTACCCAGTTGTTTTGTTGGTTCTTAGGTCAAAGGATTCTGGATCAACTGTTGCTGTATCTGAACTGATGCGAAGAGTCTCAGATAGCACTCAAATATTGTGAAATTTAACCTAAATATATGACAAGATTTGGGAGCTTTCTCCTTTGGAAAGGTGTCAGGGTTATGTGCATATTTTTCACATGAGAATAATGAAAAAATATTTGGTAACCAGCAATGTGGACTGCAATGGTAGTCAATGCTCTTCAAAGTTTGGAGCTCATTTATGCATAGGCATAAATAAGAAGCATAACAAAACCCGTTTTGTTCATTACATTCCTGCACAATACATCAGAACAAGATTATCAAAATAGTAAAGAGGCGGATTTTGCAAAAATCCTGTGTCTGAGAGCAGGAAAACCATTCTATGCAGAACTCAAATAACAAATTGCCTTTGTATTATCAATTAGAAAGTTTAATAATTAGGCAATTAATATTGAATTTATACTATCATATCATATTATTCTAATTTATGCAGTGTGGTAGGACGAGGAGTCCTAATATGGACCGCTATGGATAACGGTGGAATAGAAAATGTGAACGCTTTATTTAAAAAAAAGAAAAAAAAACAGGCAATGTCTTATTTACTTTCAGTTCTGCTGTACATTGGTTATGTGTCCTTAAATAAGTAACTCTCTTATAACCCTGTTTTCCCACTTGTGAGTAGAGCCAGTGCTACACATTTTAATTTTACTGATCAAATTGTATGACAGAAAAAATGGATAAATAAATACCTAATAGGTGCTCATTGTGGGTGATGGGTTGAACCTGGGTATCAGTAATTTAATGCCCTGGTTATTTCAAGACACAGCAAAGTTTGAATATGATTCTTCTAATATCTTGCTACTAAAAGTGTGGATTTTTTCAAGGTTATTATCTGGGATATTGCTAGAATTGCAAACTCTCAGATCCCATCTGAGACATACTGTGTTTTAATTTTCCTTTAAATAAGATCTTTTGCTACATATTAACACCTTATAGAGCTTTGCTAAAGTAGTTTTGCCCTATACCAAAAAGATAGCTAACAGCCACACATAGTTAACTCAGTGTAAATGTATTAAATGTAAAAATTTTAAATTTCAATTTTGTCTTTCTAGCCACATTTCAAATGTTAAATGGCATGTTCAAGGATGGAGGCTACCATTTTGGACAATGTAGATACAGAACATTTTCACTACTGCAGAACGTTCTATTGGACAAAACTTTGAAATATGGCACGCTTATATTTATAATAATTGAACACAATTAAGTTTAAAATAGATAAATCTGCAAATACATATCAGTATCTGAAACAAGTACTCATGGAAACCTGTATTCACAAAGCTTTATAAAAATCACATAATAAGTAAATGTATCTCTTAAACAATTCTGACCTAGCTTGAAAATCACTGGCATATCTTCCATGCATAGGTCTTAGACCACAATTACTTTTTATAAAAGTGTTCCATATAGGTTTATGGAAAGAGAAAACTTTTCCTGCTTTATATTCTGAAAAGGCTATTTCTTTCCAGCCTGAAATCATGCTAACGGCATCTCTGCACTGTATTCAGGCAGCTCTGCTCTTACAAGATGCTTCAGGGAATAGGAATTTACTCCCTCTACTTAAGCCAGGAGTATAAGTAGGAAGCGTGCTGATTTAATTTTTGAGAAAGGTCTTGACGTTTTGCCTCTTTTTGCAAAAAAGTCCTCAGGGTTTAAGTGACTCACCAAGCCAGTCATCATTTTCACCCCAGGTGAGCAATTGGGGGCACACTTTTGTTAACATGCAGCAACTGATCATTGCCCAGGGTTGTACTTCTGAAACACTCATTCCTGTAGTGAAAGATGTTTGAAAGTTCTCCTTTCCTTTTAATTGTGAAATCTGAAATGGGAACAGATTAAGGCTCTCTTGAGCATTCCTATCTCCTGTATAGGATTTGACAGTAAATAATCTGCCACTTTAAAATTCTTTTGCCAAGGGGCCTTTCATTTCAACCTAATGCTTTGAGCTCTAATTTACAAATAAATCTACTTTGTCTGGAGGTAAGGCATATCACTACAGTGGAATAAATTTTAATGATGATATATGGGTTAGATATATTTTACATAGACAATTTACAAGAGGAGACTTTTCTTCACTTTTTGTATTAAAAGGATTGTTCAATTTTGATATGGTGTACTATGTATGTAGGAGAGAAAAATGATAGAAGGAACATTTCTAACATAACAACAGCCCTCACACTTGTTCTTTAAGTACATAATGATCCTAAGTGAATGAGAGAATTAAACATACTGAGTTTGTTTAAGTTATTTCATTAAATTGAAAAGCTAAACAAACATGTATTGATTACACTTTAACAGAAATTTGACGTTACTGATTAATATTACACAAAAATGTACAAAGGGATAATATTTACTAAAAGATGTGTACACGTAAATTTTCAAAGTATTGTTTTATCTCCTTCTACAGATGTGCACGTAAAACAGGAAACAATTCTGTGTTTATACAATGGATGTAGTTTCATTAGAGTAATTTTTCTGTTTTCTGCTATATGTTTAGTTACATAATTTATAAAATTTAAAACAATGCAATTTAACAAAAGAAATACAGAGATTTCTTTATTGTTCTTTATTTTTGTACCTAAAAAAGTTCTGGTTGGGCTGGGGATTTAACTCAGTTGCCTAAGCTCCTGCATTGTAAGTGCATGGTTATGAGTTTGATCCCTAGTACAAAAAAAAAAGAAAAAAAGAAAGTGCTGGTTTTCACCAGGCAGAACATTTGGAGTATTGTCTCAAATCTGGAATGCAGTGTTCCAGCTAAACTGATGCTCTACTGATATTAGATTTTCCCTGAAACTCAGCTGATTCAAATATCCCTAGCAGCTTAATGTCTCCAACAGATGGAGAATAAACTTCAAGGAAATGGTCAAATTGCTTACAAATTTTTCACAAATAATATTCTAAACCTGGTTGTGTGTTCAAGCCAAAATCTACTCTAAGCTTCCAAAGGAAAGTATCACTTTCATTTCTAAAATTAACCATTGCATTCAGGCTGAAGAACATGCAAGATGGAGTGTCTTGTAATCTGTGTAATCTTTGTGTTCAGTGGTAATTTTACTGTGCCTACTTTCAATGTAGAACACCATTTTCAGACTTACCTGACCCTTGATTTTACTCATGATGTTTACTGTTACAGGGAAGTGGAGTGAAGTGGTACAGAGACATATGGCTGGATTTCAGCTCACAATCACCACAGGAAATTCATGAACAGCAAAAGTAAACCACAGAAAAGTCATTAGAAAAAGAAGTTACAGACAGAGAAAAAGTTTTGGAGGACAGTAAACATGGGAAAAGAGAGGTAAAAGGCATTAGGGAATTTAAAAATAAGCTATAAACTTTTGACATTTAAGTCTCCATGACTTTGTAACAATTGCCACAGAAAATTATTTTTTGCATAAACACACATTCTACCATATGTACCAGCAATACTTTGAAAATGAGGTTAATATTTACATGAATGCCTGAGTCATACAAAGAGGCAAGGCTTCATGTATGAACAGGGACTGCAATACAGATATCTATTTAACCAGTCTAGTTGTACAGAGGTTTTGGATAAAACTCAGTAGCAGATTGTTTGCATAATATGAGAAAGGCCCTGTGTTCCATTCCCAACACTGAAAATACAATATGAAATGGGACAAATGGGAATTGTGCAGGCATAGGTAATGTAGTTATACATAAAGAGGTTAGGAACCTCCACATATACACAGAACTGGAGGTGGTTTATAAAAGAAACAGAAAGATATGAGAAATAGTTATAAGAAGAGAGGCATAGGCCTACAGATAAAGATCAATTTCTAAAGAATATAGAGATGATCTAAGTATATTGTATTTCATCCTTAAACCTATGAGGAGGAAAACAAAGATTTGGGAACATTTTAGAAAAATCATGTTAAATAGATTGCATACAAATCTTTTTTTCCTAATATCTGCAGAGATCATTTGTTAAAAATAGGGATGTAGATAGTTTCACAATTGGAATTCACACTGACCATCAAGCTCACTTTTAGTTCACTTTAGGATGCCAATATCTTATGTTTTGTAGTATGACATAATTGTCTGTTTCCAGTAGCAAACCAAACCAATGACCTTTCATTCTATGTAAAGGAACTGTCTGAATTTCATTGAAAATTTTTATAGATTTGGGTTATACATATGTAAACATAATAAGTAATTAATGTGGTTTAAATACATGATACCTGAATATTTGTGATAAGATATACAGTATACACAATTGCTCAGTTTCACTCTGTACAAAATCATTTCACAAATTGACCTTCAGAATTCAATAGCATCATTACTAATTGGTTCAAATATTGACTTATGTGACCTTTAGCAACAGCATTAATTCAAATACTAAATCTAGCAGAAATAGAACAGACTCTAAAGTAAGTTAATTTTATGTAATTTTATTTTCGCTATGGAAACACTAAAAACATGCTAAAATACAGTGTGGTATAAAAAACTACCATGCACCCATCATCCATCTTCAACAATTACTAACTCAAAGCTGATCTTCTTTAATCTGGAACAGTGATTTTCAAAACAGTCAGTTTTGCCCCCAAGTGGAAATTTGTCGATCCCTGGAGATTCTTTGGTGTTCACAACTGGTTTCAGTATGTGTGGAGGGGTCTACCGTCATCTACTGGGAATCAGCCAAACATGCTAGTAAATATCTCACAATGTGCAGCTCCCTGTGACAAAACTTCCCATTTCAAAATGTCAATAGTGGAGGTGTTTAAATATGTTAAATCTAGATTCTAACGATTTTCTCTACTTTCCTAGATTATTGTTATGCACATCCTAAACTCCATATAATTTCACACATAATTTTTTTGGTGTCACTTTAAGATCTAAGGCTGTTTTGAATAATCTTAAAAACATGCCAAATAGATAATTTATTTAATGTTTCATATTTGTATATGAAATTTGATACAAGTTAACTTGTCTGAACATTACCACTTAACATTGTGTATTTGACCCACAGTTGGCAAATATTAATTAGTGAAGGAAACACTAATTTTTACAGGGATAAAGTAAATGTAAACCAGCAGAATGAGAACTATTTCTGGGAAGGGACAAATAGTAAATATTTTAGGCTTTATGAGCAATGCAGTCTCTGCAATGACCAATTTAAACTCTGCTGCTGTAGTAGGAATGCTGTCACAGACAATACATAAACAAATAAACACAGGCATAGGCTTAAAATATACTTTATTTAAAAGAAAATATTGTGAGTACATAATTCATCCCACAGGCCATACATGATTTTGAGTTTTGAATGCACATATTCCATTGATATCCCTTATAGAAACTAGGTACATTTATGTCATTTCATACTTGGAGAGAACTACAATTTTTTCTCTTATGAAAGGCAATTCTTTTTATTTCTTTTATTTTATAGAAAAAAGTATATATATATATATATATATATATATATATATATATATCAAAATAATAAGAGAAAGCAATAGTTATTACAGTAAATGTTATCTTTAAAGTAGTTACTCAGGGTACAAGATATGGTCCTAAAAATTTCTCCAATCAATATTAGCACATACTTTCCTTTTTAATGAACTATGAAACACTAACAGTATAACTCACTGGCATTTTTTTCCTTTTTCCTACTGTCATTTCCCCTTTCAACTATCCTGGTTCCTTTTTCCTTTTGAACAGTTCCTTCCCATTTCACAATATCTATTGTACATTCTAGAACTTATTTAATCTTTCAAATTCTCACAACAGGGGGACAATATGATGTTTACACATGTGAGACTGATTTATTTCACTTATGAGTATGGTTGCAAGTTGCATTTTTTTCCTATGAAAGTCTCAAATCTTTCTTTACGGCTGAGTAGTACTCCACTGCATACAAGGACCACTACTCTTTTATCCATTCCTCAGTTGATGGACATTTGGGTTATTTTCAAGATTTAGCTATTACAAATTGTGCTGCTATACACATGCATGTACATATATATTGCTGTGGTACGATGTTTTTAATCTTCTGGGAAGATATTCAGAAGGACAATATCTGGGTATAATAGGACCTCTAAATCCAGTTTTTTTAAGAATCTCCACACCAATTTCCACAGTGCTTGCACCAGTCTACACTCTCACCAACAATGGAGAAGGGTTCCTTTTCCCCTACAGTCCCTCCAGCATTTGTTATTGGTTGATTTCTTGATAATAACCATTCTTTCTTGGTGAAAGAAGTGTTGTTTTAATTTGCATTTCACAAGTGAGAGTGATGTTGAACATTTTTTTCATATATTTCTTTGCCATTTATAATACTTCATCTGAGAAGCGTATATTTATCTCAGATGTCCAGTTTGGGATTTGATGTTTAAATTTGGGGTCTCTGATTTTTTCAATTGTTTATATGTTTTAGGTAGAAGTTCTTTGCCTGAAGGACAATTGGCTAACATTTTTCCCCACTCTATGGGTTGTCTCTTCACTTTGTTGGTGGTTTCTTTTGCTTTGCAAAAGTTTTTTAATAAGTTGAGGCCCTAGTTGTTGACTCTTCAAAGTATTTCCGGTGTGTTCTAGATTTTGTTTATGAACTCTCTACCTACACCTATGTCTTCAAGATTTTTGCTACTAAGGAAGACAATTCTTCAAAGGTATGCTAGCCTTTATACTCTTTATATTCATTTCATTCTTTCGAAAGATTGACATCGTGGGGTAATAAATGTCACTAGGCCCATACATGAGACCTCAGGTGTAAACCTGTAGAAAATTGATTGAATGAACAAGGTTATTCTTTTGTAAAAATCTCTCTACACATTTATTCTAAAGGATGAATCATATCTTGGCAACTGGTTGGGATTTACTTTTTATATCAAATTTTGGTTCCACTCATGAAACACGCCCAAACAAAATTAAATGTTTAAAAAATAAATAGTTTGGCCCCATATAAAAAAGAACATAGATCTTATTTATACTTATGTGAGAGTTTGACACTTTTAAGGAACCCTCTAATTTGATATATTGTTCTTAAAGTTCAATTTAGTTTCTGGTTCCTTGTAAATTATCAAAGACTATTTGCTGAATAAATGATCACATCATTTGAGAAGGATGAAAACACATATAATCATAAGTCATGTAGATCTAAGATTGAATATTCTGTATTGACTTATCCAGGGCTGAGGGTTTATCTCAGTGGCATAAGTGCCTGCTTGGCAAATGCGTAGTCATGAGTTCAATCCCTGGTACCACAAAAACAAAACAAAACAAAAAATTGACTTGTCCAGAAAAAAAGTTTCAAACAAGGAATGTATACACCTGAGTGTGTCAAGAACTAATTCAATTGAATGTAATATTTTCTTTGAATTGAATGCTTTTTCTCTGTCATGAGCAGGCAAATTCAGTATCTACAGTCACCTAAGACTATTGACGTATACTCTGGGGTTAAGCAAGTCTAATGTCATGATAGAGTTCCACACAGTTTAAGGCTGAGAGTTCTTTCCAGGTGCTAGAATGTCATATATTAGTCCACAGTAACCATTCATGCAGGCAGCCCTAAACAGGCTGCTAGTTCCTGAGTGTCTATATTTGTGATGATTTGTGAATGAATCACCATGCCCTCCACAGAACTTGGCAACTGGATCAGCGCTTCTGCATCTGGCATTGTACACAATTTGCATGCTGTAGAAGTGAAGCACTTTGCAATCTCTGAAGCCTATCTCATTATGGTGTGATGAGCTCATAGCCACGTGTTTTCCATCTTTAGTTCTAATTTCAGTGCAGCCATAGTTAAAACTAAGGACACACATACATAGCTTATGGATAATGATTCAATAAACTGTTTTTAGATTAGTAAACTTAAGCAGTTAAATTAAGAAGTTAACTTACTAGAGTGGAAAAGAGGACAAGCAAAAGTTTTCAATACAAGTTTTAAAAAAATGTTTAAGAATGTTTGGAGTTAATTTAATTGAAAACAGTTCTAGAAGTAATTATTAAACTTTAAACTGTCTATATAGCATATACTTGGTTTCATGAAAAATTTTTAAAAAACATATATTCATGGGAACCATATGATAAAAATGTTGCAAAATTCAAATGTAACCATACTTCTTCTATTCCTTATGTATTTTGAATTATTATTTAAAAAGAAAGAATAAATGAACATATTGGAGTGTGAGTTTAAAAAATTTTTTATCATGTATATTTAAAATCAGAATCAACAGAAGAATATTTTTTGAGGCAAAGTCTTACTGCATAGTTCTGGCTGGCCTAGAATTAACTACATAGCCCAGGATGGCCTCCAACTCACAGCAATACTCCTGCCTCAGCCTCCCAAGTGCTAGGATTACAGGCATGCTGCCATGCCCAGGATAATCAACAGAAAATTTTATGCATGCCTTGGTGCCAGGGCCCATTAGATAGTTTACAATGAGACATATAAAGGAGACACAATAACAATACACTGTCCATTGCTATAATAATTCCAAATCAATAAGTAAATAAAATTTTAAAAAAGAATTCAAAATCATATGAATCATTAATAATTTAAAAATATTTCCTAGAATCAACAGTTCTAGCTCCAGGATTCAAAATCCCTGTAGATATCCTAGTTCTCTACATTTTATTCATCACATGAATGATAGTTTTGAGAATAAGTTTTTTGGACTTAATGGATTTAATATGATGAGCATATGAATTAAGGTATTAATAAATAATTGAGGAAAGTTTACTAATTAAGACTACTCGGATTCTTTTTATAGTACAGAGAAAGGAAGTAAATTAAATATAAAATAAAATGTCATTTCTATGCTAATAAAATATTTTCCTGAAAAACATTAATTTATTTTGTTTCTTCATATACTCACAGTTGTCATTCATTATGTGTAAAATCCAGTGAAAACTATGTCAGTATATTGTCCCACAGTCAATTTACCAACTGCTACCTATTCATGGAATTGCTTTTAGAGGAAAAGTGTACATACATATATGCATAACATAAACATTCATATTTCACAAATAGTTTTGCAAATTCCTTTGAAATTAACAAGCAAAATCTACATAAGTAGGCATAGCATAACTGCCTTGACCATGAAGACTTTATTTTGGTTAAATTCACTAGGCTGTCACACTACTACCTATAAAATCAGGAGTTTATGATCTTGCAAAAACTCTTTTTTTAATTACACAGTTATTTGTAATCTTGCAGAGGCTAATTACAGCATCTCCAATATAGGTTTATTGTAGTAATTAAATGAGTTCATGAATTTATAGCATTTCATGTGGTTTATAGCACAAAGTACATGATTAAAATATCAATACATTCTTCAGGATTTTTAGTTTAAGTTAATGAAAGCTTAAATTTTAAGAAGTATTATTTGGTCCATATAATCACAAGCCCACCAATAGGTCTTCATTGGATCTCGCTAGATAATAATGTTTAAAAAAAAAGTCATTGTCACATTCCCTCATCTCATAGATCTGCTTTCCTCTAGTTTGGATATTGTTCTCACAGAAGATCTAAACACAACATGACATGAGCAGCATCCACAATGCAGAGTTTCATAGAAAAAGGAAAGAACATTCACCGTAAACCTGGCAATAACTTCAGAAAGACTCTTGCCTAGCCAATTAGTGAGGCAAAGGAAAGGAACTTTTTGGGGAGCACTAAAGGATCTCTATTCCCACTTTGAAACTCCATGACTAATCAGAAAAACTGTTGGTGATTATAGGGTCATTCAATAAAGGAAAATATAATTGAAAGGCAGAAAGATAAGTCAACTACA
This sequence comes from Hydrochoerus hydrochaeris, assembly GCA_004027455.1. Classification (NCBI taxonomy): domain Eukaryota; kingdom Metazoa; phylum Chordata; class Mammalia; order Rodentia; family Hydrochaeridae; genus Hydrochoerus; species Hydrochoerus hydrochaeris. Next base: position 16,289 of record PVLA01000860.1, read on the forward strand.
GCTGCAACTTATCATAATGATTATTTTTATCATTGTTCAACTCACTTAAAAGGTTCTTGAACATTTCTTTTAGAGTTATATTTTCTATTATTTTTTCTCAGCTGTCATTGAATTTCCCTAAGATTCATTTCTATTTTGTAGCTTAAACTGGCTAATTATACACATCAACATGACTCATCTAGCTAGGTAAATAGAATGTTGACATTTTACAAAATTGTTCAGTTTTACCTACAAAATAAAATAAGGATCTTTTAGGAAGTGATCACCATGTAAAAATTATATTTACTGGAATATGCAGTGAATATAAAGGCTTATTTTAGATATTTAAATCTAGAATAAAAATGATCATTAATGATTCAAAAATAACGTGTTATAGAAGATAAAAGCATGACTGAACAATGCGTCTCTAATTTTTAGCCTGACTCCTATGTATATCTGGCAACAAGCAAAAGTATTTAGCATAGAAATAAAATGGGTAGAATAAATATCACATATTTTACATTTTCCTATTGTACAAAATATTTTTATTGCTTTCATCCTTACCCAAATGAAACTCAGTTAAAAATTAACAGCAGACTCCAATCTTCCAGATTTATATGGATATTTTCAACGAAGACAGTATTCATTGTATCCACAAGAAAAACAAATGATAGAAGAGTAAAATGTTTTGTTCTTGGTGTTGTGATGGCATTTTTAACATAGATAGAAATGTAACATTTAATGACGTTAATTTTGAATTTTTCTTGTTAGTACTTCACTAACACAGTATATTCATCATATTTAATAAAGCAATGTTAATGCATTATTATTAACTAAAATCTATTCTTTATTCTGAATTCCTTCCTGTTTACTAATGTACTATTATTTCTCCTGTTCCAGGATCTCATCTTGTATGTCACATTTCCTCTTATTTCCCTAGCTTTTTCATGGCTATGACAGTTTACCAGACTTTAGTCCTTTTTGATGAAAATTGAGAATTTTGAAGAGTACTATTCAGGCTTTCTACAAAATGTCCTTCAGATGAGGTTTATCTGATGTTTTCTCATATTTATACAGAATTTCAGGTTTTAGAGACAAGGAACACGGGTAACCTGCTGTTTCTTCGTGTAAAGATGAGCATGACAGTTTCCAAGTTCTTTAAATATCAGAGCTGAAACAGAAGTCATGAATTTTTAAGTAAATTCTTAGACACGAAAACAATTTGTATCAGGATTGTTTAAGTAGATGTTAGAAACAGAATTACAGCTCTTCTTAGATATTCAGTTCATGATTTTTATCCTAAGCATGGAAAGGTGACACTGGCTGAATTGCATTCCAGCAGATTGTCCTAAAAGCATTTTTACCTCAGTTGATGTTCATGCACATGAAAACTCAGTGATGGGACAAATATTTATTTTTGTCTCAAATGGGTATGATCTGATTGAATAAGAAGTAAATCACTTTAAAGTAACCTCACAAAGATAGAAGAAAAATTATAATAGAAATCAATGGTTTAATTATTCTCTACAGAATACTTATAATATGGTCAGATAAATCAGAGTGATGTCTCAGACAATAACTGTTATCTTTCTTTTTCATCCTTGTAAGAATTCAATATTAAGAAGGAACTTATCCGAGAACACCAAGCATTGTACATGCCCTTCATGAAAACAAACTGTCAAATGAACAAAAAAAAAACTATGCATAGGCAAACACATTCAAACTGTAGAAAATCAATGATAAAAAGAAAACATTGGAAGAAGGCAGATAGGAAAAAAATACTTAACGATTGAGAAGCAAAGAAAAAAAAATGAGCCTGACTACTCAAGCACAAGAAAATAAAGTAAAAAATGTAAAGTATTGAGTTAAAAAAGTATCACCAAGCTAGAAACCTATATCCTGCAAATTTACCATTTAAGTGAAGGGGAAAGGAAATTTGGGGAAGAGGGGAGAGGGGACAGAAGAGGAGGAGGGCAAGTAAAATTAAGATACACATATGTATGCATCAATCTCCTAAACTGAATGCAATTATTATATGGCATGACATATACTACTAATAAAAACAAAAATTGAAAGAGAAGTAAAAACTCAAGTGAACCCTGAAAAAATTAGTTGCCAGTAAAACATCTTTGAAAGAAATTTTAAAAGTAGCATTTCAGCAAAATTAATACAGGTCACCAAAATGTTTCAGCATAAAAAAGGAAGAATATTATGAAAAACTAATTTTCTTCTTAACTGATCTAACAGATAATGGTTTGTTCAAAACAATAAAATAATATATTTAATGATTACAACCTATAAATCAATGAAATGAATGATGGCAATGACTAAAGGGAAAAAGGAAGGAATTAAGAATACTTTGTTGAACTAACAGAGAATTAGGAGTGTTATCTATCTTGAACGCTTAAACATACATATAGTCATATGTATATACCTACAAGTTGTTATTTCCTTTTGAGTACATTTGGGATCTTATTACTCTTTATTTTTTAAATAATTATTATTTATTTTGTACACTAGAGAGACAATATGATATTTACAATTGTGAGTCTGACTTATTTCACTTATGAGTATAATCTCAAGTTTGTGCTGTCTTTTATGCTTTGATTTTTTAACTTGAGCAACTACTTGTAAAATAACAATGTGTAATATATTAACTAGTATTGATTTCTTACTGTTATTTTTTTTGAAATTCTGTATTACTCCTACCCTTTTTTCTGTTTTGATTATTAAAAATAAACAATAAAATTTAAAAAAAGAATGTTGTGCTATAATAAGGTCCATAATGAATCTATTCATTGTGAGGTATTGGTGTTCCTGCATATTACATCCTAATCCTTTTGATATCCTTTTCTGCTTCCCTTCCAACTTGCCCAGTTCCAAGAGTTTGGATTTGGGAATGCGCTGATGTACAAACATTCACTCCATAAGAGTTGCATAAAAACTCCCAAATTCAATCCCTAACTTAAAATATTAAGATCTTTGGAATTGAAGACTAGGACAAAGAGTTAGAACTTCATGACCTTATTAGTGTGTTCACAAGGAGAAAATAAATAGAGTTCATCTATTATCATGAGAAGAAATGGTTAAAGGACAGCTATCACAAAAGATTACGAGGTACATTTTGTCATTCTCCTTGGTGACTCACAACACTCACAGTTTAAAGAAAAAGAGAGTTTATTTGGTTCACACTTTCAGGATTCTCAGTACCTATGTGGTCAGCCCCCTCCAAGGCAGGAATCACATGGTAAAAAGACCTGGGTGAAAGAAAGCTACCTTTGTTATGGCATCCAAGAAGCAGAGAGAGTAGAGGAAACAGGAAGGGAAATATACCTTCCAAGAAATGCCAGTGGTGAGCCACCCCCAACCAGTTCCCCAAACTCCTAACAAGTTAGCTCTAGCGGCCCCATGATCAAATCACCTTCCAAAACCCAACCCTCCCCCAGAACATGGAGCTTGGGAGGAGGCCATTCCAGTTCTAAACCATAAGAGCATTCTTCACTAGGAGGTAAACATGTTGACAGATTGACTTTAGACATCTTAGCTACCATAATTGTGAAAAATATGTCTATGAAGCCACCCATTATATAGAATTGTGTTATAGCAATCACAGCTGAATAGAAGAGCACTCAATTAACAAAGTGAAAAAGAAAAATTACTATTTCAAGACAGAAAAAATTATAATCATACAAAACACTTGATTAAAATCATGAAAAGAAGAAAAAGGGTGGTTAAAACTAAATATAGTAACAAAGAACAAGAGTATCAAAAAGAAAACAATAAAGAAATATGGCATACATTAATTTTATCAACTATCATTTAAAATGTTAGAGGTATATATTTACCAGTTGAAGACAGAATGTCCATAATGTTAAGAAAAGGACCCAACCATAGGTCGTCTGAAGCCCATTTTAAGTTTAAAGATAAAAACTAGATTGCAAATAAAACACTGCCATAAAACCATATGAAAGTAACTCACTGTATTAGTTTGAAACAGAACAAACATACCAAAGAAAACCCTGACATTACATAATGAAAGTACTCAATGTGTAGTAAGACAGATTAATGCTTGTTTCTATACCTAACAACAGAGCACTAAAATATGTAAAAACTGATAGAACTAAAATGGAAATAGAGGGAAACTTCAACAGTTTTGTTTTAAAAATTTTTAGATATAACTAAAGTACCAGAAAAATCAGAAAGTACACTGGTAACTTAACACTGCCATCTATCAATTTAATGTAATGAATTTATAATTACTGCATCCAACAAGAGCAGAAAATATCTTCTCAAGATCATATGAATTACTAACACAGATAAATCAAAGTCTGGTCCATAAAACACAACTTAACAAATTTGGAAGAACAGAAATCATATATTATATGCTCTCACAAAACAAAGAATTAAAACTCAAAACCAGAAGGATACCAGCAAAATCCCCAAATATTTGGAGAATAAATCACAAATTTTTAAATTCAATCTCAGTCAAATAAGATATCTCAAGAGAAGCTAAAAATAAATATAGAACTAAATGAAAAGTGAAATACAAGCTATCAAAAGTTGTGAGATATAGTGAAAGTAGTACCTAAATGAAAATGTATAGCATTGAATGAGCACTTCAAAAAGGGAAAAAGACCACACTCAGCTACTTAAAATTCCACCTTACAACAGTGTAAAAAGAAAAGAAAAATGAAATCCTAATTAATTAGAAAAAATAATAAAAAATAGAGAAAGAACAATTTTTAAATCAATGAAATCACAAGGCAGTTTTTTGAAAGGATCAATAAACTGATAACTCTATCCATGTTATCTATTAAGAAAAAAATAAAAAATTATACTATTATAAATGAAATAAAAATGTAGACATTAAATGAATAATAGACATTAAATGAATAAATGAATAATGAAGACATTAAATGTAGACATTAAATGAGTAATAATTATTTATCATTTAATTGATTTTAATTGATTTATAATTGATATTATCATTTAATTTTAATGATTATTATCATTTAATATTCATTTAATGATCAGACTGTGAAATACTCGGCATCCATAAAATTGATAACCTAGAAAAAAATGTACCAATTTGTTGAGAGATATAATCTGCTAAACCTTATACAAGAAGAGACTGATTTCTGGGTGTGGTGGTACATGCTTATTATCCCAGCAATCTAGAAGGCTGAGGCAAGAGGATCTCATGCTCAAGACCTGACTGGGCAAATCACCCACTTAGCAAGACTCTGTCTCAAAATAAAAACTAAGAAGAATTAGGGATATATCTCAGTGTGAAGGGCCTGGGTTCCATCCCTAAAACTACAAGGGAAGGAAAGGAGAGGGAAGAAAAAAAGGGAGGCTGATCATTTTAATATTCCTGTATCTATCAAGTAAATTGCATCAAAAATTAATAATATTTAAAGTATAAAGCACCAAATCCACAGGGTTTTCATGGAAATTTCTACCAAATATGTGAGGAAAGGGTTATACCAACTTTCGACAACCTCTTAAAATACTATAGGAATGCTTTCTAAATCATTCTGTGAAGTGAGTATTACCAAACTGAAAACCATTATCTTTTATGAACTTAGAGGTAAAAATCTTAAATAAAATATTAGCAAATATAATACAACACTGTATGAAAAAATTGTTCATCACAACCAAGTGAGAATTACCCCAGCTGAGCTACTGCATCCCAGGCTAAAGAAAAGAAATGACATATCACATCAATAGATGCAGGAACATTTGACAAAATCCAACACAAATGTAAGAGAATTCTTTCAGCAAATTAGGAACAGAAAGAACTAGTTCAAATTGATTAGTAGCATTTGCAAAAATCTTACAGCTAATATTATACTTAATGTGAGAAAACATAATCTTTTCCACTAAGATCACTAATAAGGAAAGAAGCTGCCCCTCATTAACCCTTTATAATATCATAGTGAAATTTCCAGTTAATTGATAAGACATGACAAGGCAAGTAACGTAAAAGTCAGGTTTTGAGAAGAAACAAAACTATATTTTTCACTTGTTATACCATTATGTATGTAAAACATCTGAACAAACGAATACAAATCTTAGAAGTAATAGCAGTTATAGCAAGGTTGCATATCTAAAATACATTAGCAATTAGTATACAAAAGTGGACAGCTTTCCAACATACAGTACCAGCATCCACCAAATGAAAGTTGGCATTAAAAACACATTATTTCGATTCATATGACATACTAAACATGAGAATAAACTTGATTTAAGATATATAGAATATGTTTTAAAAGAAGCAAATCCTAAAATAAGTAAAAGATGAAACACATACATATAAACTAAACAAAATGTGTAAAACAGCACTGCAAAGAAAACTACAAATTTAAGATTATAGAAATCACAGAACTATGTGAATGCAGGGATAATATATGATCTTGGATAAGTCAATATCTATTGTCAAGATGTCAGTTCTTCCCAACATCATATCAGATTCAATGCAACCAACACCTACAAGAATTCCTGCAAGTTATTTTTTTAGATACCAATGAATTGATTTATAAAGGTTTTTTATGGAAAAGTGAAGACCCAGAACAGTCCTTGCCGACACTGATGGATAAGGACAAAGTGAGAGGACAGACATTTTCATCAAGTGTTACTGCAAAGCTACAATAAATGAGATAGTGTACTATTGGTGGAAAATATAGCCAACTAAATTTATGGAACAGAATTGAAAGTCCAGAAATAGATTAACATAAAACATGGGCAACTGATTTTTGACAAAAGAACAGACATAATAGAGAAAAGATAGTCTTTTCAAAAAGGGTGTTAGAACAACCAGACATCCACATGCAAATAATAATAATAATAATCTGGAGATAGACCTTAATCCTTCTGCACCAGTAACTTGAAATGGATCTTATCCTCATATGTTAAGCACAAACTCTACAAATCCTTGAAAATAATATACTTAAAAATTTATGTAACCTTGTCAATTGCAATAACCTTTTCATATACCAAGGCAGAGTATATGAAAGATATTATTGCTAAGATAAGACTTCATTAAAGTTAAAAACTAAGTGAAGGTAGCCAACAAAAGAAAGAGAAGACAAGTCACAGATTGAGTCAAAATATAAAGAAATGAATAATTTAGTAAAATATTATTATCTAAAACATACAAAGTATTTTTAAACCTCAACAATAGGAAAATTAATGATTCAGACAACAAATAGAATATATTTTTGTTTATAAATAGTTTTAAAGTTTTTATTTTTAATTTTCAAATTAAAATTATATATATTTATAGTATAATATACTTTAATAGATGAATATATTGTGTAATGATCAGATAATTAACATACCTATCACTTCAGATACTTATCGTTTTTTTGTGGGTAAGGAAATTTTAACTCTTTAAAATAGCCATTTTGAAATAAATATTATTATTAACCACAGTCACTATACTGTACAATAGAACACCAGCATTTATTCCTTTCATTTAACTGAAACTTTATTGACACTGACCAACTTTCTCCCTCAAAATAAAAATAAAAACAGAGCCAGGGCTGTGGATATATCTCAATGAGACAATCCTGGGTTCAATATACAGCGGAGTGGAGAATGAGAGGGAGGGAGAGAGAGTTCATAGATAAAAACAATTTGAAATTTAGAGAGCCACTTTGTAATTTCTAACAAATAAAGCTATGGAAACTGGACAGTCAATTACAAAATTACAAAACTGGATGCATGTGACATACTATACATAAGAACAAATTTTATTTAAGATATCTAGAATGTTTTTAGAAAGAAGCAAACCCTAAAATAAACATCAATTCCATTCACTTACAAAAAATATTTTCCAGAAGTCTTTCAAATAAACACCAAAAGTAAAATATAAATAGCAAGATAATATTTGTAATCTATATTGCAGAGAAAAGATTGCTTTCAAAGGTCTCCTAAAATTGAGAGAAAAAAATGAGAAAATTGGAAAACAGATGTAACTATATGGTCTCTAATACATGCTTCCCATAAATATAGAAAAAAACAATCTCTTACAACAAAAAACATGTTGTGGAGATTCACTGCCACTAATGTGTAAGTTGTTTATTGTGTTCTATTATTTTAATGACAAAATATTGAGAAAAACCTAAATGACCACACAGAAAAGACTACTTGTATACACCATATCCCACCCACATAATGAAATATTTAGTAGTATGAGGACTGAATGATTAGGATCTCAACTAACCAGTGAGTAGTAATTCAAAGGATTAACTCTGGAGGGAGACAAAAGTATCAAGCAGTATATAGAGTATGCTCCTTTTCTTTTAAGAAATAGAAGAAAATAATTTATTTATTTATTTATTTATTGCAGAAAGAAAACAGACAAGATAAACCAATACTAATTGGCAATGTTATAACAGCTTTCAAGTGTTAAAATAAGAGTTTTATATCACTACAGCTTTTCAGGTACTAAGATTTTACAATCATATGATTAGTTCATGTAATGAAATATGAAAATAAAAAATTGAATGGAAAACAAACAAAGTTGTATGTATATGAAATTGATAAGAAACACTCAGTGAACATTTATTTTCCATAACTTTTGTCACGGTACTATAACTGCAAAAAACTGCAACGAACATTCATGTTAGTAGTAATAGAGTACTCTGAAGCAATTTTACATAATGTAGAATAAGTAAGTAAATGTATTAGAAACCATGATTTTTAATATTAGGGAAAATTTGATATAAATAAGAACATATAAGATACTAAATTAATCCAATTAATGTTAAATTCAAAGAGGAATTACCCCACATGAACACATCATTTTGAGACATTTATAAAAAATTTCTTGTTTCTTCACTAAAAGGACATAGAGAAAATGATACTGTAGTAACACAGTCTCCAGAGGACTTTTTTAACAATCTTTATTTTTGGTTTGGGAAAGGGACATCTAATTGTAGCAACAGGCAAAGAAGCAGTTAAAAAAAAAGCTAATGGAGCTTTATCAGTAGGACAAAAGTTCCAGTTTGAATGCTTTAGAGAGGTCAAGGGATGAGAAAAGTCAAGTTGGGAAAAATCTGAGCATCTAAAACGTGACAGTAAATTACTGTAATGGAATAAATTACAAGGTACTGGATATATAAAAAATGAAGAGTACAATGTCCTATAAAACCATATGAAACAAAAGTGAGTCAAAACTTCTTTATAGAAGATTAACAAAAACATGTAAAAGGAATGATAGAAACACCACGATTTTATAATACCTCAAGGCAAAGAGTTTTAAAGAACGCTAAACCAACAGGATTAACAATTGTAGGGAAATATACTTGCCTGGAGATGAAGTCAGTCATGCCACCAAATAATTGTTAACTACATATGGAGATACTTGGAAACAGCTGTTTATACAAGTAATCAAATCTAACTTTACTGAGAGGTAGACAAACTATATTTTTGATTATATATATATATATATATATATATATATATATATATATATATAATTTGAATCCAATAAAATCTTTGGACCTTATTTCAGTTTATAGGAAATATAAAAACAGAAAACCATTAATTGAAATTATATTATATAATCAGATTATCAAGAGTGTAGACATTTTTACAAGGAGGTAATCCCTGCCTGGAAACCAGCACCATGAGCAGGCAACTGCTTGAGAGTGGGGCCAGCCTCACCTAAGCCTCTCTCCATGAGTTAGTGCCATTTGAGGACTGCAGAGAAGAGAACAGGCCTCACAAGTAGGTGATCCCCACCTGGAAACCATATCATTTTCTTTGTTTTTTTGTGTTGCGTTTTATTCTCTTTTGTTTTGCTTGATTATGTTAAATCTGATGGCATGAGCAGCGTCTTAAAAGATAGCAAGACATATTATTGTGGTAGCCATTTTGGATTTCCTATTAACTTATTTTGAAGTCCTTTATTGCATTCATTGTTTTGTTTTTGTTGTCTCTGCTCTATTCTGTTCTGTTCAATCTTTACTATGTCTGAAGTTATCTGTAGCTAATCTGAAGACAACAAAAACCATTACAGTAACTATTGCAGATTTGGTAAGGTTTTGAAGTCTTGTATCACTTATACTAGTTGATTTGAGTGGTTTTGTTCTGTTTTATTTTCATTGGTTTTATCTTCTTTACAATAAAAAAATTTAATGTTAAAAAAGTACATTGACATTTTAAAATGATTATCTGTAAGATGTTCCAAAAAGTCACTTTCAAGGAAAATAAAATATTTGGAGACTATTCTTGATTTTGAAAGTAAGTAAAATGGCATAATAAATATTTTTATTGAATTCTGACATTAATAAAATTCTTTGTTAGTATGTCAGATGATGTTTTGGAAATGAATGTTATTTTTATTATATGTGACAATTGTGTGTTGATTATATAGAATTATAGAAGGTAATTTTTTATGGTCAAATGTCATGTCTGAAACTCATTTCAAATGAGTTAGTTCAAAAGATATGTATGTATACATAATTCTCTTTCCATAACAATGCTTCAAACTCATTTCAAAAGGTTAAAATCACTTAAATATGCTGTCTAATCACAATGAAGTTAAATGAAGGATCAGTGTCAGAATGATATGCAGACAGAAGTAAAACTTGCAAGTATTTTTAATTCACCAAAAAATGAAAAGAGAAATATCAGAATTTGTAGAATGAAACTAAATCAAGACTTAGGAGGAACTGTATAGATTTATATGCTCATAGTTTTAAAAAGTCATATTAATGATCTAAAATTTTACCTTAAAAAATCAGAAAAAAAGAATGACAAATTCAGTCCAAAAACAATAAAGATAAGTGAAAATCACAATGAACTACAAAACCCTCAAAGTAGAGAAAAATCAATGAAACCAAAAACGTGTTTTTAGTATAATTATAAAACTATGGCAAGAATCTTAAGAAAAATATAGCAAGCAAATACATATTATCAAACTGAATAAGACAGTCACACCTCCTACATCCTTTAAAAAGGTAATGAGGAAATAGGTGAATAACTTTATCCCTATCAATTTGGTATCTTACTGAAATAGAGAAAATCCTTGAAAGACACAATCTATGAAAACTCATAAATAGTAATACATTACCTGAAGAGTCTATTGTATACAGTTGTTCAACTCAGTTTTATTTTTAATAACAAACTTGGAAACATTTCCAATGTCCATCAGTAGGAATAATTCTTGCGATTAAAGAGAAGTGAACCATTGGTACATGATCTAAATAGTCAAGCTAAAGGAAATAAATCAGACTTAAAGCAGTACATAATGTATTGACTCCTTTTGTAAAAGTTTCTGAACTGTGAATGCTAACCTATCATGCCAAGATTAGTGGTTTGTTTATGCTGTGTGGCTGGGTAGTGTTGGGATGTGCTAAGAATGGATCAGAAAATAGTACGAGGAAACCTGTGGACTTGATAAATAGATTTCTTTTTTAACTATCTTGACTCATGATTATTTCATGAGTGCATACATATGTCTAAATACTTAAATTTATATGTATAATTATGTTAATTAGAATACAAGTGTAGACTAGATTATGCTCAATTACAGAAGATATACAGTTTAAAATCTGTGGCAGGATTATCATGGGAATGGCTTATTTTGCTATCAAACATAGTTGGATACATGTTTATGCTCTTGCAAAGCATCTGTTTCCACCTGATGGTTAACTTTTCCAATATGTTTAGATTTTGTAGAACTTTCTCATGGTACATGTATTCCCATGGGTGCTACATAGAGATTTGGAGAGTTAAATACTGGAGAGTGAGTCCTTTTAGACATGAAGAGGCACACGTGAATTACACTTAATTTCAAAGTGCAGAAATATCCACAAGACCATCACTTATTTCAGGAGGCCAGAGAAGCAGAAACCTCTGTATAAAAGAAATATAGGAGAGCTAGATACTATTGAAAGCAATGTATATTGACATGCATTCTGGAATGGATGAGGCTGCAACCTAGAAAGTAAATGAAAGATAAAACTTAATTCACTGAAGACACTCTAGATTTTAGGTTGGATGTTTATATATATTTAAACTCTATAGACTGATTTCCTGCTTTACATAGTTCACATGAAAATGGCTGAAAAGAAACTTGGGAGAACACAGAGGTTTAATAGAGTATGGAGTTGATCTTATTTAGAGGAACCCATGGAAGCTCAACTCACACTATCTGAAGAGGAAAAGAGAAATTGGCTTCTATAAATTAAAATCAAGCATTGGTATTCAGAATTCATGGCCATTTAAGTGAGCAAACACTGTTTATCACGTAATGCTTTATCTGAGGTTCCTCTCATCCTACATAGGTGTAATTATCAGATGAACTCCCTTTTTGTGGAATAAAATGGAAAGACAGCTTCCATTTTATAATAATGTAATAAACACAAAAGAATTCCTAGTAAAGAAATATATATAATTTGGCTTCTCTATTATAGTTATTAATGCACTAATTCTTGAGGACAGTGAATCACATCACCAATGAGTATGGCAGAATGCTTCTTACATTCTTCCACACATGTGTTATTCAAGGGGGTATTTATCTGAATGAAAATTTGGCAATGATAAAAGGAAGGTAATGGAAAAATAGTTTATTCCATGCCAATTTTATGGTTTTAAATTTACAATTATGAAGGTATGGTAGCTTCTTGTTATGTCTGTTCAAAACAAAAACTGGGTATCACTTGCACATCATGCACAGGATTGCAAGCATTCTAATAATGGTATGTCACTCTAACCTTTGAGTTTCAGAGGACAAAAACAATTTCTACTATATTCCTTTTCATAACTGCTCTTTCATCCTTCACATTTGACTTGCTTGAGCCAAAGAACAGTATTTCTTAGGTTTTTTGTTTGAAGGATCAAGGAATACAATAACCAGAAATTAAAAGAGATAATCACAACAATGCAAATTACAGTTATAATAAGTCTTTATATGGTCCTTTTTAAACAACCACAAAAGAAAGTATTTCCTTATACCAAAAAAACCCATATTTACCTGAAATGTCTAAAAAATTATATTAAGGTTAAACACACCCAGAGGAAAATGATAATTCTTTGCTCCAAGAAGTCCGACATATGCACTGTAATGTTGGTCACAAGTGAATTTCTAGCTAATTTAACAAAGCAAGAAAATAAAGAAAATCTGATAAAAGTATATTAAATAATGAGCAAATAAAAAATCAATAATTGAAAAGAAAAATAAAATTTGTAGTGTCACTTACGTCTTTAGAAGGTACAACACAACTGCAGTCAAATTCAGTTATAAAAATCAACAATAGTAAGATGATGAAGTAGAAAATGAAATATATTTATTTTAAGAACAAAGGATAAAATCTATTCAAAATGAGAAAGTAACATTGCTAACACAGTCTCATTGATAGTAATAAATGGGAGACACAGATTTTGTGAAATTAGGGCCATTTAAGTTTTCATAAACAATTAAATGCCTTTTTAAATTTTCTTTAAAGAGGGGGGAAGCAAAACAGAAAAAAGGGTAGAAACAATACAGAATTTCAAAAACAAAACAAAACAAAAAAAATAGTAACCAGTAAAAAATCACTAGTTGATAATTATATACTTTCCTCTTAGATGCAGTTGTTCAAGTTACAAAAGTAAAGTCCACAAAGTGGACATCCAAACAGTGAGAATGCAGTCAGTTTTGCTCATCCATCCAACTAAAACTTTAGCAACATGTTTATTAATTCCACACACCCAAACATACATGCAGTTATATACTTTAGAATACTCTTTTCCTTTTTTTTCCCTTTCCAATAACTATAATACATTCTTGTAAACTACTTAGAAGTTCTACACATATGTAAGTCTCTACACATATACCTAGCCTTTCTGTATTACAGGGAGAAACAAATCAAAACAAATCAGCAATACAAATTCCTAGAGAAACACAAAATGAAAAGAACATACAAAAACACAACACTAGGTGATCTATGGTAGTCACTATGATGTCTCTAGTTATTTTCAACAAAATTGTCTATATCGTCAAATATAATATAAACTTAGAATTGCTTTACACTATTAACACAATCTAAACATTGGAGATATTATAGGACTTCAAAGGCAGTTAACAATCAAACCAGAATGGGTGTCCTATTGAATCCTGTCATCTACAGAGTAGTTGCTCCTACTCTCAGACTCGACACTCTCAAGCATACCAGATTCAAACAAAATCAGTCAAGATAAAACAGTGATATAACCAATCTTCTCTGTTTTATCTCTGCCATGCTATTTTTCTGTTGTTATTTGTTTACTTTTCTCCTTGATTCCACTGTCTGCCCCTTACTTTGAGGCCTTTCTGCCATTATTCCTGGAACCCTGGTGGTTTTCTTCTCTCTCTCTAGAATGTCCTTCAGTATTCTTTGCAGGGTTGGATTGGTGGTCACAAACTCCCCCAGTTCCTCTTTGTGGTGGAAATATCTTGTCTCTCCATTAATTTTGAGAGATAGTTTTGCAGGGTACATCATTCTGGGTTGGAGGTTATTTTCTTGCAGGGCTTGGAATATTTCACTCCAAGCTCTTCTTGATTTGATGGTTTGCAATGAGAAGTCTGCTGTGATTTTGATGAGTTTTCCTTTATAGGTAATCTGTTTCTTTTCTCTGACCACTTTTAATACTCTGTTCTTGTGATGGATTTCTGGGATCCTGATTATTATATGTCTGGGTGTAGATCTGTTTGGTTTGTAGCTGGCTAGAATTCTGTATGCCTCATTTATCTGAACTTCACTTCCATTACCTATGTTTGGGAAGTTTTCCTTAATTATTTCTGTGAATAGACTTTTTTATTTCATTTGTATTTGTTGCTGCATCTTCATTTACATATTTTATTCTTAGGTTATAAATCCTCTTGTCATTTTCTAGCCTTTGTATCATTGCTTCCTGGTTCCTTGTTATCTTTAAGAGATCTTTCCTTTATAATCTATCTTCAAGTTTTGAAAGTTTGTCTTTAGTTTCTGTTAAAAGGTTTTGCCAGGTTTCAATGGGGTTTTTAATTTCCTGATATTCTCTTTGGATCTGTTTCATATATTCTAGGTTTTGTTTATATTCTTCATCAAAGGCTTCTCTCCTTTCTCTGGGTTCCTCTAGTCTTTCATTTGTGCCTACTTGAGGATTACCCAGGACTTCTTTTATTAATCTTCTTATATCTTGCTTCACCTGAGTTAGAATTTCAGATTTAAATTGGACGATGAGTCACAGATATATTTCTTTATTTTCAATGGGGCTGTCTCTGACATTACAGGTTTGCTGCTCTCAACCTCCTCTGCATTTACCTCTGTTGGGTTCACTTTCCCTGGTTCTGCAGTTGGGGACCTTTTGCTTTTTTCTGTCTTGTCATCTTTTCGGCCCTTTCAGACAGGTGGGTGGTGGAGGTCTCTGGGCCTTTCATTTTGCTTAGTTTTTTCTGGAGTGCACATTTGCTAGAGAAGTACCACCCCCCAGTCCACTATGGATCTGCGAGTTGCATGCTGAGAGCTGGCTCTTCCCCCTACCCCAGTCAACCAGTTTATCTTCAACAAGTTTGTGTTTTCCCTTGGGATGCCTCTGGCCCAGGAAAGCCTCATCCCTGGCTACTGGGTTTCAACCAGGGGCATGGCTCTGCCCAAGCAGATTTCACCGATCTGCTTTGGACTAGGAGTCATCAGTGGGAGCTGCCTAGGGCCTCAATTCAAGCCGGCCCTGCCCAACTCCAAAATGTCGCCCAGCCAGTCCTCCCATCCTGGGACCCAGTTCCCACCACTCACCTAAGCTCACCAACCCCCCCGCTCTTTGCAGGGCCAAGATCTCAGCTTGATCATAAGTCACCTGATTTTAAGATTTGCCGGTACAGGGATCGGGGCTTGCCCAGCTCCAGCCCTCTATCCATGCTTCTTTTTCTTCTTTCTTTTTTCTGTTAGAAATAGGATAACACTTTCCATTTATTTGACTTAGATTATTAATGTCCAATAAAAGAAACAATTTTCTATCAATTTTGTAGTCAGCTACTTTTAGTATTTTGTTTTGTATTTTAAAGATGAAAATGATCCCACAGAATTTTGTTATTAAACTATGTATAAGTTATACTACTATAGTAATTTTTCATAGCAGTGATAATAGTGAATGCTTCTTCAAATTTTTCTTTATCTTTTGAGATAGGGCTTCAATGTGTAGTTCAGGATGAGCTTGAACTAACTAGTTCAGGATGGCCTCAAACTTGCAGTGATCCTCCTGCCTCAGTCTCCAATGTGCTGTGATGACAGGTGCTCACCAATAACTTGTCATCTTCTCTAACTTTAATAAGGTCGCTTCAGCATCTAACAAGAAGTATACTTTTGGTGTGAGATATGTGTATGTTTCATTATAAACAAGTATCCATTGATTTATACAGTTTTAAAATTAAGAATAGAGCTGACTTTTAAAGTACCTCAGAATCTATAAAAGTGATCATATGCTTACTGTTCTTGTACTTGTTAAGCTGCTGAATTGATGAAATCTCATTGTTTGATATATTATAGATAAATATCATTTAAATATTATTATGAATTCTTTTTAATGTACTAGAGACTACAAGTTCTTAAGAATTTAATTTTTGTCATTTTATTTGACTTTATTTTTTACTTTCATTACTACATGTTTGCAGTACATAATGAAGACATTCACTATAGGGTGCTGGAAAATGTGCATTAACATATTTCAATTCCTTCTTTTACCTGCTTCCCTCAACCTCTTTTTTACTTTTCCAGCACTAGATTCATTTGTTTATCAGACGTTATGAAGTTAATCACACATACAGCTTGAAAAGCAGACTAATAGGCCACAACACATAAATTGTTTAAGAAAATTGTATTTGGTCAAGGTACACTTTGACACATAGTCCATGCAGGATTATAGTATCTTAGTTAAGTTTGTGTGTCTGAGTTACTTCACTTAACATCATGGTCTCAAGGTACATGCATTTATCTAAAGATGACTCAAGTTTATCCTTCATTATGGCAGAGTATTATTTTGTTTAGCATAAATACCATATTGGTTTAGCCATTCACCTGTCAAAGACAAATTAACTGTTTCTAAGATTTATCTACTGTGGATTTCATTGCTATAAACATGGATATGGATATATCACTGTGGTATGCATTTAACTGTTCTGGGAAGCTACCTACAAGGAGAATAGCTAGGTCAAGTGGAATTTCTATTTTTAGTTTTTGATGAATCTCCATACTAATTTCCATAGTGGATGTACCAGTCTATTTTTTCAGTTCAAATATTTTATTATCATTAGATTTCAGAAAACATTTATAGATTATTATTAGCAGTCCTTCATGAGACATATGTAATGAAAATATTTCCTCTGAGTTTATAGTTTTCCTTGTCATTTTAAACAATCTCTTCAGAGGAGCAGAAATATTTAATTTGATGAACAGCATAATTTTTCATTAATAATTTGATTTTTGTGCCATATTCAAAACTTTTGTTTATACAAAGAATTGTGCACATTGTCCTATAGAAAATTTTAGTTTTCATTTTAACATACAGTTATTTTATTTTTTCTAAACTAAAATTTTTAAGAGTATGAGGTGTGAGTGTATTAAATTTTTTTGCTTTGGGGCTTCTAATGTCCTGAAATATCTAGTTTTTCATCATTAAGTATTGGGGCAGTTTTATAAAAAATCAGCTTAGTTAAGTATTGAAAACCAACACAAGCTAGAAATCTAGTATTCTACTAAGCTTTACAGCAAGGATGGTCCTGAAGATACCTGGTTTCAGACCTCTGGTATCCAGAAATATGAGAGATAAATTTTTGCTGCCTTATGACAAAAAATCAATTTATAAGACTCATGTAGATATGAGTAGAACTTCATAGCATTCTTCCTATTGCAGTAATTCCCTAGCCTTATTGCAATAGTCTCTCCTCCCTCATTGCAACAACCATTTGTATAGAATCTATCTTTACCAAACACAAATTTGTTTTTCACTTGACAGTTCATATTATTGTGAGTCAGATAGAGTGCTATGCTCATTCTATTATTCATGACAAATTCTAGGGCCTTCTGTGTCCTTTCCTGGCTGGAGAAATCAGGCCAATGATGCTGAGTCTCAACTCCTGAAACCCAATGTTCTGGACATTATCATTTTTAGCATTCTTACAAGAGATTTTATTTTTCATTTTTTGTTCTCTCTGGAAAAGGGAACTATTTGATTCTTCCTGTCAAGGCTATTCCATTTTCTTTTTGTTTTCCTAGCCTGGGAATTTCATGTGGGGATTCCCTTAGATTACTGAAGACCTTGGGATTTCAGTGTTCTCTCAACTCTCATCTCCAGACCTTGACAAACAAGCATTCTCTCAATTATTCGACCAAGAAAATGGCACAGGGAGTCCTTTGCCCTATGTCTCCAGAGATTACACACAGATTTTTCCCTCAGATCTCTGACCATGAATATTATTTTAAAGGAATCCTAGAGCTTTCCAATTTTGTTTAAAATATCTATTAATATTATGGGTTACTATCACTGTTATCCTGACCATCCTACCTCATAATTAGCCATTAAGGCATTGACAAAGTCCAGTTTTTTCTGAAATGACAAAATTTCCCAGTGTAGCTAAGTTTGAATTTCACTGGTCTCTTTGGGAAACTTGGAATCTCCCCAAAGTGGCTCATCTAAGATTATTTCCTTATCTCCATTATTCTCACTTCTTTTTCTTTGTTGCTCTTACCACCTCAGAACTTTACTTTCACTCCTGTGACTCCTTTGATATTTTCACATTTGGTATGCCCACGGTCAACACCTCTACCTCTCTCACCTGTGAAAGGCATTTCTTGTCCTTCTCTGGCCCTCAATTCCCTATAGTCTTTGGATATTCTACTCTTTGCATTTCTTTTTTATGGGAAACAGCTCTAGAGGTTCATGCACACCAAGAGCAACCCCCTGAGGCTTACAATGTAATTGGATACAGATTGGATGTTTTATACACTCAGAAGGACACTGTAAGACACCACGTTGTCTTCTTAATCTTTCCTCAATCCATGGATGCCAATCTAAACTCCATTCTCCATCACACTATACATCTTGCAAAGAAAATATTGAATATGTCACCACCCGCAACTTACGGAAATGCTTCCACCTTTATATTGAAAAGTAACATCAAATTATCTCATCTAACAGAAAGACAACCCTGGCTAAAATGTAAAAGTGAGGTATAGAAGAGCCAAGTTGTGTGTGTGTGTGTGTGTGTGTGTGTGTGTGTGTTTTATCAACCAGTGAATTTTGTGTTCCTTGGTTTAAGACTAACATATGGCTGAAATTTTGGAACTTAATCTATAAGCTCTCCTTCTCTTATGTATGGTTTGGTACCCTTTGAGGTTTCTGATATCCACTGGGGGTCTTGGAATGTTTTGCCTAGTAGTGGGACTACTGTAAATGCAACATTTCCCTAACTCTGGATGGCATCACCAAATTAATTTATAAAATTCTTTCAAGTACCATTCACAATTCCAACTGGTTTAGAGGTTTTCAAATGCTCATATAAGTATTCCTAATATTATCAAGATATTAATGTGCCAGCATGATGGTTCATGTCTCTAATCCCAGGATTCAGGAGGTTCAAGTATGAGAATCACTATAAATTCAGGGCCAGCCTGGGTTACATAGCGAGTTCAAGACCGGTCTGAATATACAGTGAGACTCTGTTTTTAAAAACAAACAAAAATAAATAATGGAAAGTAAACTTATTCTAATAATATTTCAGCAACAGTAATGTTGTGTATTCTATAAATGTTGATTTGATCTTCAATAACTTTTGGTAAATTAAAACTTCAGGCTTATGCAAAAATTAAAGATTTAAGAAATATAGAATATCTTTTTATTATGGAATAAATAATTTTGTCCTGAAATAAATTTGCATGTTACACAGGAGAAAGAGAAAAATATGAATGCAAACAGTGGAACAAAATGAAAGTGAATTTTTTTTAAAGTTTGTGGAAAAGGAAATGTGTTTGTTGGGTCACAATTAGCTAAGATTATAAGAATTCATTTATATTATTCTTCAAAAAGAGATTTATTATCAAATATTACACTAATAAAAACTAAAACTTAGCTACTCTCTACTAAAATGACATAATTTTTATGGTATATTGGTGTGCACCTATTAAGAGGTTCCAGAAATGATTTTCTTTACCTTGTGAATAGCATGCCTAGAAAGCAAGGATGATGTCTTATAATAACGTCAAATTTATCATGCCCCTCGTTATTTAACAAAATAATTTTTTCTCTGTTTTGAGAGCTAAGATTTTACAAGGTTATGTTTGCTTTTGAAATATTTTTACTCATGTGGTTAAAATAAATGATCAAATACTGTTTCCCTGTGACCAATGATATTATTTAATGAAAAATTCAAACTTCCTGACAACTTTTGATATTTTGCCTTCCAGAAATCAAATCCTACATAATATCTTCTCAACCTCACATTTTAAGATTTCCTGAGGACCTCTGGAAAGAGAGCTAGAAAAATCAGGTACATTTGATATGTAGTGGGATTTGTAGGAACTGTTGGAACAGAAGAGATAATTAACTTTTCATAGTTTAAATTTGTACATGTATAATGTTACTGACATAAATATTTGAAAAAGTTGTATAAAATTTTAGAGATTTGTTAATGCTATTATTACAATATATCTTGCCTCTGTTTTGCTTGATAATTAGATAACAACCCCGCAGTGTTACTGGTCATTTTCAGTTATTTTTAAAATGTATAACAAAGCAACAACTAAATTTCTATAGTGATTGAACTATTTCCATAATTAATTTATCATATTTTTCATTATTATAATTACTAATACATAATAAGTATACAAATTAGTGGCTTTCATTGATTATCAAAATAGTGGTTTCATTCTCTTTGGATATACATTCAGAAGTGCAATTGCTAGATCATATGGCATTTCTCTTTTTAATTTTCTGAGAAAATTCTCTATCCTTTTCAATGTCTAAAAAATTTATATTCCCTTCAATCCAACTCAAGAATTTTTTTTGTCCATATTTGACTATCTTTTTTCATAAAAGCCATCCTAATAGGTGTGACATGATAGGTCCTTTTGGCTTTAATTTGCATTTTCCTGATAATTAGTGATAGCAAACATTATTTATATACTTGTTGGCCATTTATGTCTTCTTTTAAGAAATATCTATTCAAGTTTTTTGTACTTTTAAAAATTGTGTCTTTATTTCATTGCCTTTCAGGCATTCAAACTACTCACAAACTTTGGATGTTAACTTTTTATCAAAGATAACAAGTACAATGCAATAGCATATTTTTAAAAAATAATTTACTATGATCAATTGGGATTTATTCTTTGAATTAAAAGATATTTAAACATGTGACAATATATCAAATATCATATTAAATGAAGGACAAAAACATACCATTCTCTCTCTGTGTATATATATATATATATACACACACACACATAAATGCATACATATGAAAATATATACAAAAATATGCACATATATATTTATATATAAAACATTTGGCATAATTTAGCATTTTTACATGATTAAAAACCCTCAACAATTAGAGACAACCTGGCGGAACTTGGGAACTCCAGCCAGCAGCGTGCATGGGGCTGGGCTAGATATGGGCTCCTCCTGCGACCCCAGCCTTCCTGGAAGACCACCTCCTGCGAACCAGGAACTCCAGCCAGTGGAGTGCACAGGTCCAGGCTAGACCTGGGCCCCTCATGCAACTCCTGGGTCCCAGCAGGCCACCTTGTGGGAACAGGGAACTCCAGCCTGCAGCATGGGCAGGCCAGGCCACAACCAGGCCCCTTCCATGTCCCCACAGTCCTGGCCACCTACCTCAGGACTTAGGAACCCCAGTCCAAGACGAGTACCCCTGCAGTCGTACCACTGCCATTGAGGAACCACCACCTCCTGGACGTAGCACTGCTGTTGATCTTTGGCTCCTACACTTCCCCCCTGAAGTTTAGACTGCAGTGAATTCACCATGGAGTGTGGAGGGGAGACTCAGTAACACCTCATCCAAATGGAAGAAATCAACAGGCTTCCATCAGTGAGGTGAGTTTGCCCCTAAAATAGGAATACAGGTTGGCACCTTCAGTGGGTAAACAGGAGCAATAGAGATGCCCCTTGCAGAAGTAAGCCATTGGTGAGTTTAGCAAGTGGGTGAGTCCTTCTTCCACACAGAGAGTATTATGTAGGTTGAGGAGGGTGCCAATAAGGCCTCCCCCAACCTGGAGAAAATTAAAAAAGCCTATGAGACAACCAGAGACACAGTAGGGTCCCAGCCAAACAAACACTATAAAGAGGGAGATCTGGTGAATCTGAACAACCTGAAAACAAAATAACAGCAGGAACTAGGGGTTGATTTCCATCAATACTCCTAGGCTTGTCAGTCTAGGAAGAATATAAGACTCACTCAACAGGTCCAGTAGGGGGAAGTCAGGTGACTGGCTGACCTCTCCTTTGGGGGACCCAGCAATTGGACAAACATCAACCTTACATTAGGACCCCAAAATACACACTAACAACAGTTCACACTAGTGGGAATGAATGACCAAATATTAATCCAAAAGGGGAAAATGGCAAAACAAAAAAGCAAAATGCATTCTCAAATATCTAGTCCACCAGGAACAAATACAGGAGATACTAAAATAGAGGACTTCAAAAGTAACACACCAGAAAACTCTGAAAAGATAAGAAGTAAAATAAAAAGCAACTCTATGAGGCTAAAAAGGAAATGAAATTAGAGGTAATCTCTCATGTAAAGACAGAAATAATAACCTTAGTAAAGGAGTTGCTCAGCACAGCTAGAGAAGAATTACATATAAAAGTACAGTACCATGGGAAATTGATTGAAACCTTGAATGAACAATATAGAAAACAAGCAGAACTCAAGAAACAAACTCAAAGAGACATCCAAGAAACAAAAATTCTTTCAAAGCTGGAAAAACCATTTAAATGAAGCTGAGGATAGGATTTTAGACCTTGAGGACAGGATCACAATTAGTGATTATGAAAGGATAGAAATTTTAAAAATAACAAAGCAGCATGAAATGACAATCCAGCAGCTTCAAGATTATGTCAAGAGAAAAAATATAAGACTAATAGGCATCAGTGAAGATGCAAGAGTCAATTCAAGTAGCATAGCTAAACTATTCACAAATGTAATAGCAGAAAATTTCACAAACATGGGGAAAATCTGATATGTATGTAAATGAGGCATATAGAATGCCAAACAATCACATCCAACAAAAATCTACATCCACACATATAATAATTAAGATCCCAGACATGCAGCATAAAAGCAGAATACTAAAAGCTGTTAGAGAAAAGAAACAACTCACCTATCAAGGAAAGCTGATTAGAATCATGGCAGACTTTTCACCACAAACCCTCAAGTCAAGACGAGCTTGGAGTCATGTGTTTCAAGCCCCAAAAGAAAACAACTTTCAACCCAGCCTGATGTACCCAGAAAAACTTTCATTCAAATTTAATGGAGAAACAAGTTACTCCCATGACAAAGAACAGCTGAAGAAATTCACATCCACCAAACCAACCCTAGAAAGATTATTGAAAGACATAGTAGATAGAGATAAAATGACCATAATCTCTAGAACACAACAGAAAGAAACCTCCAGGCTCGGCAACAAATTAAACAAGGGAGAAAAGCAGGAAACCAACAATAGGAACAAAACATGAAAAAGTCAAGCCAGTACATATCAGTGATATCCATAAATGTAAATGGGCTCAATTCACTTATCAAAAGAAACAGGTTGACAGAATGGATCAAGAAATAGGATCACACAATATGCTGTATACTAGAAACACATCTGACTCAAAAATAAACTATAGATTAAAAGTCAAAGGATGAAAAATAGTATTCCATGCAACAAGAACCCAGAAAAAAGCAGGGGTAAGTATTCTATGTGAAGACAATGTGAAATTCAAAACTAAAATGATTAAAAGAGATAAAGTCAATACATACTCATTAGGGGAAAAATTCAAGAGGAAGAACTAACAATTATAAATATATATGCACCAAATATAGGAGCACCCAACTATGTAAGACAAATACTAATGGATACAAAAAACCAAATACACAAGAACACATTATAACAAGGGACCTTAACACCCCATTGTCACAAAGAGATAGATCAACTAGACAAAAAGCTAATAAAAAAAAATAGAATTGAGTCACACCTGTGAGCAATTGAACTTAGTAGATGTTTACAGAATGTTCTGCCAAATAACATCAGAGTACACATTCTTCTCAGCTGTGCATGGGACATTCTCCAAAATAGACCATATATTATCCCATAAAAGTTTCTTAAGTAACTGCAAAGGTATTGAAATTATCCCAGTGCATAATATCTGACAATAGCACTATGAAATTGGAATTTAATGGCAAAAGAAATTGCAAAACCTGCATAAATACATGGAAATTAAATAACAACCTTCTAAACAACCAGTGGGCTATAAATGAAATTAAAGAAAAAATAAAGCAATACATACAATTCAATGAAAATGTGGAAACAACATACTGTAATCTGTGGCATGCAATGAAAATGGTCTTAAGAAGGTAATATATAGCATTAAATCATCATATCAAGAAAATAGAACAAGCACAAATAAACAACATAGTGCTTCAACTCAAGCTTTTAGAAAAAGAAGAGCAAGTTAAACCCAAACCTCATAGAACAGAGGAAGCTGTAAAGATTAGTGCAGTAATCAATTTAATTGAAACTAAAAAAATACAAAGAACTAATGAATCAAAAATCTGGTTTTTGAGAGGATAAACAAAATTGAAGAACCTCCAGCTTCAAGAAAAAGAAAGGAAAAACACAAATTCACACCATAATTAGTGAAAAGAGGTAAATTACCACAGATCACATAGAAATTCAAAAGATCATGAATACCTACTTTGAAAATCTGTACCCATATAGTGTGGAAAACATAGAGGAAATGGCCCGTTTTCTAGAAACATATGAACTACCAAAGCTCAACTAAGTAGACAGAGCAATTTTGGATAACCCAATATCAGCTACTGAAATTGAAAACCTAATTAAAAACATACCAACAAAGAAAAGCCAAGTTCCTGATGCATTCACAACTTAATTTTACAAGAAATTTAGAGATCTGATGCCAATACAGTTTAAAATCTTCAATGTAATTGAAAAGGAAGCAATCCTCCCTAAATCATTCCTGGAGGCAAGTACTACTCTGATACCAAAACCACAGAAATACCCAACCATAAAGGAGAACTATAGGTCATCTCACTAATGAACATTAATGCAAAGATTCTCAATAAAATACTGGCAAGCAGAATACAGCAAAACATCAAGAAGATTATACACCATGACCAAGTGGCATTCATTCCAGGAATACAGGGATGGTTTAACATATGCAAGTCAATAAATGTAATACATCACATCAACAGAACCAAAAACAAAAAATACATGGTCGTTTCAATAGATGCAGGAAAAGCTTTCGATAAAGTCCAACACATGTTCATTATAAAAACCCTTCAGAAACTTGGAATACATGGTGTCTACCTCAATATTACAAAGGCCTTCTATGACAAACCAATAGCCAACATTGTAGTAAATGGACAAAAATGAAAGCTTTCACTCTAAAATCAGGAACAAGACAAGCATGTCCACTATCATCACTCCAATTCAATATAGTTCTGAAAATACTAGCCAGGGCAATCAGACAAGAGAGAGAAATAAAAGGAATAAAGATAGGAAAGGAAGAAGTTAAATTATCACTACTTGCAGATGACATGATACTCTATATAGAAGACCCAAAAAACTCCATTAAATGACTGCTAGAGGTAATAAATAAGTTCAGCAGTGTAGCTGGATACAAAATTAATGCTCAAAAATCAATAGCATTCCTGTACATACCACAAAACCTCACAAAGATAGAAATTTTGGAAATAATCCCTTTCACAATGGCATCTTAAAAAAGTAAATACTTAGGAATCAACTTAACAATGTAAAAGATATATATGCTGAAAAAGAGATTGAAGATGATGTTAGAAATGGCAAGATATTCCTTACTCTTGGCTAGGAAGAACCAACATTGTGAAATATCCATACTCCCAAAACTGTCATACAGATTTAATGCAATCCCAATCAAAATACCATTAACTTTCCTCAGAGATCTAGAGAAAACACTCCTAAAATTCATGTGGAATCATAAGAAACCTAGAATAGCAAAGTCCATTCTGGGCAACAAAGGCAAGGCAGGAGCCATCTCAATTCCTGACTTAAAACAGTACTACAAAGCCACAGTGATAAAATCAGCTTGGTACTGGCAAAGAAATAGACCTGAGGATCAATGGAAGAGACTAGAAGATGCAAGCACAACTACAAAGTCATTCAGCCACCTGATATTTGACAAAGGGTCTAAAAATGTTCACTGGAGGAAGGATAGCCTCTTTAATAAATGGTGTTGGAAAAAATTGGCTCTCTACATGGCGAAGACTGAAATTAAACCCATGCCTATCACCATGCACAAAACTAAAGTCAAAATGGATCAAAGATCTAAATATTAAAACAGAAGCACTAAACCTACTGGAAGACAACCTAGGTAGAAGTCTTGGAGACATAGGGGTAGACAGAGAATTCATGAACAAAAAGCAAACTGTATGGAAAATACTTAACAAATCAACAACTGGGATCTCATATTATTGAAAATTTTTTGCACTTTAAAAGAAATCACCAACAGAGTGAAAAGAAAACCCACAGAATGGTAAAGAACTTTATCCAGCAACCCCTCAGACAAAGGACTTATATCCAGAATATACAAAGAATTGAAAAACATCAATCCCCCCAAATTCAAAGACCCTCTCCAAAAATGGGCATCTGAGATGAATACATAGTTCTCAGATGAAGATATACAAATGGCAAATAAATACATAAAGAAATATTCACCATCATTGGTCATTATAGAAATGCAAATTAAAGCAACACTGAGATTTCATCTCACTCCTGAAAGAATAGCTGCCATCAAGAAATCAACTGATAACAAATGTTTGTGAGGCTGCGGGGAAAAAGAAACACTGCTCCTCTGATGGTGGAAATGTAGACAGTTGCAGCCACTATGGAAATAAATATGGAGAATTCTCAGAAGACTAGGATTGTAAATTCCATTCAATCCAGCTAATCCCCCCCCCCCGGGTATTTTCCCAGAAAAACTGAAAATTTCATATCACAGTGATATATGTGCACCCAAGTTCATAGAAGCACAGTTTGTAATAGCTAAATCTTGGAAACAACCAAGATGTCCATCAAATGCAGAGTGGATGAAAAAGATGTGGTATTTTTATACAATGGAATATTATTCAGCTATAAGAAGCATGATCTTGAGGCCTTCATAGGCAAATGGAGACAACTTCATACAATCCTCATAAGTTAAATAAATAAGAATCATATTCATAAATATCATATGGTGTCTCTAGTGTAAAAATAAGAAATGTAGGAGTACTAATACCCAAAATGTGTAATTGCTATTGTAAAAAAGAGAAGACAGGGATGTGCTCTAAAGGATATAACTGCATGTATGTTTAAGTGTGCAGGATTGTTAACCATATTACTAAATTTTTGTTGGATCATTGAATAGAACTGTCTGTAGTATCATTGTTTGAAAGTCAACATTATATGTTTTAATTTTGTGACTTGAACAACTATTTCTAAAAGGACAATATGTAATTTATCAACTAGTGATTTCTTACTTTTTATTTTTTTGAAATTCTATATTATTTCTACCCTTTTTTCTGTGTTGCTTTTTTTCTCTTTAAGTAAAATTTTAAAAACTGTCAAAAATTAAATATTGAAGGAACAGTGCATCAACATAATCAATGGTTACAAACAGCAAATGTTCTTTTTTTAATTTTTTTAAAAATAGAATAAAACAAAACAAAATAAAGCAGAGGAAAGCAGGTCAGAGCAGGGCAGTGCTGGCAGCACGGGATTTCATAGCAGGTCAACAGGAGGTCACTGGTGGCTACTGTAATGTCTCTTGTTCTCATTGGGGTAGTTGTCCATATCTTCACACAAAGTGAATTCAAATGGAGCAAAACAATGTAAAACTGATCCAAACAAGGGGATGAAGGCATTGCAGGTCTTCGGAGCCAGATGATGAGAGAATTGTAAATGGCTGCCATAATATCTCTTGTTTTCTTCAGAATAGCTTTCCATACCTTCACAATATTGAAATTAAATAATATAGAACCGACTAAAACCAATCAAAACAAAGAGAAGGGGCATTACTGGGCTTCATAACAGGATGATGGAAGGTCAGCAGTGGCTGCCGTAGTGTCTCATTTTCTTCAAGGTGGCTGTTCATGCCATCACAAATAATAAAATCAATTTTTGTAAAAAAAAAAAAGAAGAAGAAATTCAAACAACCTATCAAACTCAGTATTACTCTATATACTAAAATAAACTTTCTGAAAAAGTTAAGGCAATGATCTCTTTTTAATGGTTAAAAATGCTTAATAATAAATTTATGAAAAGAAGTGAAACAGCTGTACAATAGAAACTACAAAACATTGATGAAAGAACTCAAAGGAGACACAAATAAAAGTATGTCTTGTGTTCATGAATTGGAAAAAAATTAAATATTGCTAAAATGTTCATGATGTCCAAAGTGACCTACAGATTCAATTTAATGTCTATTAATATGCTTCACAGAACCAGAAATTAAACCTCTAAATATTCATGGAACCTCAAAAGACCCAGAATGACCAAAGCAATCTTAAGCAAAAAGAATAAAGTTCAATTAACACAAGGACTGATTTCAAAAATAAAATAGGAAGTTATACTAATGAAAAAAAGAAATTATATTAATGAAATAAGAGAAAAGAATAGAGGATCCAGAAACGAAATCATTTCTAGTCAAACTGCCAAGAAAAAAAATGGAAAAAGTAAAATTACTCAAATAAATTGTGCTCTAATACAGAGGTAACTCAGCTGACAAACACTTTCATTTGCAAACAATTTGGTATATAAACTGAAAGCATTTGCCAAAATTTTTCTTTCTTTAGTAAACTCAACATCACTTGATGACCATGACCATGGCCATCTTCTTCAAAATTGTGAACAAATTAAATGTATGAACTGAAATACAGTACCACTGTATGTCTTTTACTACAGTGAAAATTTTAAATTTTGAACAATCACTGTATTTTTCAATCACATCTTGTACTTCCCAGCCCCAAAACACTTTCACATCCTCATATCTCTGAGAAATTTAGGTACAGGCTTTTTCTTTTATTTTTTCTGCTTTTTTAAATTTTTTTTTATTTTTTTTTTATTTAAAGAGTAAAAAAACAAAAAGGGTAGAAATATTACAGAATTTCAAAAAAAACAAACAGTAAGAAATCAATAGTTGATAAATTACATATTGTCCTTTTAGAAATAGTTGTTCTAGTTACAAATTTAAAGTATACAAAGTGGACATACAAGCAGTGAGACTATAAACAGATCTGATCAACACTCCAACAAGAACTTAGAAATATGGTTATCAATCATACACACTTAAATATACATGCAGTTATATCCTTTATAGCACTTCCTATTTCCTCTCTTTTTTACAATAGCAATTACACATTTAAACTTTTTTTTATTTATTTAAAGAGAAAAAAAAAAACAGGAAAAAGGTAGAAAATAAATCGGAGTTTCAAACAGGTTAGTATGACAATTACAATAATTAATGCATTGTGCATTTTTATCATCATAATAGTTTTAAGAGCATACCAGGATTATGTAATATGCAGTCTCAGTAAGTCAGGTATTTTCTTATGTATAGGGTCATATAGGTTTGCAAACACTTTTAAGATTCTACTCATTGATATAGCTACATCATTTCATGGACTATACGTAAAACATCACTTTCATCAAATGCAAAAACACAACTTTCATGTTTTAAGTGAGTATCACAGTGAGATTAATATTTTTACATATATTATTATTATTATACTTGAGATTTCTTTTCTCATGCTATTTTTATAATTTACACACCTGTTGTATGAGCTATAGGTAACATACAATGTAAATTTGTAACATAGTGCATTTCACATTTTAATCTGCAATAATTTCAGAACCAAATTTTCAGGTGAACTTGAGTATCTCAAGGATAGTGTCAAGTGAAGATTCTTTTAAAGTAACTACGTATCTTCTTTCGTAGTACTTCTGAACACGTATAATTCCTTCTCGTTTCTTTTATACCTTTATAATAATGCATACCTATGTATTTACACTATATATATATATATATATATATATAATCTTTCTTATTATACACTACCATAGACAGAATTTGAAATTTAAAAAGTAAGTATGAAATGAAGCTCAAAATCCTGAAACTTTATATGACTTTCCCCAACAGTTGGATGGAATGATGAATGCTTATTTTATATAATTTTGTGCAAAATTTTAAAATTTAAGTATCAAAAGTTTTTCTAGATAATTTACCTAGATATATTCCTACACACATCTATTTTTATATAACCTATTCTCAAATACTAGAAAAAAGTATTGTTTTTAAATCTTATAAAATTGTGGCTTATGCTTTTTGCTCTAAATAGGTATTTTTATATTATTAAATTTGAACTTATTAAACTCAATGAGATCATTTCAATTATTTGATATTTCTTCATTTTAAAAGAAAATTGCACATACTAATTACTATGTACAGTAGGCTGCCAAAAATAAATTTAAAATTTTATTGCTCATTCCTTTGATTTATGTAATATTGTTCTTTTATTCCATCAGATGATATCAGTGATGTCTTTGGCAGAGTATTTGACTAAATAACGTGTGATCCACAGTGCTGGTAAAGATAGTCTTAGCGTGACTATACTCTCTGATGTGTTTCCTGATTAAGG
Organism: Hydrochoerus hydrochaeris; assembly: GCA_004027455.1. Taxonomy (NCBI): domain Eukaryota; kingdom Metazoa; phylum Chordata; class Mammalia; order Rodentia; family Hydrochaeridae; genus Hydrochoerus; species Hydrochoerus hydrochaeris. Next base: position 47,163 of record PVLA01000860.1, read on the forward strand.
ATGTTTGACAAACTGTGTCTTGGCTATGGTGCAACCCACGGGCATTTCTGTTGTGAGAAGCAATGACAACATCTCTAATGGTAAAAAAGGCAAAATTGTGCCTGTGTTTCCCCAACAGTACAGCTTTTATCAATAACACTCAGAGGTCGCGGAAAATGATATCCGCATTCAGCACGTACAAGCTTTCAGCTTTCCCAGGGTGGAATCTACAGCAAATGGGCCAATATATGAAGCACAATGGAGTAAGATAAAAACTGCTATTGGGCTCTGGAAAATTATATGTTATCTCCGGATGTTAATTATAGGCTTGGTCCCTTTTGTTTTAATTCTAGAGATGTGCAGAAGTAGAACCCTTTATTAAACTCATCCAGTATCAATCTATGAACATTCCAATTACATGTTGTTTGCTGGGAAGGAGTCAGGTTGAACTAAGTAAAGAATGCTCACAGTAATATGTCACCAGATATAAAAAGAGATGCATGCCAAAAGCATGATTCCACCATGCTTCATGGATTTTTGCCTTATTTTATTTCTTCAATAAGCACACAACCACCTTAATTATGTTCTAAATATGAGGAAACTTTTGGTTTATTCTTACAGTCTAGGCCAGCTAAAATTTTGCAATTGTAAAACAGTTTTTACTATATAATTGCTAAGATACAAAAGTAATTCTAGTTTGCTTATTTTAGTGCCTTACAAAGTATTTGGAATTATTTTAAATCTTTTTAATTTCCATTAGATATTCAGGGTCTAACTCATTAAGAAGCAAAATGAGTCATTTCAACTCCTGCTTCCAAAATATGTAAAAATATTTTTGAGAGTCAAATAAGAGCACACATCTTCTCACCCATATGTTGTCTTTATCATCTGTGGAAACATTAGCCTTTTGGATGCTAAAGCCTGTTGTAGTTTAAAATGTAAACCTCATTAGCTATGGAATTGTTTAGGCCAGTAAAAAAAAAATACCGCTAATGTGTTTATGGATTTAAAATATCAATAAAAATGTTTTCCAGAAAAGTCAAATTAATGCAGCATGACTCATTGAATAAATTAACTCCATAGTCTTCTGAAATAGGTTGAGTATCATGTAAATATTACATTTGTAAAAATCAAAATATCCAAAAATTCTATAAAGATATATAGCGCATCAAACTGAGATTAAAATGCCACAAACTCTATTTATGATGTTACAATTGTAGTTGCTTGTTCCTGTTATTACACATTTATTAAGTGATCTATATTTCATGTATATTTTGGGAACTTGTTTCTAATCCTTATCAGTTTAATTTTTTGTTTCTCAGTTATTGGAGAAAAATATTTGAATTTCCTTGATATTGATAAAACTGACAGGAATGCATATCCTTAAGATTTGGATTGGAATATATAAGATGATATATTTATGTGTATTGAGAAAGGAATTCCAAGTACATGTTATATATGGATCATAATTTGATAATAAAAAAAATTCAAATTGAGGAGTAAATTGAATCTAAACAATAAGGCAGACTACATTATGCTAACATAAGCTAAAGTCAAAATTAGGTTTAGCACATGCATATTTTTCCATGGGAAATTTGGAAAGATGATATTATTATATATATTATGTTATAAGAATAAAAATCCTCAAGAGGAAAGATAGCTTATAGACCTTCATAAGTAGTAAGTTGTCTTGTTACAGGCAACTGAGTTAGATAGAAATATTATAGGCAGTAAGACAGGGCTGGGCTCTGGCATGAGCCAGTGCAGAAGACCAGATACCTTGCAACTGTAGGGGAAACAGACACTTCCACTGTGGGCCAGACCTCAACACAAAAATAAAACAAATGTGCCCACATACTTACTAAGGACAAACATCAGGGATCAATATTCTAAATAGGTCACTATCATCCTGAGGAAGCCAACTAATCTAAACCCCTAGAGAAAGAGTCACTGCTCTTTATGCGTACCTGCTTGTTATGTGACCTGACTGGCTTTCCCATTCCTCTGATTTAATCAATGTTACCTGAGCAAAGTTGTGTCCTACCTCATGCCCACCTTGCAAGTTCTTATGTTTTCCTTATCTTAGACCTAACATAGTTGGTGATTTTGCTCTGTAAAAGTCCCTAGAAAGGACAGAGATTTTGATAACCCACTCGGGACCCATTCTGTGTCTCTCTCAGACAGATTCTTTCTTTCTCTCATGAATACATTCTGCTCTTAATCTCCACTGTTCTTGAAACCTATTCTTCAATTTTAGAGAACACGAATTCATACCAGATATCTAGTAGGTTGAGAATTTCTTTCCCTTTTTTCAGTCTTTTCTGAGAACTGTATTTCTAACTGCACTTTTCCCCCCAGCTTTTGACAACTATCCGTAGTTTTCTTACCTGGGACTGTCTACACTGACCTTCATTTGACTCCAAAAGTTTTTCTCTGGTTTCTGTTTAGTGGTGATTAGGATAATTTTTTCTCATTTTCGCAATTACTTATTTTTCTATCCAAGAAAACAGACACGATATTTTTATTAGTGAATATTAGTTATATTTTTATTAGTGAATATTAGTTATACAGAATAGATTTCATTTTGGTATATTCATACATGAATGTAATATACTTTGAGCATTTTCAGTCCCCATTACTTCATTTCCCCTTGCCTTCTCCTTTACATTTATTTGTATTGCATACTTTGACCATTTTCATGTCCCCATTATTCTTTTCCCCTGCCTTCCCCCTCCCTCTGATCCCTTTTTCTTCTATCTTTTACTTTTATGTCATCTTCTTTAACAAAATCAGACATAGGAGATTTGCACAAATTCTGGATTACTTTGATTCTTATAATTTCTGGACAGTCATCATCTAGGTCTTTTATGAATACAAAGGCTAGGGTTCAAACAACAGAAAAAATGACTTAGGGTACAAACTGTTAAAATTAAAGTTGAATCTAAAATAAGATAAATTATCAGAACTTAGTAAATCTGGGTAGATCTGACAAAGATTTTAATAGGTACAATTAGTATTTATGTTTTTAGCAGAAGGCATTAAAGATAATAGGTTTAAAATGGACTTTGGATCAGCATAATGAAATGATTCTCTTAATAGCCTGTATTTTTTTAGAAATGAGAAGCACTCCAGAATAAGTTAAATGCACTACAATAGTTGCAATGGAGAATACCTATCTTACTACCAAAACTGTTACAGTCTGATTTATATTTGGACAGGGAGGTTGGATTTTTTGCAGCAATTAACATTTTGTGATTCTACAATTGCCTTTATTTGCACATTTATTCAGGAATCAAACATTTCTTAATTATTGCTGATAGGTCAGAGGTTTGCTAGACCTTGGTGAGACAACAGTAAGTAAAACAAGGTTTCTACTTTCAGCGTGCTTAGAATTGAGGCGATAAACAGACACATTCAAGAAGAGTGTGAAAACATAATGCAAATAAGCACTAAGCGGTGGGAAAGTGCATAAGAAAGGCATTTAACCCCATCTGGCTGTAACAGGAAAAGCTCTCCGGAGGAAACAGGAAAGTAGAAGAAAGCATATCAGAGGAAAGGACATGAATAAAGATTTCACAATGTAAGATTAAACAACCCATTTGGGAAGAGAAAAATAAACAAAATTGCACTAGTCATGCACAGATCAGGCAAACTGTAAGAAAGCACAAATGATACCCTGATTTCTCTTCAGGTCCTATAAATCTTTCGCTTTTTACTAAAGAAAGCACAACTGCATGGAGTTGTCTCGGGTTTAGCTATAAGTAAAATTACATATGATTTAAAGCTTAATCAATATTAAAGAAAATCATTAAAGCATTTCATAAAAAATAACTTCAAACAGCAGGGGGCACTGATTATTAGCAATTTTGTAATATATATTTCAGTGGCAATAAATGATCTTATTTTTAAATTTAATTTATCTAAAATTTCAATGTGCACAATTTGTGTGAATTTAGTCATATACTCGATTTTGCAAGTTTTTGCTATTCACCATTAGTGCTAACATAAAGTGACTCTTTTTTTATATTGTTGTAATAAGTGATATAATGAAGAGACAAAATGGAAAATAAAATTAAAATTTGAAAAGTCTTTTAAAACTGAACATAATCATTGCAAAATAAGACTTTTATTCTCATTGCTCTCACAGGATAAGAGAATAATGAAAAGTAGTAGGAAAAACAATATGCTGCTACTCTCTGCTAGCGAAGTATTACATTAAACGCATCAGAGGTTCCTAGAAATGCGAGCATTGAGTGTTGGATTTTTTGAGGATTTAACACACAAAGTTAAGGTTGGGTGATGGCACAACTAGAAATGGACCTTTTATCATTTCACATTATTTAAAAATCCATCCTGAGAAGTGAATTTGTTTCCATCACTAAGTGTTTCTGACCATTGCATATCCTCCACTGAACGGAAAACTGCTGTGGTAAAAGAACTGTCTTAAGCTGTGGATCACATTCTATGCTCCAGTTATTGGGGACATGCTAAAGGAGAAAAGAGTGACAAGAAAGAAGGTCAAGTCACTATGGTATGAGAATTATTTTTTTTTCGTTTTATTAGTATATTTTTGCCGAATATAATGATTATATTCACAGTGGGGTGTGTTTACAAGTACATAATGTGGGACTGGGGATTCAGCTCAGCAGCATAAGCGCCTGCCTTGCAGGCATACGGTCTTGAGCTTGATCCCCAGTACCCATAAAAAAAAGTACATAATGCATTTCAATTTCCTTCTTTTTCCTCCTCTGTCCACGCCCCTTTTGTGTTTCCAGAATCAGATTCATCTATTTATAAGACCTTATAAAGTTAATTATAAATTTAAAAGAAATTATTTGCATTCTACTTCACTAATAACGATACCATCTTCTTAATGCTAATACATACCAGAACCTTCTTTATGAACTTATCATATTTAGTCTTCTCCAATATTCAAAGCTTACACTGTCACCTTCTGGTTATAAATGAGGAAGCTGAGTTTTAGGAAAGTTATATAAATTGCCAAAAGCCACAGAGCTACTAATAACCAATGGTGAGATTCAGATCGCCTCCTATTTAGTTAAAAACCTGTTGCTTTCCTAACTGTAAATTTAGAAAGAGTAACACATGGATATTTCCCCAGATTATAGTACTTTCCTAGTTTAAGTCTTTCATCTCAGTTTCCTCGAAGAATTTCTAATTTCACGGCAATAATGGATTATGGGGGGTGTTTTTGGCTGAAATATCTGAAACACAGTGCTAGAACAGTTTAATCAAGAGATTTTTTTTTTGGTACCAGGGATCAAATTCATGACCTCAGGCTTGCCAGGCAGGTCCTTATGCTTTTGGGCTAAATCCCAGCCTCTAGAACAGTTTAATTGTATTGTGACATAAACCTCTGTAAATGTTGAAGTAAGTGAGGTAAAAAGGTCAGGGTCTTTTTTACCTTCCCACAGAATCCACAAAGTGAAAATACAACATTTGTAGAAATCTCAAAGCAAACTTCAAGTGATGAACCGAGATCTAGAAAGGTTCTGAGGCCCTGGGTCAGAAAGAGGCAATAACTTCTAGATCATCCTACCCAAACCCATGTAAGGCATTGTGCCCCTTCCTTAAACTGATCTTAAATTCAAAAAAGCAGGAATTTGCTTTCCAACTTAGTTGGTTACCATGCATAACAGAAAGCACAGTTGTTAAACCTGAACAATTTTTCTACAGGAACATATGCAGAAGGTCTATCTATTTTTAGGAATCACTCTTTTTTTAATTTTTTGTACTGGGAATCGAACTCAGGACCTCATGCTTGACAGGGAGGCACTGTGCCTCTGAGCTATATCTTTGGCCCATGTCCATCTATTTTTAACCCCTCACTGATATTTGATACCAATTTATTGACACTCACAGAAGTATCAAGTTGTAGGTGATAAATAAAAATTTATCTGAATTTTAAATTTGACTCATCTTATTTGTTTGCCACATATACTATATCCTAGTCATAAATTATGAGACTTCTAGCATGGAGAAACTGTCATGTTCCCCACTAATTTGCATGCCATAATCTGTATTTACAGAGTCCCCTAAAGACTGTGTGCTAAAAGGTTTAGTATCCAGATTATGGCACCATTGAGAGGTGATAGAAATTCAGGAAGTAGGACCTACTTGGAGGAAGTAGCCACATGGTAGGTGCATGACTGTGAAGGTTATCTTTTCCTTTTTTCACAGTGAGTCTGTCTCTCTGTCTCTGTCTGTGTCTCTCTCCTTCCTAACCACAGTGAAGTGAACTTTTCTTCTGCTATGTATTCCCACTGTCATAAAGTCTTGCCTTGCCTCAGGCCAAAAGGAATGGCTATAACTGACCATAGATTTAAACTTCTGAAATGTGACCTTCAACAAAATTTTTGATTCCTTAAGATGATTTTCTTATGTGTTTTGTGACAATGATGGAAAACTGACTAGACCAGTACATCATTAGGGCCTTTTTGTTTTGTATCTGTTTTATTACTGCCTCTCTTTCTTGCCTTATGACTCAAGTTATAGAGTACTTGCTTTTCTTGTGCATTAGAGAAAAAAAAAACTTTTATGCAATATACATGTAACATATAATGATTTTATATACTATATATGCATTAATTTATTATACTCACAATGTTCTGAAATAATAAAGTGTTTATTTGGATAATAATCAAGGTAGTCTTAAAATTGAGTCCAGCAGAAATCAACCTTCAGTGATTATGGATGATTTGAGAGACACAAACCAAACTTTTCTTATATATTGTTAAAGTGTAACACCTGACTCACAACATCCACAGGGTTATATATGTAAAGTATTTTTGGAAAGTATATCATATCTGTCTCTCTGAAAGAAAGGGAAATGAGCCTACTAACTAAAGGAAAACAACAAAATGCAATAATCACACACACACACCTGCTGTCTCCTCCAAACACACACACACACACACACACACACACACACACACAGGCACTTTGGCCAAAATTTGGCTATTTAAAAAAAAGTCACTGACTTCTTTGTGCCTATGTTTGTCTAAAAGTATTGGTTGAGTATTATTTAAATAACTGAGTGAGAATATGAGTTATTGACACCTATTCACAGTGTTTGGAACACACTAATAAAACAGCCAAATGGAGAGGCTCACACATAGGCTGTTGTAGTTAATCCTCTGCCAGTTTTAGTTTAGCATTGAGGTGCACTAATTGTCCTTTTAATTACATATATTTCTTAGGAGCTCAGCAACTTATATTCCAAGAATATAATAACATATACAAATGTATTTTGTTTGTTTTCTGGATCTTATTTGAAAATAAGCTATACTCATTTATACTTTTTTGCATAAAATAATCATGTTTCTTAAGACTATAGAAATGTAAGCTCTTTTGATATTTCTCTTATATTTCCTGTATTAAAACATTTGAAAGCATGACTTTAAATTATGATGCTGTAGAAGAGAAAAAAGAAGGAAACTCTACACTAAAAATAGTGGAGAACCTCCTTCCTTTTTTATTCAGTATTTTACAAAGTTTGGAAAAATTAAAAATTATTTTTCAAAGTGGCTTCTTATAATTTTTCATATATAATCCATTAGATGCTCATCAGTTAAATAGATTTATACCCAGGATAATAATTTTCATCACAGCCTAACTTGAAGATCTTAACATTGACACTGCACTAGTGTAATTTCTTCATATTTTTATCTCCTTAGTATTATTTTTCTTTGAATTTCTATGTCATTTATAAAGAAATTGCATAATACATTCAGATATGTTGTAAATGTTTTACATCAGCACACTTTTCATGTAAGGAAATCATTATTTGATGTAAAATTTCCAAAATACACTACTGATGTTAAATAAGGCACTAAGTTAATAAGTTAGATAAAAAGTCATGTGTAGGAATTCATAAGTCATCCAAATGAAAATACAGAGAATGTGAAAATAAATCTGCACATATAGAATGATATTATCCTTACCTAGGAATAAAAAGGGGGAGCAATAAATGCTCAAAAAACCCTACCAGTTTATAAAACTATTATTATACCCATGACAATATAAATGCTAATTATTTGCACTAAAGTATTTATATCAATATAGTTACTTTTTTATTTAACAATACATTTCTGTAATTAAAGCACTTAAGTATATAAGTACATGTTTATATGGCAAAATTGTGATAATCATGGTAAATTGTTTAATTTTCTTAGAATGACCAATAATTCACAATTTTATGAAAAATAGGAGTCTCCTAATTACAGTAGTTTCAATTAGAAACACTTGATGCAGGGAATTGTTCATTCTCCAATTAAATGTTGGCCTATTTTTTGACAGTTATAATAATAAATAAATGTAAGATATGACTGTGCAATATGAAAGCATCTCAATCTATTGTTTTCATAGGCAATTAAATATCTTCTTTTAGTCTTTTCACTAATTTAATTTGCTTATTTTACATGTTTATTTTTCTCTAAGCCAAGATTAGTCTTTTAAAACAAGAGAAATACATTAAAGCTTTAAGTGATAATTTACACACTATGATAATTAAAACAACTCAAACATTTTGAGATAAGTTATCATTGTTATACTCCAGAGATAATTCATGTGAGTGTAAATTAATTCATTCATGTGAAATTCAATTGATAACATGTTAAGAGTAATTTGAACACTTTAGAGGCGGTAAACTTCAAACCTGAGGGGGAAAAAGTCTCTGAAAAATGAAACATTGTGTTTGATAAATGAAACATAATTTTATTTTTCCTTCCTGAGAAAAACCAAATACAAGTTTTAATGCAGTTCAGCAACACTCCTAAAATGAGTTTGAAGCCCAGCATCTGTTTCTTGGATGACTGTGAGCTTACCACCCAGGGTGCTAAGAGACTAGCATGAACTGACTAGCTTCTCTTTGTTCTGCTCTCTATTTATCTCCTCAGGCCCTATTCTCTCCTCCTCCTGCAAAAGACTGAAATTAAGTAATGCTTCATGCACTCTAATTTTAGTCATAGCATTCTTCTCAGGATGGTGGGGTGGAGAGACTATATTGTGACAAGTATTTCACCATCTTTCTCAACCTAAGAATGATAATTTCAGTGTCATTTATAATAGATATGGGAGGTTAAAAATGTCTCATCTTAGCAGCTGTAAAATAGTTATCATAAAATAACATGATTTTAGCCATTTCATTTCATTGCTTTAGAATCCAAAGGAGGAGTTATTTTGATTAGAAAAAAATATTCTGTGAACTTCTGTTCAGCTGGTAATAAATTTTTCAGGTTAAGGCTATAGTTTTCAAGAGAAATTTAATTTTATAATATTAATTACTTTTCTTATATATGTTTATTATGCAGACTTGATCTTCAAAGATATTTTTATTGAGTGAAGTTATAAAAAGCTTCAGTGATTTTTATATACTAAATCTCAGTTCCAAAATCTGCAGCCTCCATATGTTGAGATTTGTATTTCCAATTCATGTATTTGGGGAGCATTATTTTTGAAGCTCATCTTCAGTATAATTCTGACTTTTAGGTAGCTATAAAACTATTATAAGCTGCTGATGCTGGCTTGTTTCAGTTTCACCTACCTACAGATTACTTATCATTTTTATTGATACTCTACAAAGTAATAGTGAGTTATAAAAGCATCCAAATTGACTGAATGAAGTATGAAAATGTCAACATATAGGAAATGATAAAGGAGATCTGAAAGGACATTGGGGAAGCACTGCCTGTGTGCATGTATTGATCTAAGTAGTTTAATTTGACCTCAATTTTAGTTCAATCATTCTACAATATTACAATATCAATCATTGTACAATATTACAAGTTAAGCACTTTGGCTTTATTTGCAATAGTGGTTGACACTGTCCTATAGAACTTAGAATACACAAGGCAGCACGGTTACAGTTAAAACAAAAATTCAAGTATGATATGTGTTATAAGAAGGGTCCCAAATACTAAAATGACATGGTAGAGGAATTGTATCTTTCCGAGACAGGAAAATTGATCAACACCTTCCTGGCAGAAGAGACATTGATGTTGAGCTTTAAGAATGAGGGAGTTTGTGGGGAACCAAAGCAGATTGCTCCAAAGCCTGGTATGTTTCAATACCAGTAAGGACATGACCCCGCTGTTCATGACAGGTGCACAGCAGGATAAACTTGTTTAAGGGTGAGTTAGCATAGACGACCATACATGTGCTACATAGTTATGACAGTACACAAGTATGTAAGCTTGATAACAGCCAGTATATACAGGTCTGAATAATAAAGATGCTGCTGTTGTTGTTGCTGGTGTCATATGCTTTCTATTCACTCTGGACCTCATTGCAAACATACTTCTTCAGCCCTCTCCTCTACGCTGACCCCTAAGCTTTGTTTAGGTTAAGAGGAGACAAAGGTCCAGAAAGAAGATATGCAAAGAGCATGATGCACTGCCCAAACTTCAAGAGACTCTGTAAAAAGGGATCTATTTTGATGCTGCTAGGAGAAACAGAGGCAAACAGCTCCCCATAAAGTATATGACTATTCTCGCAGGGGTCAACCTAACTTGGCAGTGATCTGAGGTGAAACTTGGCTGATTGACCAACCCATATTCTGTAGAAGTCCTTGACTAGAGCTAGATATGCCTTTTTGCTACATCATTGGCTCATTTACCTTCTTTTTTTGTAAATTTGCTTCCACTTCTGAGAAAAAATTGTATACACCCTAAACGACTCTTCCAGTCTGTCTTATTATGCCGTCCTCCTCCTTCCAGTTCCCATCTCCCTAAGAAGCTTTTGCTTGGCCAAATTTACTTCCTTCATTTGCAACTGAAAGGAAAATTTTGAGCTCTCATAGACTTTTAGTGGCAGCCCAGATTAGACTGAAGCTACCTCATAAACTTTTTGCCACTGCTAAAAAATTGGGCAGCTTGTAAGCACCAAATCCGATTTGTATGGATTCATTCTCAGCTACAAATGTTGACCTCTTCTCTAAGAATAAATTAGTCTAGAAATCTAATGTACAGCAGGAACTCAAGTTAATAATATTGCACGGAACACTGAAACCATGTTAAGAAAGTGATTTTAGATGCCCTTGATACAGTTAGAAATGCAGAAGCTGAATGAACCACTCTCTTCCCTTCATTCAGCTGCACTGACACCAGTGAGAGATGAAATGGAAGGCATCTGGGGCTAGAGTGCTCTGACTCTTTAAACATTGGAAGCCTGAGTTTTCAAGGGTTCCTTGTCCCCCTTTTTCCCTTTGCCCTTCTGCCTGTCTTGCTACTGCTATCCTGTGATCTTCAATAAACAAAATCACTTACTACTTACTGTCAACTATGAGGTATACATTAGGCAGTTCTTTCTTTAATGTACACAAGAACCTGAATTATTTTTGGCCTACTTGACTGTAACACCCTTACTACAAGAAGGATCGGGTAAGAGAATGAAGATGAAGAAGAAACAAACAATGACAAATATGGATATGTTAAATTGTTTACATGGCATCATCATGTCAGAATTGACATATATGCCAAAAATATTGACATATAAAAGTTTTTAGAAATTTTTATTTACTTGGAGGTTTTTTTGATTGTTTATGAAAGGGTTTGTTCAGAGGAAATGCTAAACCTATGGAAAATGATGGTGTTTTCAGGCACAAAGTTTTAATAGTGTCTGCAGAAATTAAAATAGAGAAAATTTCAATTGACTGAAGGGAACATTCAATATAGAATATGCAAGAGTCTGAAATATTCAACTAAAATATTTTTTCTATGTGTTGACATTGAATAACAAAAACTGAAAACAATGCACCCATCATTTGCCTAAGAGAAACATTGTTTACTCTTAAAATGTTAATTTTACAAATTAAAATGTTAATTTTATAAGCTAAAATGTTAATTTTATAGCATAAAATTAGCTTTTTTCTTTTAGAAAATTCATGGCTAAAATAATTCATTAAAATTGAATAAGGTAAATAAAAACATAATTGGCACTTAAAAGCAAACAAAACTTATTTTGCTGCCTAGCTAACAGTAACACTACTGAAATACAGCTATATGTTCAATTTGAAAACTTCATTTTGTTATTGTTACCAAGTATAACAAAAGATGATCTTGGATATCCCATTCCATAATTGGTTCCCCCATAAGAATATTCATCTGAGGTATTTTTTATGGTTTAGACATTTTTTGATGTTCTGTTGATGATTTTATTGAGGATTTCCTGGCTTGGTTTTGATTTCATTGATTTTTTTTATTTAAAGAGAAAAAAAAGCAAAACAGAAAATGGGGTAGAAACAGTACAGAATTTCAGAAAAAAAGCAGTAAGAAATCACTAGTTGATAAATTACATATTGTCTTCTTTGACCTAGTTGTTAAAGTTACAAAATTAAAGCATACAAACTATACATTCAAACAGTGAGACAGCAAAGAAGTTCAGTGATCCAGTAACAACTTAGCAACATGGTTATCAATCTTACACTCTCAAACATACAAGCAGCCATATCCTCTAGAAAACTTTCTTTTCTTCTTTTTACTTTTAAAGTCCATTATCTGCTTAGTTATATCCTGATTCAGGTTGCTCAGTACATTATTGACTTGTTTTGTTGTTGTTATATACTTTTAATCACCTTATATAATTCCGTTGTATCGTTTTTGAGTTTCTCCTCATCCATGATCCATGGATTAGCTTTGGTGGAGTTGGGAGATTTTTGGATGTATTTTGTTACTTTCTAATCTACTTTTTTTTTGAAGGTAGCAAAATACAGCAGAACAAGACAGAACAAACCCATGCGACTGCAGTGCAATAAAACTACCACAGAACCTCAGAGCAGGTCACCAGGACAAGAGCAATTGGGCTCAATAGTACAGCCCATTTTGTTCACATTAGCTGTTCTTTCAATCAGGTAGAGGAAAATGGAAGGAAATATCAAACTTTTAAAAGCAGAATATTGAATATAGCAGTACCATTAATCAAAACTGAGCAAAACAGTAATAAAAATATTTGCCTTCAAAGAGATGGTAGAAGGAAATCCCCCTTACTTGCCACGCTGTATACATTCATCCTGCAAAGAGATACTCAGACTGCCGGTGCCAATTTGATGGGGTGGGGATGGATCAATGTCTGATTCTTAGCCCACGCACCAGCAGGGCCCCAGCTGCTTTACCAGGGCGGTGAGTAGGCCACCTGTTCTCCCAGCACCCAAGGTTCCAACATGATGCAGAGCTCAGGAATCACTGATAGTTCTCGCCCCAGTGTGCCAGTGGCTTGCCAGTCCCCCAGGTGCTTACCAGAGTGGTGAGTAGACCACCTCATTGATTTTTTTAGCCATTAAAAATTCCACTTTGTAAAAATATTTCTCGTTTAAAGGCCATGTTCTTATAGACTTGTGGGTCTTCCAAAATACATGATTATTGGTTTTTTGTTCCCTTTAGTTTCAGATATTTTTACTTTAAATTATTGAATGGAAGAAGTGAGTAAATTTTTCAGTGAAATATGTGAGGGAACTCTATAGTGAACAAACATAGTTCTGAAGAGAAACATGCTTAAACAGAAATAATAAATGAATATATGCCTCTGTGCAGTGCTTCATTTTACTTCTGTTAGACAATATGGGATATCATGGAGCAACAAATGGAGTTTACACTACAATATAAATTTCAGTAGAAAACAAATGTCTTTTGTACACAAAAGAAGAGTGGCTAATGGAATATTCAGCATATAGTAAATGTTCATTAAATATTTTTCAATGAATTAATGGAAGGAAAGAAAGAAAGAAACAGAATTTAGGATCAACTGTAGGCATTTTACAAACACTTCACAATATACATTGTTTGTAGTCAGGGATGGCAAGGAGAACAATTACATACAGGACACAGAATTTATAATACTATTTTATGATGATCACCCAGAGTTAAATACAAGAAAGTTCAGGAAATCTGTACACAGCACTAAAGACCTAGAAAATCCAGCTGAAGGCCTGGATCCCTCAACAATGCCCTGCTTGAGTTCAGCTAAAGACCTAGAGCCTGTGATTATGCCTTCCAAGAGTCAAACTGGAGGCCTAGAGCCCACAACAATGACTCATATGAGTCTGTTTTATGGATCTGTGCTGGGAAGGCCCAGCTGTCAGTGGTGGAAAGTCTATGCCAGCTGGATGAAGGATCTATTCCAGTAGGTTAAAGTTTTTACACTGGAGCCAAGTCATACTCAAAATAAGGACCAGGGCTGCTCTGACAAAAGTACCACAGCCATCCTAAGTGACAATGAGGTCCAAGCTCCTCCATCGATAATAGCTGAATTCATATCGGGGAAGCTACCCATGACAACTTCTTCCAGGTGAACCAATGGCTTGAAACAGCAAAACTTAGGAAAACCCACAATGCCTCTCTCTTCCTCTCCATGTCTCTTTTTATGCAAGCAACTTAGCTCAGGTGGAACATTTGCATTCTGCACCATGCTGATTTAATTCAGCTGGTGTTAAGTTGACCAACAGCTTTTAATCCATAACGACCATCTTAGTAAATCCTTATGCATTCTTCATGGAGGAAGTATGAAAATTAACTTTCAACAAAAGAAAAATTGAGGTTCAAACGGTGAGTTCAATTACTCAAGGGTTGACAGTTGTTAACTAGCAGATGTGGCAACAAGATATCTTGTCCAAACAATACACCAGCAACAAATCTGTCTATGTATACAATGTACTACAAATCATGAGAGTTGAATACTGCAGTTTTCCACAGTGGCCTCCATTGTGAAGAACCAATTATCGAAGGAGAAAGGGAGATCAGTTATTGTGGATAGGAGACACCACAGAAAAAAATCATCTGGCAAGAATTTCTACAGGAAGGAGCCATAAGTGAGATATATCATTGAGATTATCTGCTTTTTAAATTTACTTTTTGGGTTTTCTCTATTTTATTTTATGAAAAAATAAAACAAGCTTTTATAACAAATAATAACAGGAAAATAAGTTATTATAGTTTGTATTGTTATCTTTAAAGTAGTTACTCAGTATAAGACATAAACCAAAATACTTCATTGAGATTACCTGTTAATGAGTATGTTTACGTTGCCGTGTCAGGCAGTAATCACTATTGCTTTAGTTTTCTATAGCTACTATAACATATTACAAATACACCTTAATTCATTATCTTATAGTTCTGAAGGCAAAGAAACCAATTCAGGTCTCATTAAATCAAAATAAAAAGGCTGGGGATGTAATTCAGTGTCTGGTATATACAAGGCCAGGGGTTTGATCCACAGTGCCAAAAATCAATCAATCAATCAATCAAAAATAAAAATGATGCCAAGGTTGCATTACTTTCTTGGGGCCCTTACTTTCCTTGGTGGAATTTAGTTCCACCAAGAGGTCTCCATTAGCATGTGCCATCAGCTGTCTTGGTTACTTTTTCTCTCATTGTTGAGACAAAGTACCTGATGCTCAAAATGAAGGAAGGAGAGGTTTATTTAGCTTACAGTTTTAGGAGATTTCAGTCCATAATCACCTGGCTTCAATGCAGGGCAGCATGGCTAAGGGGCAGCCATTCATGGTGGCCATAAGCAACAAGAACAAAAGGGGCAATAAAGGGGAGAACCATGCCTCCTTCCTCCCTTATATAATATGCTGGCTACCTGCCCTTGGGTAGGTGCAGCACTCACACAGCCAATCCCAGTGCTAGATAACAAATCAGCCATAAACCCTAGATTCAGCTGCCTCTATGACTGCATGAGGCTTTGAGGGCCAACCAAACATAAAACATAACATCAACAAAAAGTCTCCATTTGATTCCAGAGATCTTTCCCTGATTTTTGCACACTCTAATATTTCAGAACCTTCAGAAGGGAACTCAGCCCTTCACACTGCCATCTCTCATCACCTCTTTTATCTTTCTCTTCCACTGTTAAGTATTCTTATGTCCAAATTTGGCCTACTAAGAATAATCTCCAAATCTTTGTGCTGAATCTTAATTATATTTTCAAATCCCCTTTCATGTAACACAACAGTCATAGGTTTTGAGGATAATGCCATACAAAATTTTAGACTATTATTTAGTGTTAACATACTGACATGTAGTTTCCTTTACAATTTTATAGGTGTGCAGACTGTTGTTCTTCTGATATATATATTTAATTGAGAGAATAAATAATTCAGTACCAAGGGGAGTAGATTGCTTTTGAGTGATCTCTTAAATTATACATACCAATGTTTTACAATGTAAATCAAAATTTGAAAATTAGGTAGTAGGCCTGCTTAAAAAAACATTGTGCTTCTTACATATTAAATCTTTTTTTATTCTTTAAATACTATCAAATGCTTTATGCCTAAAATTCATTTTCTCATTGACTTTAGATTACAATCAGGATCTGTAGCTGACTTTCTCTTTGTGCAGACTTTGAAAGTCATTTCTTAGCAGTAACTAATGACCAGGGTTTGACATGTGGAAAATAGAGCTGGACTTATTCACATAACTCTATACTCCAAACTAGTTAACACCTGCCCATATATCAGTCTGAATTTTGGGAAAAATAAGGAAAGGCCTCCTACTGGCCTGTTTTAAAACACTATTTTATTGTTATTCTAATTGTTTCTCTTTAATATAGAAAATTAAAGAAAGAGATTTAGCAAGAAAACAAGAAAGAAAATATGAAAATGAAGATTTAGAATGCATTGTCCTTCCTATAATGTCAGGATTGTATAAAAATTGTAAGAAAATAAATCCTGTTTGACTGCCTACTCAAATATGTAAAACAAAATGATAAAATATAATCTTTAGATTTCTGACTGAGACCAAAATCTAATAATAATGGGCACAACAAAAGCTCAAATATTCTAAAGGGATACTCTAAATGGATCAAATAAAAACAGTCACATCATGCAAGCTTAACATATATAAAAGAAAACTGAAAATTTATTACAGAAGTTTTGTTTATAGAAAAATATTCCTAGGACTCAAAAATGCTATGGCATTCCCCTCCCCAAACCTCAGTCCAAATTTTAGGTTTTCAAGAGACTTTCCTCATCAAAATTTGATTATTTCCTGCTGAGTTCTTACTGAACTTCAGAATTTGGTATGTTCTTTGTTTAGTACTCTTGGAATAGAGCACTAAAGAGTTCTTGAACAAAATTAATATGATTCAAATATCCGTGCAAATTCATGAAAACATTTGAAAAACTGTGACAGCAAAACACATAGTAATACTCTTGTAGTGGAGGTATATAAAACCAATAGATGCCATAATTTGGTAGAGTAAGGCTGTATGAGCGGAATGATTATATTCCTGAGGCTAAAACTTTTGTGCTGTGGCTTAACAGAATGAAAATTTCTTTCTGATTTTCATAGTCTTGTGGATCATGTATTCAGGTACTATACTCTATCCTGAAATTCTGGCATCTAGGTGCCTTGCTCATACATCTGACACATTGATAAAGATAGCTGAAATGCTGAGCTAAGAATACCAAGATGACTGGAGGCTTTTTCTTTGTATTTAGTCTCAAGGTCTCTCTGCCTTGTGGCATCTCTCTCTTACCTTTACATAAAATCACTCGGAATTTCCAAGATCACAAAAGCAAATGTTGCCAGTATTTCTCCAATTTTAGGAAGGTAACTTTTACAGCACCCCTTGACTGCATTTTTTGGACAAAGTGAACTACAAAGCCAGACAAGATTCATTGTGGAGGTGACCACAAACTGTTGTAATAGAAGAAATGGTTTGTCAAAAGCTGCCTGAGAGTAATAACCATGGTTACTCATCACAGCAACTCATTAACACCACTCTGAAAAGCACTCTTCATCAGTGGAAGGCTACAGGAAAATATGTTGTTGATCCAAATCCTCAGAGTGTGTGCAGTGTATACAGTAATTCATAGAAGAAATTGTACTCATGATACATGGCCTTTGAGAGATGCAGTGCAGAGTTATTGGATGACAGCATTTCACAAAAGACCTTAGTGGGAAAGTCTAGGCATAGGGATGTGGAATCAAGTATAAAAACACTTTTTTCCAAGAGTAAATCTATATCCTCTAGACACTGATGCAAATAGTCTATAATAATGAAAAAAATGAAGAAATGCTTCTTTATAACTGTAGAGAATTCCAATATAGTTTCCTTAACTAATTTCTTCCATCACCGTATAAAGAAAATAAAAATAGCTCATAAGAGAGTAATGAAAACAAGTGTTATGGAAAAAAGAGATTAAAAAAACCTTAACTGACTACATATGCATGACACAAAAACATATAGAAATATATATATATATAAAATCAAAGCTTAACAAAATAATAAAAATAATTTAATAGCAAATTATTTTAATTTAGAGAGCAATTATAAACAAAAGAAATTATTACAAATAAATTTAAGGAAATATTTGTAGTAAATTAATAAATTATTATCTTTGAGACAAAACTCATTCAGTAAAGTGATTAATAGTCAAGCAATGGTGCGTACTAGAGTTCTGGATGACAAAACTGTATAAATTATGAGATTAGAGCTAACAAACACAGAGGAAATATTAGTTCATGGAAAGTAATAACTTATATAGAAGACATGTAGGATTTTTAAAAGACAAGAGCACATCTAATAGAGGAAATAAAATAATCAATTAAGAAAATTATTATATTAAACAATATTTTAACTTACACTAACAATTTTTTAAAGTGATATTTTTAGCAAGTAGTCTTTGGATTTGTCATTTGAGTTGGTTTGTGTTGTATTGTGGTGTTATTTTTGACCTTCTAATCCAGGGGATTGACCCCAGAGTTTTCCATGTGTTAAGCAAGTACTCCACCACTGAGCTACATCCCAAATATTATTCTATTTTGTATTTTAAGACAGGGACTCACTAAGTTTCCCAGGCTGGCCTCAAACTTTTAATCTTTCGTTGTCAGTCTCCTGAGTAGTTGGCATCATTGGTGTGTATTGCCATGCCCAGATAAGCATTCTCATTTAACTAATACATATTTAATGGCATAGCAACAAACTTCAAATTCTATAGGCATAATCATTTATTTGCTTTTTGTTCTCAAGAATTCCCTGAATGAAGTCTGAAATCCCTGATACTTCTATGAAACCTGGTTCCTTGTGGCAAACATGTATTACTAGTCAGTATGTTAATCATTATTAAGCCATTCATAATAATAGTTAACGTGTTCTAGGTTCTAGCTGTGTGCTAGCCACCGTTTCAAATACCTAAAGTATAATGTCCCCTTTAATTGTCACAAAAAACCTTGGTAGTAAACAAGGGACAGTCCATATTTTATGAGGCTAATACAAAGTGCCTCTCACAAAGATCATAAATGCAAAACTATTAGGAAAGCAAGTATCCACTTGAATGGAAGAAAGAGGTACCTTGACAAATTACCTTTATGTTGGATTTTTTTCAGGAATCTTTGGTTTATTTTTCAGAAATTACTTTTATAAAGTGCTTCCAGTTAGCCCTGATTTCCTTCCTCATTAAAAAAAAAATTCCCACATGTGTGGAGTCTGAAATTTAAGCTCTATTTGCCTCATGGTTAATTAACCTTTGGAGAAAAGTACTATTACACCCATAAGGAAATAGAAGTACAGAGCACAGCTGTTATTAAGTAGCTGAGCCAGGATTCAAATCCAGCCTCTGTGTCAAAAATCTGCACTTTTGGCCCTTATGTTTTATTTGGTAGTCACTGCAAGATTCCCTGAAAGATATTATAAAGAAATATTATGAAGGAGAAAAAGATACGTTTTTATATTACCTGATTAAAATAGTCTTTTTATTAAGAATTTTACTTTTTATATTATTGAATTATTCCTCTCCACTGATAAAATCATTATTAACTTGTCCTTTTTAGTCCTAAATATGACAAAATGGAATTGTGCTAGCATTTCCCAATAGACTTATGAATTCTACCCACATTAGCTGATCCTGATCTCTTTATCAAGTGTTCTTTACACGGACCTTAGGTAGAGGATGTTCATTACTCTAATTCAAATTAATAAATTGACTATGGAAGTCATAATCATTGAGATCATTGATGATTCCAAAAAAGAGTACAGTACCTGAATGAATTCATGTGAAATTAATCTGGGCTCACATTCAATTGGGAATATTCTTTGACTGCAGTCTTTTGATACTAAAACCTCCACTTCAGTACAAAAAAAAGAATATGAATATTAAGGGCCAGTCTTGCAGCTGTAAAAATAGCATTTCAATGAAGACCACTTAAATAATCATATTTTTGCTGGCTTTAATGCTTTTAACTTAAAGAAAAACACAACATACTTTTCTGATTTTACGTAAGGTAAAATATTGAGACCAGAAGGGAAACATGAAATCAAGTGTAATTTTCTTAACAAAGGAAGATGGGAACAATTGCCATGTTCTGAGTAGATGTGTGACATCTTCAAGCAAGGATTAAATGAAAAACCTGGCCTATTGTGCTGAGTATAAACTGTAAGGGTCAACAGGCTGTAAAAGCTAGACTCATTTAATAGCTATCACAGTAACTCTGGCCAAAGATTCAGATTACCTACACAGAGATAAAGGTAATTTGGTATCTGTACAGATAGTAAGGAGAGGCTGAATTTGAAAGTAAATATAGGACTTGGTGGCATACAGAGGAAGGTGAGACAAAATAAGGTTGACGCTTCATTTTAGGGTTGAAAAACTAAAAGGAAAGGCTACTGCCTATGTCATGGGGAAGTCTACTACAGGTTGGATGGAAGAGACAGGAAAATTTCATTGAGATGATTTTATTTTGATTTGGGGGATATAAAGAAAACGGGGATGGGACTCTCATCAAGATCACCAGTCTCTGTGATCTGTCTTTCTTATTGTCTAAGTTCAAACCAACTCACACGTTCAAATCCTAACTCCCAAGATGAAGATATTAGTACACAGAGTCTTTGGGAAGTTGCTTGACAATGAGGAAGGCATCCACATAACTGAGCTTAGTGTCTTTTAAAAAGAAGACCCACATGAGGGCCCAGTAAGAAAGCACCATCCATGATTAATGGGCCTTCTCCAAATACTGAATTTCCTAGGAACTTGATCTTAGAGTTCATGTCCTCCAGAACCATAAGAAATTACCTTCTGTTTCTTATATGCAACTCAGTTTGGGGTATTTTTGTTTATTGCAGACAGAACAGTGTAAGACACAATCACAGTGTGAAGATAGGAGAGAGGTAGTGTTACTGGGAGCCATCTGAAGATTGTGTGACTGCTGTGTGATTGTATCTCTGCTGTTGCATTAGTAGCAACTCAGAAGGGGAAGGGCATGTTACTGGGACTACTGTGAGTTTTGGATTCTTTAAGTAGACAGATAATTTCACATTATACCTTCTTTAACAGAATTAAGAAAATAAATTTTCTTTATTTTGCAAACTCACTCTCTAATTACATATATTTATATACACATAAATATATACACATATTCATATATACACATGTAAATATACATACATATATGTAGTATACACATGTAGGTATACATACATATATACAGTGATACTTCAGTTGTTGAATGGCTTCAGACTTGAACTTTCTACTTCTTGAACACTAAAATTTGAAAAAAAGAAATCTGCTTGGTGTTTGTAACTTTCTTCAATAGTCAAACTGAAAATCTGACTTGAAAAAATTTCTATGGGTTGAGAGCAAGTCACTCATGGCATCTCCACATTCATGCAACAGGGGGAGGCTTCAGTCTAAATCACTGCTAAACATGTTAAAATCCTGTAAAAATGAATTTATAAGTGTAAATTTGGACCTGAGAACCAATTATGTGGTTTTACATTATTTCTTTTTTTAAAATTTTATTTAAAGAGGGGGGAAAGCAAAACAGAAAAAAGGGTAGAAACAATACAGAATTTCAAAAAAAGACAATAACAAATCACTATTTGATACATTACAAATTGTCTTCTTGGATATAGTTGTTCAAGGTACAAAATTAAAGCATACAAAGTGCACATTCAAACAGTGAGGCTACAAACAGTTCTGTTCTCTGATCCAACAAAAACTTAGTAACATGGTTATCAAGCCTACACACTTAAGTATACATACAGTTATCTCTTTTAGAGCACTTTCTTTTCCCCCTCTTGCTTTTTTTTTAAAAAAATGTTTTTTATTTAAAGAAAAAATTTTGAAACAGAAAGAGGGTAGAAACAATACAAAATCTCAAAAACAAAACAAAAACAAAAATAGTAACCAGTAAAAAAATCACTAGTTAATAATTACATACTTTCCTCTTATATGCAGTTGTTCAAGTTACAAAAGTAAAGTCCACAAAATGGACATCCAAACAGTGAGACTGCAGTCAGTTTTGCTCCTCCATTCACCTAAAACTTTAGCAACATGGTTATTAATTCCACACACTCAAACATACATGCAGTTATATCCTTTAGAATACTCTTCCTTTTTTTTCCTTTCCAATAACTATAATCCATTCTCATAAACTACTTAAAAGTTATACATATGTATAAGTCTCTACACATATACCTAGCCTTTCTGTATTACAGGGAGAAACAAATCAAAG
>PVLA01000860.1:69710-223858 GCA_004027455.1 Hydrochoerus hydrochaeris
GAGAAACACAAAATGAAAAGAACATACAAAAACACAACACTAGGTGATCTATGGTAGTCACTATGATGTCTCTTGTTATTTTCAATAAAATTGTCTATATCGTCAAATATAATATAAACTTAGCATTGCTTTACACTATTAATAAAATCTAAACATTGGAGACATTATAGGACTTCAAAGGCAGTTAACAGTCAAACCACAATGGGTATCCTGCTGAATCCTGTCATCTTCAAAGTAGCTGCCCCTACTCTCAGACTTGACACTCTCAAACATACCAGATTCAAACAAAATCAGTCAAGATAAAACAGTGATATAACCAATCTTCTCTGTTTTATCTCTGCCATGCTATTTTTCTGTTGTTATTTGTTTACTTTTCTCCTTGATTCGACTGTCTGCCCCTTTCTTTGAGGCCTTTCTGCCATTATTCCTGGAACCCTGGTGTTTTTCTTCTCTCTCTCTAAAATGTCCTTCAGTATTCTATGCAGGGTTGGATTGGTGGTCACAAACTCCCCGAGTTCCTCTTTGTCATGGAGATATCTTGTCTCTCCATTAATTTTGAGAGACAGTTTTGCAGGGTACATCATTCTGTGTTGGAGTTCATTTTGTTGCAGGGCTTGGAATATTTCACTCCAAGCTCTTCTTCATTTGATGGTTTGTATTGAGAGGTCTGCTGTGATTTTGATGAGTTTTCATTTATATGTAATCTGTTTTTTTTTTCTCTGACCACTTTTTTAAATTTTTTTTTATTTAAAGAGAAAAAAAAACAGGAAAAAGGTATAAATATTACATAATTTCAAGAAAAGTAGATAAATAGTAAGAAATCACTAGTTGATACATTACATATTGTTCTTTCAGAAATAGTTATTCAAGTTACAGGATTAAAGCACACAAAGTGGACACTAATTCAGTGAGAGTGCAAACAGATCTGTTCAAAAATCCAACAAGAACCTAGAAATGTGGTCATGAATCCCACACATCTAAATATATAAGCAGCTATATCTTTTAAAGCACTTCCTATTTCCTCTTTTTTTACAATAGCAATTGTACATTTTTAAAATTTTATTTAAAGAGAAGGAAAAAAACAGAAAAAGGGTAGCAACAATGCAGAATTCGAAAATAAAGAAAGTAAAAGGAGAATGAGACAAAGCCCAACTAATAAATCAGTAATTTATAAATTACATACTGTCATCTTGGATGTAGTTGTTCAAGTTACAAAGTTAAAGGGTACATAGCCAATATTCAAACAGTCAGACTACAAACAGTTTTGCTCAAAGATCCAACAAAGATTCAGCAATATGGTCATCTATTTTACACACTCAAACTTACATGCAGTTATACCCTTAGAGTGCTTTCTTTTCCTCTCTTTTTTACAATAGCAATTACACATTTTGGTTTTATTACACTTGTAGATCTTATATACTTCTTGCACTAGAAACACAAAATGATATTTATAAATATGGTTATTTAATTCACTAATGAGGATAGTCTCAAGTTTGTCTCCATTTGCCTATGAAGGCCTCAAAATTATCATTTTTTATAGCTGAGTACTATTCCATTGTATAAAAATGCCACATCTTTTTCATCCACTCTGCAGTTAATGGGCAACTTGGTTGTTTCCAGGATTTAGCTATCACCAATTGTGCAGCTATGAACATGGGTGCACATATATCACTGTGATATGAACTTTTCAGTTTTTCGGGAAAATACCCAGGAGGTGGATAGCTGGATTGAATGGGGCTTCCAATCCTGGTCTTCTGAGAATTCTCTATATGGATTTCCATAATGGTTGCACCAGTCTACATTCCCACCAACAGTGGAGCAGTGTTTCTTTTTCCCCGCAGCCTCGCCAACATTTATTATCAGTTGATTTCTTGATGGCAGCTATTCTTTCAGGAGTAAGGTGAAATCTCAGTGCTGGTTTAATTTGCATTTCTCGAATGACCAGTGATGGAGAACATTTCTTCATGTATTTATTTACCATTTGTAAAGCTTTCTCTGAGAATGGTGTGTTCATCTCAGATGCCCATTTTTGGAGAGGGCCTTTGAATTTGGGGGGATTGATATTTTTCAATTCTTTATATATTCTGGATACAATTCCTTTGTCTGAGGGGTTGCTGGTTAAAATTCTTTCCCATGCTGTGGGTTTTCCTTTTCACTCTGTTGGTGATTTCCTTTGAAGTGCAGAAAATTTTCAATAATATGAGATCCTATTTGTTGATTCTTTCAAGTGTTTACCGTGCATTTTGCGTTTTGTTCATGAATTTTCTGTCTACCCCTATGTCTCCAAGACTTCTACCTACCATGTCTTCCAGTAGATTTAGTGTTTCTGTTTTAATATTGAGGTCTTTGATCCATTTAGACATTAGTTTTGTGCATGGTGATATGCATGGATCCAGTTTCAGTCCTTGGCATGTAGAGAGCCAATTTTTCCAGCACCATTTATTAAAGAGACTATCCTTCTTCCAGTGGACATATTTAGCCCCTTTGTCATATATCAGGTGGCTGCGTGTCTTTGTAGTTGTGCTTGCATCTTCTAATCTGTTCCATGGATCCTCAGGTCTATTTCTTTGCCACTCCAATGGTGATTTTATCACTGTGGCTTTATAGTACTGTTTCAAGTCAGGAATTGAGATGCCTCCTGCCTTGCTTTTGTTGCCTAGAATTGCCTTTGCTATTCTAGGTTTCTTCTGTTTCCAAATTAATTTTACGAGTGTTTTCTCTAGATCTGTGAGGTATGTCAATGGTATTTTGATTGGGATTGTGTTAAATCTGTATAACAATTTTGGGAGCATGGCCATTTTCACAATCTTGGTTCTTCCTAACCAAGAACAAGGAATGTCCTTCCATTTTCTAATATCCTCTTCAATCTCCTTTTTCAGCAGACTATAATTTTCAGCATATAGGTCTTTTACATTTTAGTTAGGTCGATTCTTAAGTATTTCATTTTTTTACATGTTATTGTAAAGGGCAGTATTTCCATAATTTCTCTCTCAGTGAGTTTTTTCTTTGTGTACAGGAATGCTATTGATTTTAGAGCATTGACTTTGTATCCAGCTACACTACTGAACTTGTTTATTACCTTTAGTAGTATTTTAAAGGAGTTTTTTGGGTCTTCTATATAGAGTATCATGTCATCTGCAAATAGTGATAATTTAACTTCTTCCTTTGCTATCTTTACTCCTTTTAATTCTCTCTCTTATCTGATTGCCCTGGCTAGTGTTTCCAGAACTATGTTGAAAAGGAGTGGTGATAGTGGACATCCTTGTCTTGTTCCTGATTTTAAAGTGAAAGCCTTCAGTTTTTGTCCATTTAGTATAATGTTGGCTGTTGGTTTGTCATAGATGGCCTTTATAAGGTTGAGGTGGATGCCATGTATTCTGAGTTTCTGAAGGGTTTTTATCATGAACATATGTTGGATTTTGTCAAAAGATTTTTCTGCATCTATTGAGATGACCATGTGGCTTTTGTTTTTGGCTGTGTTGATGTAGTGTATTAAATTTATTGATTTGCTTATGTTAAGCCATCCTGCATTCCTGGAATGAACCCCACTTGGTCATGATGTATAATCTTCTTGATGATTTGCTGCATTCTATTTGCCCGTATTTTGTTGAGAATATTTGCATCAATGTTCATTAGTGAGATTGGCCTATAGTTCTCTTTTTTTGTTGCATCTTTCTCTGGTTTTGGTACCAGAGTAATACTTGCCTCCAGGAATGATTTAGGGAGGATTGTTTTTTTCTCAATATCATTGAAGAGTTTAAGGAGTAGTGGCATCAAATCTTCTCTAAATTTCCTGTAAAATTCAGCTGTGAATCCATCAGGACCTGGACTTTTCTTTGTTGGTAAGTTTTTAGTTACATTTTCAATTTCAATAGCTGATATTGGGTTGTTCAAAATTGATATATATATTCTTGGTTGAGCTTTGGTAGTTCCTATGTTTCTAGAAATCTGTCCATTTGTTCTGTGTTTTCTACTCTATGTGAGTAGAGATTTTCAAAGTAGGTATTCATGATCTTTTGAATTTCCTTGGGATCTGTAGTAATTTCTCCCTTTTCAGTTCTTATTGCATGAATTTGTGTTTTTTCTTTCTTTCTATTGATAAGGTTAGCTAGTGGTTTGTCAATTTTGTTGATTCTCTCAAAAAACCAGCTTTTTGATTCATTAATTCTTTGTATTGTTTTTTTATTTTCAATTGCATTGATTTCTGCTCTAATCTTTACAATCTCCTCCCTTCTATGAGCTTTAGGTTTAGCTTGCTCTTCTTTTTCTAGAAGCTTGAGATGGAACATTAAGTTGTTATTTGTGCTTGTTCTATTTTCTTGATATGACAGTTTATTGCTGTATATTTCCCTCTTAAGCCTGTTTTCATTGCATCCCACAGATTACAGTATGTTGTTTCTACATTTTTATTGAATTTTAGGTATTGTTTTATTTCTTCTTTAATTTCATCTGTAGCCCACTGGTTGTTCAAAAGGCTGTTATTTAATTTCCATGTATTTATGTAGGTTTTATAATTTCTTTTGCACTTAATTTCCAATTTCAGTGCACTATGATCAGGTATTATGCATGGTATGATTTCAATACCTTTGCATTTTCTTAAGAATGTTTTATGGGATAATATATGGTCTATTTTGGAGAATGTCCCATGTGCAGCTGAGAAGAATGTGTATTCCAATGTGGTTGGGTGGAACACTCTGTAAATATCTACTAAGTCTAATTGCTCACAGGTATGATTCAGTTCTGTTATTTCTTTCTGACCTTTGTCTCGTTGATCTATCTCTTTGTGACAATGGGCTGTTAAGAACTCCTGTTATAACTGTGTTCTTGTGCATTTGGTTTTTCATGTCCATTACTATCTGTCTTATATAGTTGGGTGCTCCTGTATTTGGCACATATATATTTATAATTTTTAGTTCTTCCTCTTGAATTTTACCACTAACAAGTATGTAGTGACCTTCTCTATCTCTTTTAATCATTTTAGGTTTGAAGTTCACATTGTCTGCAAATAGAATAGCTACCCCTGATTTTTTCTGGGTTCCTGTTGCATGGACTACTGTTTTCCATCCTTTGACTTTTAATCTATGACTTTCCTTTTGGGTCAGATGTGTTTCTTGTATACAGCATATTGTGGGGTCCTGTTTCTTGATCCATTCTGTCAACCTATTTCTTTTGATAGGTGAATTGAGGCCATTTATATTTATGGATAGCACTGATATATACTGGCTCGACTTTTCCATGTTATGTTCCAGTTGTTTCTTTCTGCTTTTCCTCTTATTTATTTGCTTATCCTACCTGGACGTTTCTTTCTGTTGTTGCATTGGGGATTATGGTCATTTTTATCTCTGTCTAGTATGTCCTTCAGTATTCTTTCTAGGGTTGGTTTGGTAGACATAAATTTCTTCAGTTGTTCTTTGTCATGGAAGTATCTTGTTTCTCCATTAAATTTGAATGAAAGTTTTGCTGGGTACATCAGTCTGGGTTGAAGATTATTTTCTTTCAGGGCTTGAAATACCTCACTCTAAGCTCTTCTTGACTTGAGGGTTTGTGCTGAAAAGTCTGCCGTGATTCTAATGGGCTTTCACTGATAGGTGAGTTGTGTCTTTTCTCTGGCAGCTTTTAATATTCTGTTTTTATGCTGTATGTCTGAGATCTTAATTGTTATGTGTCTTTGTTGTGGATTTTTGTTGATTGTGACTGTTTGGTGTTTTATATGCCTCACTGATCTGCATATCAGATTCTTTCTCCATGTTTGGGAAATTTTCTGCTATTATTTCTGTAAATACTTTATCTACTCCTGCATTCCTGTATCTTTGCTAATGCCCATTATTCTTATATTGTTGCTCTTGGCATCATCATGAAGCTTCTGGATTGTCATTTCATGCTGCTTTGTTATTTTTAAAAGTTCTATCCTTTCCTGATCACTAACTGTGATCCTGTCCTCAAGGTCTGAAATCCTATCCTCAGCTTCCTTTAGGCGGTTTTGCATGCTTTCAATAGAATTTTTTATTTCTTGGATGCCTCTTTGAGTTTGTTTCATGAATTCTGCTTGTTTTTTATATTTTTTATTCAAAGTTTCAATCAGTTTCCCATGCTCATGTACTTTTTTCTCTAGTTCTTCTTTAGCTGCATTCAACAACTCCTTTACTAAAGTTGTTATTTCTATCTTTACATGGGAGAGTATTTCTAATTTGATTTCCTCTATAGCCTGATGCAGTTTTTTTTTATTTCACTGGCTATCTTTTCAGAGATTCCCGTTGTGTTACTTTTGGTGTCCTCTATTTCATTGTCTCCTATAATTGCTTCTGGTGAACTATAGGTTTGAGACCGCATTTTGCTTTTTCAGTTTGTCATTTTCACTCTGCCTGGTGTTTTCTATGTGTAGGAGAGGATCACACACACTCTTTTCAGACACACTGAAGTCTTAAAGTTAATTGGAGGAGTTTTTACTACTGGCCCTATTCATCCCCTGTACACCTCTAGTTTAGGCTATACTCACCACATTGATACAGTCAATCCAGTGTAGTCCAAAGTTCACCAACTAGGAGCAAAGTTCCAAATTTTCTCCCACTAATTGGATATTGCTCAGATCTTCTGATGTTCCAGGTGGGAGGGCTGGCCCACCTGTAGCAGTCCAGGGCAGTTTTCAGTCTTGGGCTGGCCTCCTCCATGTTCCCAGTGGCAGGGCAGGCCCAGTGGGGTGTTCCAGGTAGCCTACCCCTGAGGCGGGCCCTTGGTGGAGCTTCTGGGCAGCCTACCCCATACAGGCATCTGCTGAGTTCCCAGAGGCAGGGCGGGCCCACGGAGGAGGTTCTGGGTAGCCTGCGCCTGATGCAGGTTTCTGCTAAGTTCCTCCATTATTTCTTAATGGAAAAATATGCTCAGTTCTAGAAATTTTTGGTGTTCAAACAAGAAATTGGAACGAATTGAGTCTGACAACGATGGTACCACTGTACATATAATTTTGTTAGAATTTGAATCAAATAAAAATGCATGCATATCATTAAAATGAGTCAAGACCAGAATACAGTGAAGAATAAATCAGAGCTTAATAAGTTTTATGAGCATCTACCTACTCCTTTCTAGAGCATTTTAGGGAAGTGTTTAATAAATGATTACATAGCATTACTATTGCCCTCTCAAGAAATGGGAATGTTTATCTTCTGCCACTGTTATGTCACAAGTGTTTAACTTTCAGTTTGAGTTTTGGGCTGCCATTGTTTTGTGTGTGTGTGTGTGTGTGTGTGTGTGCCAGGGATTGAACTCACGATCTTGTGTTTGCCAAGCATGCCCTTATGCCACTGAGTTAAACCCCCAGCCACTTTCAGTTTGATTTTTACAGGCATCACAGCTAAGAGTTTACCTGGAGTCTGAGAGAAAACTTTGAACTATACTGTCTCCATTGCAGCTCTTTGACTAAGTGCTTGTAGCATGGTAACAGCTATAGAAAATACATTAAAATAGGCCTAGATGTGTTCCATTACAATTTTATATACAAAAACGTTGACAATCCAATTAAAGATTGTAAACAACAGTTTGCCACTACTACTTTATGGTAATTTTTGTCATACCTGACTATCTTTTCCATTAACTTTACTTGATAGCAGGCATGATTTCAGGCTTATATTTTCATTTCCAGAATATATTACACTCTCTAGAAACAATAAGCATGCAATAAATAGTAAACATGGTACTGATTTCTCATAAGAAAAATTCTAAAATTATTTTTAATTATTACTATGGCTCATTATGTAAGAGTGTTTTTGATGAACTCTATGTAAATTTATAAGCTCTATGAATAAAAACAACTAAAGTTTCCTTTTTACTAAATATTTTTAATGACAGTCTCTAATGTATTATTTTTAATTTTAAATGGTAATTTGATTATAAAAAATAGAAATGTGGGGTTTTTAATGTGCTTATCAATAAGAAGAACTATGCCACACAATAGTTTAATTAATTTTAAAAGAATGAGTATTGAGCTGTGTCACTGTAACCTCAGCTGTAGTGGTGTATGTTTGTAACTCCAGCATCCTGGGAAGCTGAGACAGAAAGACTGCAGTCAAATTAGTAAGACATTGTCTCAGAATAAATAAAAACTAAACAAAAGATTAGGATATAACTCAGTGGCATAGCCCCAGGGTTCAATTTATGGTAGACAATAATAAGAAGAATGAGTATATATCCATTGATATGCTACAACTGGGTCATCATAGGTGACTGTACATCTCTTCCCTATTCTGTGTACAATGATATAACATTAATAGATTAAAATTGGCCACCATGTGAGCCTTTATCTATAGAACTCTGCAAATGTGTCTTCTTTTTTTAAGTTACCACTATACCATTCATTGTTTGGCATGCCATCCCAATATTGTCCAATGAGATACAAAGAACCTTCTAAAACTCTCTTCTTATTGTTGAGACAGATAAACAAACAGAAATACTACTTTCATTTAGTTTACCTGGATATAAACACACACACACACACACACACACCTGTTTTCATAGTTGTTAACCAAAATACGCTGCTTAAAAAATACGATGAAAATAAATCTAGCACAAAGGGAATTTCAGATAGATGGAGCATGGAGTTCTTTTTGAGCTCAGCCTAAAACTGTTTCAAGTATGAGCTTCTAGATACATGATTTTTTTTTGTTGAGTCAATTTGAGAAAAATTATAAATACTTGCTAACTGATATATGTCAAAATATGGAATTATGTTCCTTTTTCCCTGCCTTGATGTTTGTTTTTACAGTCTATGCCTCCTCAGTTCCTTCGATCTGTCCAGATTTGCCATAAAATTAAGTTCTTCCATAACCAGGCTTTGTTGGTATTACCTCTTATATGATTACTAGAAATAACTATAATATTTACGTCTAGTATTTATAGCCCAAAGTAAACTAGTCATTGTCATATTTATATTATGTACTTTGCTTAGTTTAAAAAGTGGTCAGCTATATCCACAACAGTGGTGTTGATCCAAACAGTGACTTAAAGTAAACAACACTTAGCCTTCTCAGCTGGAGTTAGTCTACTTAAATTAAGCTCCTCTGCTTTTGGATATGCTCTGTGTTTCTCATTGTTTACCAACCAAGAATAATTTCATGGTATGGTTGAAATGCAAGGGACCATATAGGCTTCTTCCCAGATTTAGTTATTATAAATTGTGCTGCTGTAAACATGGGTATGCTTGTGGCACTGTAATATGATTATTGTTAACTTTTTCAGGAAGAAAACTGGAAGAGGAATAGCTGGGTCAAATAGAATTTCTATTTTCAGTTTTTTGAGAAATCTCCATACTGATTTCTAAAGCGATTGTACTAGTTTATACTACTGCCAACAGTGTAAAACTCACTCCCCCCAAGTGTTGCAACCTCACTGAAATGTTTTTTATTGTTTGATTTGTTTGTGATGGACATTTTCCACACAAGAAATGTAAGTGTTATACACTGTAAATGTGTACCAAAAAAGGGAAGGGGACCAAAAAGTTGAGTTAAGGAGAGAATGGAAGGGGGATGAAGGAAAGGAATTAAGATGTGTTATGTATATGTAATGACTCCACACAAGAAATGTAAACATTAGTTACAACAAATATGTACTAATAAAAATTATAAAAGTAATAAAACAAGTGCTAAAAAGAAAATACATGCAAAGAAAGTGGGGGTTTGAATAGATGGGGCCTCTTGAGGCCCAAGCTCAAGATTAGCATACCAGCGTATCCATCCATATATCACTGATCCAGGTAAATTACATGATTAAGTAAAGCATCAAGGAGTGGTTAACTTAGTGTAAGCAGTAGTCTACTTTTAGAGCAAGGGGACTCCAAGTCACATTGCAAAGTAGGAAAATACAAGATGGAATGGGAATTTAATAATATACTACTGCTTGAATTTTATTTATAATCTGTATTATTAAATTAGCTGGATATGAGCCCAAGTTTCTTAAAACTTTGTTGTTACCAATATATCTTCAACAGAACAAGGAAAATGAGTAAAATGAATAAGTATACTTAAAAATATTTACATAGCCAAATTCTTAAAACGTTGCTTAAATGAAGTTACCATGCTCAAAAAACCTTAGTAATTTTTATTGCATAAAATTTCATATATCTTGGTTTTAAGAGACATCCAATTTACATCAAAACTATGCTTTCCTCTGATTCTGTAGACCATCTTGTCTAAGCAAATGGGCACAATCATTGTGTACTTAAAGCATTTATCCTCGATTTTACTCATGATTTTCTCCACATTGAAAATCATCCCCCTTTTGCTGTACCTTCTGGTTTCTAGGCAGACTAAATAGCCTATAACTTAATCCAGAGTAATTTTTCCACTTATTTAATGAAATTCCTTTAGAATTTATAAACTTGAATAAAGATTTGGCCCTTACACTCACAAAAAGATTAACATGAGTCATTATGCAGCACTGGCCACATGGGAAGTCTGAACTAGTAAGAAGGAAACAAATGGAAATGAAGCCAATTCCAGAGGCAAAAGTTAAAAATCACTTCAGATAATGGAGCATGGAGAAATAAAGTAGCACAGGAACAAATTTGGAAGGAGAGCCTAAGACATCAGAAGATTACTTCAAAATCCCCACACACCTGTTTAAAAAATGGTGTTATATAATCAAGAAAAGGTTCTGCTAGTTGGGGGGATAGTTAATGTGGGCCTCAAAATCATGTGTGATAGGGAAAAGTTCAACCAGACCCTGAAAAATGTACTTTCATAACCTGCCTTGATCATTATTAGTTCCTTTATATTTGTGTTTGTAACTGAAACTTAATCTTTATCCACAAACCAGACTTCAAGTTCTTCGAAGACAAATGTTAGCTTTTATATTCAAACCAAGGGGCTGGGGATTTAGCTCAGTGATACAAGCGCCTGGCTGGTAAGCTCAAGGTCACGAGTCCAATCCCTGGTACAAAAAAAAAGAAAAAAAGAAAGAAAGAAAGTGCCTGGAGATTTGTCTAAAATCCTTAAGGTATATTCCAACCAATAAGATTTTGAGATTAGCTAAATACTCATGAGTATGGTTTACTGAATATGAAAGTTTGCTTTTTAAAACAAAAAGTTGTGTTCTTTCAATGAGTTTTCTTGGATAAATCCAGCTTTAATAAAGGAAAAAAGAGCACATAACTCATATGCCAGAAGTACACAACCAAAAATAACTAGATCAAATTCTAATATGCATGCAAACAATCCAAAAGATAACAGTAAGAAACATCTATCATTTGGCTTTTTCCCCCAGGACTGACTTAATTTGACAAAATGATAGTGTACATCTGTTGTTTTAGTAGTCATTTGAGACTACTGAGATCACTGTCAAGTATTCGGTTCAAATATTTTCACCATCCACACAGTATGAAAGACCAATGTAGTCATTAAAATTGATGGACTGAATAATCAGTAGTCAAGAGAATAGAGGAAATACTGAACATTCGGTTTACTTTTTAAGAAAACGAGTAGGCAATATGAAACTGACAACATAATCTGATTATGTTTGTATATTTTGCATTATAAAAGCTTGATTTTAGACAAAATGAAGGATAAACCTTACCTGAGAAACAATCCCCCATTTAGTGGGACTGTATGCTAGAGAATCAATCCCAATAAAATCATACAAAACCTAATCTGGGGAGCACAATTCTGTTTATGTTACACTCATGAAGTTTAACATCAAAATAAACACAAAGAAATGTCACAGGGAAAAGAACATCACAGTTGTGGTTCCCAAAAGAGGTAATTGCTGGAATGAAATGGCCTCTTTTATTTTTTTTCCTTGAACAAAATTGTCATGGTATTTGAAAAAATATTGGCAGGTCCTCTGCAGGCAAGTGATGATAGCAGCAAAACCACCACAAATGATCAGGTATAATTGCTTTCTGGCAGCTAAAGCCAAGCAAGTAGAACTAGGCCAACAGACTGCAATTACATGTGAATAATGGAGCAGCATAGATAAGGAATAGCATTCATGGGACAAAGATTAAAACATATTTAAACTGACTCATGGAGGCGGGAATGAGTAGAACAGCTCGACAATGGTTTGGTACTTTGTATATTTATTTTTTAACCTTAGTTTTTAGAAATCCAGGCATGTTAAACTATATTCCTATCAGTATCATTCATATTGATTCTTTAAAAGTATTTATGAATTTGTTTTGTGACATAAAGTGCATAGTACTGGCTACTATTCATTTTATTTGTTTTGGAATATGTGAATTTGCAAAAATAACTTAAACTGTGAATAGAAAGAAAAAAATTGATGCCATCAATAGCAAGAATAAAAACATTGTGTAATATAATGGATTTAATTCCACAATCATATTACTGAACAAATAAAGTATTTGATCAATTTTCAAAAGAATTCCTGCAAAAATTCACAGTCACAATATGGTTAGGTGATTGTATCTTTCTCTGTAGCATTCAGTTACATTTACTTAACACATTTTTCAAAATATAAAACAGTATTCACCCTACTCCCAATGATCCAACTTTATTTAATAAAAAATTTAAAAACTAAATCATTATTTATTTTATTAATTATTCATATTTATTGAGTTCAGGAAATACTTATCTTCTTCCTAAATCTTGTTGCAATGCTGCCATTATCACAATCCAAAGGATAAATGTTCTCAATTCTTTAGACATTGTTATCTTTTGTATTGTTTGGCTTTAAAATACTTTGGTTTATGTTTTACAGATAAGCCTGCACAAAGTAATGCTAAAGATTGAGTCATATTTAAAAGGCCCAAATCATATATGATTAATAAGTACATTTTCAGAAGCCCAAGGTCATGATTCAGAATTTCTTAATGCCAACACTTTGGAATGAATGAGATGCCAATTGTGACATGAGCCTAATTAATTAAAATTAAAAATGAGAGTTATGTTATCACAGTGTAACCTAATTGTCATTTTAAAGGACTAATGGCGATGAATATATTAAATGTTTCCCAAAATATACATCTAAAGACAAATTTTATAATTAGTGTGATTTCTGGGCTAATATAGATATATACACAGATAAGTTATAAATGCAAAATAAAGTTAACTCCTTTCATTGTTCTATGAATTAAAATTATAGAGATGTCAAATACCAATCTAAATAAATTACTTTATCTATTATTTTAGGCTACTGAATTTAATAAGGAGGAACGCTGCAATAATCTCCTTTTTATGTCCCAAAGGTGAATGGAGAAAGAAAAATGGAAAACATGACAATTAATACACAGCAAGATAATCACCTTTAAGATAATTAAGAATTGCCTGTTATAATCATTTATTTGATTGATAGCTTAATGGCATCTCCTGATCCTAATCCTGAGGCAATGTACAAGGCATTATGTGGTCTTGTAGCTACAGCTACCCACTCCTTGGTTGCAGGGAAGCCTGAAATTATTTATATTTTTCTTCTGTAAAAAGAGGCAGGCTTTGCCTCAGGAGAATAGTTCTTCCTCAAACACAAGATAAGGATCCACTTTTACTGAGTTGACAAAAAGCAAGGTAAATGTTCACTACAATGGCAAAATTCAGGACAATTTAAACAATGTATTTATGTTTTTAAAATTTTTAATTTTTTTTTTGGTACCAGGAATTCAACTCAAGACCTCACACTTACCAGGAAGGTGTTTATTGTGTTTGTTTTATTTAAACATTGTTCATTTGTAAATAAAACTATATATTTATATATATTATGTATATTCTTATGTATAATATTGTATATGCTTTGGAAAATATCTGCATTATTTCATGACTACCACAGTCAAATTAATTTCATATCCATCATCTCTTTTTTAATGGTTGAAATGCAGATTTTTAAAATTTTGTTTTATTTTGTTTTTTATTTAAAGAAAAAAATTGAAACAGAAAGAGGTTAGAAATAGTACATAATTTCAAAAAAAATCCAGTAAGAAATCACTAGTTAATAATTACATATTTTCTTCTTAGAAGTAGTTGTTCAAGTTACAAAAGTAAAGCATACAAAGTGGACATTAAAACAGTGAGACTGTAATCAGTTCTGTTCACCTATCCAACAAAAACTTAGTAATATGGTTATCAATCATACACACTTAAACATATGTGCAATTATATCCTTTAGAATACTTTCTTTTCCTATTTTTTTGCAATAACTATAATCAATTCTCATAAACTGTTTAGAAGTTCTACAGATGTATAAGTCTCTACATGTATACCTATCCTTTCTGTATTAGAGGGAAAAACAAATCAAAACAAGTCAAAAAAACAAATTCCTATAAAAATATGAGATGAAAAGGACATATAAAACCACAATACTAGGTGATCTACAGTAGTTACTATGATGTCTCTTGTTATTTTCAATAAATTGTCTATATCATCAGGTATAGTATAATTAAACTTAGCAGTACGTAGCACTACTAATAAAAACATAACATTGGAGACATTATAGGACTTCAAAGGCAGTTAATAATCAAACCAGAATGGGTATCCTATTGAATCTTGTTATCTTCCAAGTAGTTACCTCTATTCTCAGACTTGATACTATTAAGCATACCAGATTTGAATAAAATCAGTCAAGGCAAAACAGCAATATAGCCGATCTTCTCTGCCTTATCTCTGCTATGCTATTTTTCTGTCATTGTTTAGTTTTCTCCTTCATTCCACTGTCTGCCCCTTTCATTGAGGCCTTTCTGCCATTATTCCTGGAATCCTGGTGACTTTCTTCTCTTTCTCTAGAATGTCCTTCAATATACTTTGCAGGGTTGGATTGGTGGTCACGAACTCCCCCAATTCCTCTTTGTTGTAGAAATATCTTGTCTCTCCATTAATTTTGAGAGACAGTTTTGCAGGGTACATCAATCTGGGTTGGAGGTTATTTTCTTTCAGGGCTTGGAATATTTTGCTCCAAGCTCTTCTTGATTTGATAGTTTGCATCGAGAAGTCCACTGTGATTTTGATGAGTTTTCCTTTATAGGTAATCTGTTTCTTTTCTCTTACCACTTTTAATATTCTGCTCTTGTGATGTTTTTTCTGGGATCCTGATTATTTCTTGTCTGGGTGTAGATCTGTTTTGGTTGTAGCTGGCTGGAGTTCTGTATGCCTCATATATCTGAATATCACTTCCTTTTCCTATGCCTGGAAGTTTTCAATTATTTCTGTGAATAGCCTTTTTATTTCATTTGTATTTGTCCCTGCTTCTTTGTTCACATTTTTTATTCTTAAATTTTAAATCCTCTTGTCATCTTCTAGCCTTTGTATTGTTAGTTCCTGGTTTCTTGTTATTTTTAAGAGATCCTTCCTTTCATGATCATACGTTACAGATCTATCTTCAAGTTTTGAAAGTCTGTCTTTAGTTTCTGTCAAGAAGTTTCACCAGCTTTCAATGCAGTTTCTAATTTCATGACATTCTCTTTGGATCTGTTTAATGTATTCTAGATTTTGTTTGTATTCTTCATCAAAGGCTTCTCTCCTTGCTCTAGGTTCCTCCATTCTTCCATTTGTGTCTTCTTGAGGAGTGCCCAGCATTTCTTTTATTAATCTTCTTATATCTTGCTTCACCTGAGTTAGAATTTCAGATTTAAATTTATCAATGAGGTCATGGGAGTATTTCTTTATTTTTGATGAGGCAGTGTCTGATAGTGCACATTTGCTGCCCTCAATCTCCTCTGTATTTACCTCTCCTGGAATTATTTTCCCTGAGTCAGAGGTTGGAGGCTTTTTGTTGTTTCTTTGTCTTGTCATGTTTCTGGTTTCTTTCATACAGGTGAATGCTGGCAGTCTCAGGACCTTTTCATATTTTTTACAGTTTTTCTGAAGCATACTGTCTAGGGGATTGCTGCCCTCTCCAGTTTGCTGTTGATTTGTGAGGTGCACTCAGGGGCGTTGGGGGCTGACCCCTCTCCTCTGAGCCAGTCAACCAGTGAGTGTCTTCAGCACATTAGTGTGTGCCCTGCGGATGTCTCAGGTTCAGGGCAGCCTTATCCCTGGCTATTGAGTCCTGACCCGGGGCATGTCCCAGCCCAAGCTGATCCCACCAATCTGCTTTGGGCCAGGAGCTGCCAACTGATGCTGCTTCAGTTGTCGATTCAAGCCTGTCCTGCTCAACTCCAATATGTCATCTAGCCAGTCATGCTGCTCTGGGGAAACCAGTTCTCAGCACTTACCAAAGTCCGTGAAGGTTGGTTCACCAGTTCCACTCACTGTTGTGGCGCTTCTTCCCACCAAGGGTCTCAGGTTCACCACCCCCCGCCCCCACCTCAGCAAGGCTACAACCTCAGCTTGATCGTGAGTTGTCTGACTCTAAGATGCACCCAGTACAGCAACTGGAGTGTGCCCAGCTCCAGCCCTCTGTCCACACTTCTTCATTTTTATGTTTTTTTTTTCCTTTTTCTTTTTCCTCAGTTTCATCCTGGTTCATGAGAATTCCTCTCCTTTTGTCTGGCCTTCTCCATGGTGTTAAATTCTAGCATCTGAATTGTTTTCCTCAGCGAGGCTCTCTATTGTGCTACCTATCAATTGGCCATCTTTTTCTTCTCTCTATCAACTTTTGATAAGTTTTATTTTTGTGTGTGATATGAGAATACTTAAAATCTTCTGTCTCGTCAAATTTCTTTCTTTCTTTCTTTCTTTCTTTCTTTCTTTCTTTCTTTCTTTCTCTCTTTCTTTCTTTCTTTTTTTGTGCCAGGGATCTAACTCATGACCTTGCATTTGCCAAGTAGGCACTTATGCCACTGAACTAAACCCCTGGCCTATCTCATCAAATTTCATGTGAATAATACTGTATTAACTAAAGTCAATTAGATCTCTAGAACTTATCTGTTCAAGGGCCGAGGTTATACATCAGCAGCACAGAGCCTGGTGGCAAGCATGAAGTTATGAGTTTGATTCCCAGTATAGAAAAAATCAATCTAGAATTTATCCACTTAAAATAACTGAAGCTGGTTACCCTTTGGCCAAAATTGTCCCATTACTTATACCCCTTAACCATTGTTAACCACTGTTATAGTCTCTGTTTCTTTGAGTTCTACTTTTATAGATTCTACATATATGTGAGATTATGCAATAATCATCATTCTATGTCTGGGATATTTTAGATAGCATAATGTCCCCTGAGTTCATTAATACTGTCACAAATGGCATGTTTTCTTCTTTTATGAGTGCATAATAATTCATGTTTTCTTTATCCATTTTGTTGTTGGGATTTGTGTCTATCCTATACTTTCCATACTTCAAAAAAATGAATTCGGCAGGACACATAGTAGTAGGAGTAAGAGCATAGATTTGTTAGTAAATGTCTACGATCAGAAAAGTTCCACCAGATGGGAGCAGGTCAGTAAGAAGAGCTCAAAGGTCCAAAGAAGCTAGGGGTCAGAGTCTATGTGTAGTTTCCACAGGGAAAGAGTAGCTCTTTGAACTGATAGCTCCATTGACTTCAATCATGGGAACATTTCCTCCTTTCTGTTGAAGGGAGAAGTTTTGTTACAAGGAAATTTGAGGAATTTCTATGGCTCCCAAAGCCATGGATAGTCAAAACCATAACACAAATGAGATTGTAATTACTTATAATTAAGATGAGATTACTTTGAAGTGTTTAAGATACTCTAGAGCATGAATTCTTAATTATGACTCAGATAAATGTGGGAGTTTCAGTTTTTACAGAGTTTATCTTGTGTCCTCCCCCTCAAAGCCTATTGGGCTTGCACCCTGATCCTTACCAGTGGTCGTTTATCTGTTAGATTCAAACACTTTGTAGTTTTTTTGGAGGTAACTTCTTCTTTTACCCTCTGCCCTTTGGTACCCTCCCCTCCATGGGCCTCCTCCCTCAACCTCCTGCCTCGCATTCATCTGTTAATAGAGCACATAGATTATTTCCATATATTAGCTAATATGAACTCTGTGGTAAGAAATATAGAGATAACTTTTAGGGTCGATCCTCATTTCATTTTCTTTGAATGTATACTCAATAATGAGAATGCTGTATCATGAAGTAATTCTAGGTTTAATTTTTTGAGGAAATTTCCTAACATTTTCAATAATGGCTATTTATTTGCCCACTAACAGGGAACAAGGATTTTCATTCTTGCTCTCTCTCTCTCTCTCTCTCTCTCTCTCTCTCTCTCTCTCTGTACCACAGATCAAACTCACAACCCTGTGCTTGCCAGGTATGCACTTACATCCCTGAGTGAAATCCCCAGCTCAAGGATTCCTTTTCCCCCATAACTCTGCTAGTAAATACCCATTCTTACTGGAGTGAGGTGATGTCACTATTGTTTTTATTTGTCCTCATATTTACTGAGGTTGTGTAGCCTTTCATATATCTGTTGGCCATCTGTATGTCTTCTTTTAAGTAATAACTATTCAAGACATTTGATGATTTTTTTCACTTATTTTCTTTTGCTTGGTAATGATTATCTTATTTGTTTATACATTTTGGATATCAACCTTTTTCACATATATGTTTTGCAAATATTTTCTCTCATTCAGTAGATTGCCTTCATTTTATTCTTCCTTTGTTGTGCAGAGGTTTTTCAGCTGACACAGTTTCACTTGTTTAGTTTTGCTTATAATTATTTTTGAATAAGAACAATGTTTCAAACATGTTTTTATTTTAGGAATAAAATGAAAGACTATAAAAACATAATAAATGCTTAAACATTCGGTAAGTAGTTTATTAGTCATACTTGGTTTTTGTTCTTCACATAATTTAATGTCTTAGTACCTCTTTCTTTAAAGTGCTTTAATTTCTAAGGCACCATTCTCCCTTGATTTGTAATCTGGGCAATAGAATCATTCTCAGTTTTTAATTCAATGACTACTAGGTATCTCACATTGCTTGGCATTCGGAATCAAGTGAAAGACATACCATTTAATGAAAATGGCAGAGAAATAACTGGTGATCACATTGATGCTGTATGTATTATAAATAGAAGGTTTTGTGTAAACATTGATTGCATGGTTGGGGTTTAGATAGAGGATAGTCCCCAAAGTCCTCACAACTACATAGGCAGGAGGTAGGAAGGGTGGGTGATTGGACTATAAGGGCACTACAGCTCACTTGCTGTAGGAGATGGGGCCATGCTGGGGCACACAGGTCGCCAGAGACATGACCTTGAAGGCAGTATCTCCCTCCAGAGCTCCTTCCTTCTCTCTCTGTTTCCTGGCTGCCATGATATGAACAGGTTTCTTCTGCCGAGATCCTTAAACCATGTTATTTCTCTGTTTAAATCTTTAGAACATGGCCTGAAACTTCTGAAACTGAGAACCAAAATAAACCTCTCCTCCTTTATGTTTTGAAGGTCAGATATTTTGTTTCAGTGATGAGGAAAGTGACATGGATATAGAACTTTTTTGCTGAGAAAATGACTCACTTTTACTTTTTATCCTGAAACAACCTAGAATGTACAGAAAACTTGTGAAGAGTATATAGAACTATGCCAAATTGAGCAAGCTTTATAATTTGCCACACACTTTCTCTATATTTCTCTATATATTTATTTATATACTCATACACACGCACAAACACAAATATGCACACACAGACAATTGTGGGTATAGATGTCCCACCAAAGCCTCATGCAGCCATAGGTGGGGTCTTTTCAGAGTTGGCTGTATCTAGAAAGTGTGATACTGGGATTGATCCGTGGTACAATGCGAGCATCAGGGCACTAGGATTATGGTGTGAGTGCTACCTGCCCAAACTATTCTGGGCAAAATATAAGGGATAGGAAGAGGCTTGTCTTTTCTCTTGCTGGCTTGCTTTTGCTGTCTTCTGCTTGTCATGAACTAGTTCTCGTCTGTGATGCACCTCTGCCAAGGCACCCTATCTTAGAACCAGCCAATTATGGACTGAAACCTCTACAAAATGTGAGTTAAATAAAGCTTTACTCCCTTAACTTGTGGGTGTTGAGTATTTTGTCTCAACAAGAGACAAAACCATTTTGACTGCAAGTTCTATACTTCATATATATATATATATATATATATATTTCTTTGAATATATGTATTTCTTTGAATATATGTATTTCTTTGAATATATGTATTTCTTTGAATATATGTATTTCTTTGAATATATGTATTTCTTTGAATATATGTATTTCTTTGAATACAAATGTATTTCTTTGTATGTATATATATATATATATATATATTTCTTTGCACTTCATGCATTTCTAGGAATAAAGGCAGACTTAGGTATAACCAAAATATAGCTATCAAACTCAAGAAATTTAACCCTGATATAAAGCTATCGATGAATTTACTGGACATATTTCAATGATTTCTATTTTTTCAATACCGCCCTTTATACCATGTTTTTCTACCTTGATAGAATCCTGTTCAGGAGCACATAAAACATTTAATTGTCATTTTTCTTCAGCCTCTTTTTACCCATAATAATTACTCAATTGTCATTTGTCTTAATGACATGGACATTTTTGAAGAATATAAGCCAATTATTTATAGGCTTTCCCTCAGTTTGGTTTTATTTTGAATTTCTACATGATTAGATTAAGCTAAGCCTTTCCAGCCAGAATACATGTGATGATGTGCTCTCAGGGTACCTTAATTGCAGTCACAAATGGATATCTAGCCCCTTGTTGATGCTTTGAGTTTAAATAATTATCAAAGTGTTGCACAGAATTTTAAGAATAAACTCTAGCCATTTCTCTTTTGAAGGTATATTCTGCAAGAAAAAAATCATTTTTTGTTGAAAGATTACAGTTATTACTACTTCAGAAATGAAGTCTAATCTTAAAGGAAGAGCAAGTCTGACTTTCCTGCCAAACATGCTGTCACACCCATTCCCTGAC
The DNA here is from genome assembly GCA_004027455.1 of Hydrochoerus hydrochaeris. Taxonomy (NCBI): domain Eukaryota; kingdom Metazoa; phylum Chordata; class Mammalia; order Rodentia; family Hydrochaeridae; genus Hydrochoerus; species Hydrochoerus hydrochaeris. Next base: position 90,496 of record PVLA01000860.1, read on the forward strand.
CAGTAATTTCAATTTCCAAAGCAAGAGTTCACAGTCCACTGTATTTCCTTACCTTTAGGGAGAAACACAAGTGTTGCCTATACAGTAGTTGTCTTTTTTTCACTGCATTAGTTGTGAAATTGATCTTCACCTACAACATGTTTCATTCCAGGGTGCTGGAGTTACCTGGAACACGCATTCCAAAACACTATTTCATATATTCATAGACATTTGAATTAGTTTGGAGAGAGTGCTTTACAGTTGTCCTCTCAGAGCAACTGATACCTAATAAAGTCTAACTATGGTGTTTATATTTATGGTGAACATTGAATAAGTGATATTCTAACTTTAAAGATACTTTTCCCCTCATTCCATACCCTATTTTTCCAGTATACAAACAGTAAAATGTTGTCTTTCAACTTTATATCAACCAATGATACTTAAATTTATATCTGCTACTATTTCTCTCTTTTAGAGAAGGTTGAAACTTTCCATCCTATTGGGCAATTTCTAAAAATACCAAGAAATCTCCAAATCAAATTTCTGTAAAAATGTCATCCTATTCATCCCCTTAAGTTTTCTTCATAGATTAAATATTTTACCTGACAAATAATTCTGTACTTTTTTCTTTAAGAACAATATCTGAATATGTCTTCTGTGAAACTCTTACCAGTGCAGTCACAAATATCTATCTTGTTTTACTTATGTCTTATAGTGTCATAATTTATTCTTTCCATTGTTTTGTAAAAACTGAGCTCTGCCTAAAGTCTTTTCTCTTGCATTTAGTGTACTACATAATTGCCTGATCAGTCATAATAAAATACAACTATGATCAAGGTGTTTGTTCCTTGTCTTGCATGTCTCTGTTATAACAATAGGGTAAACTAGTTTTTATTTACTATTATCTAAAATGTTTTCCCCTCATTCTATGTCCTGATTTTCCAGTGTACAAACAGTAAAACATTGTCTTTCAGCTTTATATCAACCAATGTATAATATGTCTTTTAGCTTTATTGCTGGGAACATTCTGTTTTTACTTAAATTTTCTGACTGGTTAACTTTTGCAATTTGTCAAATTTCCCAAGGAATAGTTAAAAAAACTCCAAGTCTGGCAAAATTATGATTATTGAAGCAAAATTATATCATTTTACTAACTCAAACAACATTTTCCAAATTAATCTAAGTTTATGTCATACTATAGTAACATATACACGTAATTATTGAATAAATTGAAAAAATTCTCCTTCATGCAATTTTTTATAATTAATAGCTTATTGGAAAACAAATGTTTAAAAAATAATGTATCTCAAAGTCCATTGCAGATTTTTTGTAAACAATGAGTTTGGATATAAAGTTGTCTTGAATCCAAAGTATAAATACTATTCAATATATCAACTAAACATTTCTTTGAAGCAAATCTTATCATTTGTGACAATATGTATGAAACTGGAGACCATTATTCTAAGTTAAACAAGCCCAGGCCCAGAAAGATACTTCATCATATCACTTATATGTTTCCATATATCTTTTAAAAATGAAACTCATGGTAAAAGAATGAATTGTTGCTACCAGGTATCTTAGATACTTTTCTTGTTGCTGAGACAAAATACACAATACCCAAAGGCAAAGGAGGGAAGGTTTATTTAGCTCACATTTTGTAGAGATTTCAGTCCATAGCCAGGTAGCTCTAATGTAGGGTGGCATGGCAGAGGGTCATCACAGAGAAGAAATAGTCTATGGCATGGAAAATCAGGCAGAAGGTATCAATCAAGAAGCAACAGAAGTAGTGTACTGTTTTATGTTACATCCAGGCTGTAAATCTATTGATTGGTGGTACCCACATTCAGGGAGGGCACCCTTAATTCCAGCATCATATCTTTAATCCACATTCATACACTCTAATCCAGTCACCTTCAGAACTCCCCACCTATTAGTACATGAGGCTTTGGGAAGCACATCTAGGTACAAGCCACAACACCAGGTGGTAGGGGTCAGGAAAAAAGAAAGACATCGGTAAACAGGTGCAAAATTCCAGTTACAAGATGCATACATTTTAGAGGATTAAAGAAATGGAAATGGAAAAAATGAGAAAAATATTCACTAATTTCAAGTCTGGAAATAATTTTTAAAAATAACATCCAGAATGAAAGCAAAGTATTTTTATGAATTGAAGCCAGTATTCCCCAAAATTGACATCATAGTGATGGCCCTTTTGTATGTCAGTACTATACCCAGGAAAACAAGGGTCATTTCTCAGTAGAGCTAAAGATTACTTTTGAACCTCAAGTTACAGATGATAAAATGATATCTAGTTAACTTGTCTTTTTTGACACAATCATTTCATCATGCATGGATGGCATTTCTCGGACAATGGATTCACAATTCTTCCAGGTCTTTCTCTCAGCACCTTTACTAGATACCATAATACATATAAATGAGCAGTCTAGACCTACTTTCAGTGAATGAAGTGTCTTTCTTAAGAGCTACAATGCAATGATTGATGGATACAGCTGGTGCTTACAATGTCCGATGCAAGACAACTCTGACATGCCATTTTTGTAACAGAGATCGAGTGATCTAACAATATTTTTTAGACCTGCTGTGCATTTTGACTCCTCTGTTTACCTTATCCTCCTTCTGCCCTCTTTCTTCTACACGTGTACCCAAGGCTATTCCCAAACTACACTTCTGTGACATAAAATAAAGTCTCAGAGTTAAGAATCCAACCAATATACATCCTCTGAAGTACAAATGTAATTTATAATAGCTGATAGGTTAATATTGAGAATTAATATCTTGTTTTGGCTTTCAAAAAAACTTTTTAACTCTTAAAAATTTTCCCAGTTATTAGGCTGGACATTTTGTTTCATTGTACCAATGTAATAAGTGGAAAAATAGAGATAGAATAAAAAATCTAAAGTAAATGAGAAATTAATGATTGAGATTATAGTGAAAACAATTTTAACTTCACTCTCTTCACATTTTTCAAGAATGTAATATTATCTGCAGTCACTATATAGTACAGAAGATTGCTTGAACATAATTCTTTCTGAAACTTTGAGCACTAATCTGCCCTCCACAAACTCCTGTGATGGCTTGTGTGCATATGCTCTCCCCAAAGCCTTATGAAGTCATTGTTGGGTTTGTTTTTCAGAGGTGGCTGAATCTAGAGTGTGTGATCCCAGAATTGATTTATGGTACAATATTAGGCTCAATGGCACTAGGATTAAGGATGTAAGTTCTATGTACTCTGAGTACCCTGGATAAAAGGGGCAGAAAGACACTATTAAGATCCCTTGCTTATTTTGTACCTTCTGCCCAACATGAACTGTTTTCTCCTCTGCAATGCCTGTCTGCATGCCACCAACCTTAGAGTCAATTGATTATGGACTGAAACCTCTACAAATTGTGAGATAAATCAACCTTTCTTACCTTAACTTGTAGATGTTGAGTATTTTGTCTCAACAATGAGAAAATTAACTAAGACAACCTCAAACTCAAGTCATTGTCATTCTACTCTCAATTTCTGTATGATCAGTTTTATCAGATTTTACATAAAAGTAGGATCATGTGGCTTTTGGTTTTCTATGATTGGGTTATTTGACTTAATGAAGTGTTCTCCAAGTTCACTTATATTTTTTAAAATATTAGGCTTTCTTTTTAACACTGGAACAATATTTCATTTTGTGTATCTACCATATTTTCTTTACACAGTCATCCATTGAGAACTACATGAGGTAAAGCATATTTAAATAAATAGTTACAGGAGATTTAGTCACACACACATACATACTCACCAAAAGTACATTTCATATATGTATATATGAGATATATATATATATGTAAATAAGATATACATTTACATGTATGAAATACATATGTGAAATATGAAATCTAAAGCAAGAGGATGACAAGATCAGGCTCATCCTTCCTCAACTAGCAAGACACTGTCTCTAAATAAAAAAAAATGACTGGAAATTGTAGCTCAGTCCAAAGGCACTGGTTTCAATCACAGTATGCACACAATAAAAGTCATTGTAAGAGTACATGGTGAATACATATACATTTAGCTATTAATATAAAAATAAAATAATAAGAATTAATAAAGGAATACATTCTGCCATCTTTCATATTTTAATGTGAATAAATTTGAACCATATAATAAACCTTAAGTTATCCTATTTATACCCGTGATATAAGTTGAGCTTTTTATGTGTCATGTATATTAAATAGAATATTGCTTTCATTACTTCTACTATGTGTATCTTTGACCTTTTCATTTATTTATTTCAAAAGAAAATTAGAGGTAAAATTTTGTTATTTGTCTTAAAATTCATGGGAAATTATAATTTTTAATTTATTTAATATTTTCATTTCTTTCTGAGAAAAAGAACACTCTCATTTAAACAGAGTAATAATAGTTAACTGTGCTGTCAACTTGAATAATAAAAACCTGACTGGTTTAGTAGAATTCTGGGTGTGTCTGGGTGACTGCCTCACTGAAGAGGGAACACTGACACTGCATCTTGTTGGCATCAACCAATAGCCTGGATGGAATAAAAGGGAAAAAAGAAAAAGAAGCCTCAAGGAAGTCTCACTTGTACTTCTTCAGTGGAGCTCCAGCCTTTGCCACTGCCTTTAGACCTCTGTCTTTAGAATTTCTGGCAGATGCTAGCTTTCCAGTGCAGACTCTTCAGCCATCCAATGCAGACCCTTGAGCTTCTTGTTATAGACTTATGTGGGCCTCTGCAGTGAGCTCCAGGCCTTTCAATTTTGACTAGATTCACTGGCTTTCCAGCACCAAGACGGACTTTTTGTATTCTTTCACATCTGACTCTGTAGGCAGCCATTTTAAGTCTACATTGTTAAAAAAATCTACTTATCTATCTATTCTGTAATGAACACTAATTGATGCAAACAGACAAGAATGAATTAATCAATTTACTGACCAAGAAGTATTCACTGATTATCTTGTTTTCCATTTATGTTTGCCTTGAAGGAACATATTACCATCTTGAAAAGTACAGAATATCACTATATCTTATCACAAATCCATAAACTGTAGACCCAGAAACTTAATAAAAGCCAAATACCACATTAATGAAATCAGGCATGAATAACATATTTGTTCAAAAAAATCTGTGTACATAAGCTCTTTTAAGAAATTTACACACTTATTCATGCAGGGTTAAATCAGAAACAGAACTCCTAGCAGTAATATCACATTGGAGAGGCATTACAGGGATGTAACCTTGAGCAATTATGGGAGTAGGTAAATGAATTATGTAAGACTGTGATTTATGCATCAGTGCTGATCCTGATGTCAACAGTATAGTTGATCAGTACAAAAAGATAAACATGAAATGAAAGAAAACAAGGACAAATGAATCTGAAGACAAGCTTCAATGCACAGTAGTTTACTTTCAAAACTCCAACATCAATAATGGTGTTATTACCAGCATAGGTTACTATCCTTTTGTCCACATCAAAATAGTTACCCTCACGGATGATGGAGACATTAACACAGGAGAACAAGTAGGAGCCAGAAGACCTGTGAGTCCAGCACTTGCCTCCCAGTAATAAGGTGAACCAGGAAGATAGTGGCAACTTGCATAAGCTTCAACAGAAACTGATACCTAGTACCATGTCTTTGAGTATAGAACGCATATTTTTCACTGTCCTCTTCAAATTCTCATCTCAAATATCTCTATTCAAGAAATAAAAATTTTCAAAAGTATAGTTCAAGATATGCTAGGTAGGCACGGTACAAACATTATAGGTATATGAGTATAAGCTTATTGTCTATATCATGCAGGTGAAGCACAAAGAAGATAAATGATTGCCCTGAATACATGCAGCTGGTAGCTTTGTTAGACCAACACTTCTGTAAATAAACTGTGAAATATAGATAAATATTAAATACAGTAATAATTTTTAAAACTAGAAATACTATATGACTCAACAATCTCACTGCTATGTGTGTTTTCAAAAAGTTGAAATCAGGATCTCTGAGTGATATTGGCATCCTTATGTTCTGATTTTCATTTTTTGCTATAGCCAAAATATGGAAATAATTTAAATATTCATTAACAAATAATGCATAAAGAAAGTATCCCTTGGAATTTATAGGGAATTTTATCCAGGATCCTTGGTAAATACCAATATCCACAGATCCTAAAACCCTTATACAAAATGGAATAGTATTTTGCATGTAATCCATGCACATCCTCTTATATAGTTAAGTCAATATTATATTAATAAAATACCTATAATAATAAAAGGGCTATGCAAATATTTCTTAAAGTATAGTCTTTAGGGAATAGCAATAAGAAAAAAATGTCTGTATATGTTCAGTACAAATGTAATATTGTAGGCCTAAACATACAATACCCAAACAACACACAATGTAAATAACATGCAGAGTGTGGAGAGAGACGAAGAAGGTCTGTGAAAGGGAGGGAGATTAAAGTAGGGAATGCCTCTATATCTTTCATTTGCATAGATTCAACACAGTCCTTAGCATATGGCAAAGTCAAGTTTTACATTTTGTGACCTTCTGGAATTTGTTTTTGAATGTTTTTTATTCACGGTTGGTTGAAACCATAGATGTGAAAGCTACAGAAATATTATAAAAGAAGGAAATATTGCCTTTTGGGACATCATGGATGGGCCTTAAGACATTATATTAAGTGAAATATGCACAACAAAAAAGGCATATACTGTATGTTCTCATTTATGTATAGAATCTGAAATAATCAAAATAATATACATCACAAAATTAGAGTAACAATATGAAAGTGTAGAGCGGGATTAAAGGTTATAATTTTAGTTAGGTGTGATAAATAAAATCTGGAATCCTTCTATGAAGCCCTGTTCCTATTACAAACAGTACTGCATTATCTACCTAAAATTCGCTGAGGTGAATCTTATGTTAGTAGTCCTTGGTTTACCCATATAGGTAGTAATAGTTCGGGCAGGAGAAAACTTGGCGAAATGATTTATATGTGGTTGTCTCAAAATTATCTATTTATCTACAAACTTATTGACACATATATAACAAATATGTATACCTTTTTATATGTCAATAATACCTCAACAAATTCGGTTCAAAATAACAAAAATAGTTTCAAGGAACAGACAAAAGAACAAAAGTAGTCAGAAAATAAAAGGAAAACCACACTTAGAAAAATATAATTACACTTAGTGAAATTTGGGAGTTAATCATTTTGCCTTATAATATGTGAGAATCTCTATTTAGTGTGGAGAAAGCAAAAGCTGTAGTCCAAAATGCTTGAAATATCAAATGACAGCCTGAAACAACAGAGAAGAAAGTTAATAATTCTGGAAAAGAAGCAATGGCAGATAGACAAACATGAATACCTGTGTATAAATCCTTGACTCATCTCTAATGCATTACAAATGTCTCAAGCAACCTAGTAATACTGAGCAGATGTAACCTGAAAAAAATTAATGGTGATTTCATCTTCTGTGGTCTATGTAAGAGAGATTTTGAAGCTTGAGTCTTTTCCTATTATCTACAAGCTGCAATGAAAATCACTATTCAGTGGAAGAGAATCTAGCATCTCTGTGCACAGTATTCATCAGCAATATTTAATAAAAATCATTAGACATGTAAAGAAACAAAAATATCTATACTGAAGAAAATGCTATAGTTAAGATACCAAAACTAAGATGACATGGATGTTGCAATCATCCAGCAGGACTTTAAAGCTGCTGTTAAATATTTTCAAAAATTTAAAGGAAATTTATGCTTATAAGTAAATAGATTATAACATTTAACAGAGAAATAAAACTATATGCAAATTATAAGGTTCTTAGCTTCGAGATTGCAGGACCAGGAAACATATGAGCACTGATAAACTGGAGTGGATAAGGAAAGGAATATCAAGAGATGCGCAGATGTATATGTCTGGAAGTCAGACCACATATAATGTGGTAAACTTTATAAAAAATAATTGGAGATAGTTGAAAACATATTGCTTGACTTTTCTTTTGTAAAGGTATCTTCAAAGGAAGATCAACATGGCTGACTAGGTGGCAGCATTATAACGGAAAGTCTTCAATTCATGCAGAGAAAGTCTCCAACTCATGCACACGAGGTAAAGTTTTGGGAATGATAGAGAAAGACAAATACAGGAAAATAAGACAAAATAAAAAAAATCACCAGAACAAAAATCCAGTATTAGGCAATTTTAGGAAGGAAAGAAGGAAGGGGCCTGGATGGGTGCATTTTTTACACCCCAGGTCAAATGAACACATCAACTTGAGAAAAGGTTGAACACCGTGAGGAAGGGAAATGGTATTTCAATGGTGATCTGCAGAGAGGAATAGGTTCCCAATCATTCTACCTACCTGCTGGAAACAGGAAAACAGATAAACCAGGCCTTCACAGAAAGAGAAAGCTGGAGAGTAATGTATGAGAAGATATTAAAAGCCTAAATTTAACTGGAAAGAAGTGTGCCACTCAGATTAGAAACTCAAATCTGAGAGCTGAGAAGTCTTCAAGTCTTGTGGCTATACCAGTGAGCACTGACTTAGAGTTGCACAATCTATTAACCTAAATCTGAGCGATGTCTGATAAGGGAGGGACTGATCTGAAACTCAGTCTGAGTGGGAAGAAATATGCAGATGGGATAGACAGGAGCAATCAGGGTCCAGGAGCAGTAGGACCAATTAGGAACCTGAATCTGAACACTAAGAAATCTTGGGATGTGGCAGTGTCTGGAACTAGTGAGACTGGGAGACCAAGTCTGAGAGCTGCAAAGATTACAGAAAATAAGACTATAAAAATAAGCAATATCTAGGTACTTCAGGGTTCCTGGGGAAAGAAGAGGCTAGGGAAACCAGAAGCAATTATTCACTCAAATTTCCCCACCAATTAGGACAGTTATGCATATATGACATCCCATAAATTGCCTGATACCACTGGCAGAAAAAGAACCACAAAGAGACAAAGAGTGGTGTCAAGGTTAGAGGGAAAACTATCAAGCACTAGTGGAGAGCCAGAGGAGGACAAACACAAAGGCAAAGGTGGGATTTTCACTCAAGGGAAAAGAGTGGGAAGTGAGAGAATGCTGGAAAAACTTGTTGGAAAATCCAGTGCTACAGATCACACTGCACTGTTCCTCCACAAATTAAATGCGGTGGTTAGATCCTGAGAAAGATGCAAATCCTATAGTTAGCCATATGCAAAGGAAAACTTGCAGCCAGAAAGTAGGTCCAGAGAGCCATCAAGATCTGTAGGCCTCACTGCTCCTAAGCAGACAATTAAGCAGAACACAAGGGAAATCTGTTTGGCTGACTACCCTCACTGGTGGACCAACCTGAAATCCACTGAAATCTAGTCCATCTCCTTCAGGCACCCATGGATGAGAAAATATAGGAGATTGAATATGGAAGGTACCTGCCCTGCCAAAAACAGAGGAATCTAGAACTGCAGCAGTACTAATGAAAGCTTGATGATATACCCCTTTAGTACAGTCAGGACCAATGAACATATGATTCATATACCACTAAAGCTGAAAAGGAATACAGTGACATTAGTGACTATACATAGAGGGAAATCTTTGGCAAGAAAGTACCACTCATGAGACAGTAAATGCCAGGCAAAGAATATCCAGCGTGTCCATGTGATGGGTGATTGATTGTGTTGATTGAGTAAGCAAAGTCAAACTAAACTGGCTTAGTAATTCCATACATGAGAGTGTCGAAGACCCCCTCTAGGATAGCTACTCTAGGATGCCATAACAGGGCAATGAAGAAGGAAGGTTCCCTTCTGTTACTACAGAGAAGCTCGTCTTCACCTGCACTTTGGACATCATCTCCTGGCTTCCAGCATAGACTCTTCAGCTTCTGCCTCAGATCCTTCAGCGTTTCGCACAGACTCTTCAACTTTTCATCACAAATCCATTGGTCTCCTGATATGGACTCACGTGGGACACTGCTGTGAGCTCCAGAGTATTGACTGGATACTTCAGTGTCCAGTGTGCAGACAGACCCTCTGCACCCTTCCTCATCCGACTCTATGGTCGGTCCCTGTAAGCCAATCTTGTAAATTGTTATATACTTGTATATCTTGTATTGCATCTATTTCTCTAATAAACATGGACTGATACAGTACATAATTTCTAACATAATTTCTTAAAGGGCCATGAGGGGGAAGCCAGACCCTACCGGTACAAGGGGTATGATTGGAAGAGAAGGGAAGCTCAGGGTCCTCCCAGGTAACTGCATCAAAAATGGTAAGTGTAAATATGTGTGCCCAGTGTATCATGACATGGACATTTACTTTCGGTGCCATCTCCTGCACCTTGAGAATGGGGTTACTTCTCACCTGGTAATAAAACAGAACTATTTCCAATCCCTCAAGTGAGTAGTTCCAGCTTGGGGACACATATTATGTATCAACAGAGAAATAAATATATTTAAATTTGCCAAAAATTCATAATGAGTCACATAGATTTGCTGAATTTCATTGGCTTTTAAATCACAGCAATTGACTCCTGGCTCAGAATTACATTTTTATTGATCATGGTTATCTTAGAAGTTAAATCCCTGTAGAAAGTTAACAGATAACAATGAAAGTTTCATGGAGAAAACTTGAGATCAATAGGAATATAACATTTTAGGATAATAATCATTGGAACCAGTAGGCTTTCTTAATATCTCTGAAACACATTTAAATGTTCATCTTTGTACAGAATAAATTTTTAGTCAGTTATCTTTACCTAATTACAACACATTACATGACATATCTTAAGTAAGACAAAGTCAAATTCTTGAGCCTAAAATAGTTTACCTCCATAAAGAACTTTAGGTAGAAGTCATCAGTTTGATAAAATATTTTCAATTTTTTCTTTGAAGGTCTGTACACTCAGGAAACAAAAATATACCATTTAATATGTGATAAGCTTAGTAATAATTTGTATCACAGCTATACACAAGTTTTGTATATATTTAGTTTCTACTCATAAAACAAATTTTAGACTCTTTTAACGTGGTTTGTAAGGTATAATTATATTGTCAACAATTAAGGACATCTTTACAGTTCTGATAGGTTCAGGAAAATGTTAATAACCATAAATAGATTTATTATCTTATATACAAGTGTATCTCACTTATACAATAACTAAATGCATGTTTAATTAAAGCCAATAGATTTAGATCAATTTTAAATATTCTGACCAAATATAAAGAGATGTCACATTTTGACCATTTTATATATTTAAATTCTAAATGTATATAAAACACAACTCCTCTAAGATACCATGTATATATTAAACCTACATAGTGTTAATTCTATAAATGTAATTTTAAAGCTTAGGCTCATGGCATAATTTGTTTTTAGATGTATGGTGATACCTCAGTTTATGAATTTAATTTGTATCACAATTTTGGGGACGATAGCTGCATTTGTGTTTGTATGGGGAAGATGGCCATGAGTGTGTTTGTCACCTGATGTGAAGTTGGCAACTAGAAGTGAACTTTTGTTGAATGCTTTTGTTTCTAAACCAAATGGTTTAGAACCAAAAGCACTGATAAACTAAGCTATTACTGTGTACATATATATGTCCAAAGATACGCTTTATAATAATCTAATGTTAGTTTAACCAATCATGAACTGATTATTGAAAACATTTTATAAATTAATATTCAAATACTCTTTAACTCTTAAAATTCATTTTTAGTGACGAAAATCTAACAATGAGAACGCAAGAAACTTATTTTGATAAAATATAGAACATTCGTTCTTAAAACTAGTTTCATACATTTAACTGACAGCATCTCAGCATTTTAAGAAAATTGTATTGTTTCAGACATAGAAAATTTAACCTTTTAATTATAGCCTGGACTATAATGGACTAGATAGTCCATCTAAAATATAACACTTTTAACCATAAAATATAACATCTAAAATATAACACTTTTAACCATTATACATACTATATTTGGCTAAGAAAAATTCTTTAATTATGGTGCATAGAAAATAGTAGACTTTGAATTTATAAAGCTGATTTCTGATTTTATCTTGGTTACCTAAGAACCTGGATGGAAATACTTTACCAACTTTAAAGAAACTTTTACTCTTGCCAAGTGATTCAAATTAGCCTACTATTATTCTATATGAGCCACAAGCATTTGAGATAATGCGTTGAATATTTATCTATAAGCCAAGTTAAGTAGAACTTCTGGAGAATAATATATACTTAGAAGTTAAAACACAGAACCATACATATTGACCTGAATCATGTGAGCCCTTATGTTATCAAACTTTAAGGCTTTTATTCCTTGATAAGCCTTGAAACTGTCAGTTTTTATTTAGTAATGTTTTAAATGATTTTAACTATCCTGAAAAGCTATACAAATGGTCTTTCCAATGAAGTCTCAAAAAAAAGAAAGAAAAAGAAATTTTTTGAGCTGAAAAAGTAATTTTCTTAAATACAGCAGCTTCAGGTGTTTTAACTGATTATTATCAGATTGAATAGAGAGATGGACAAACATATATACACAAAGAGTTGTTTTTAAACCAAATAGTACTCGCAGATATATTGACCAAGTTGAACTACCACAACCTTTCACAATTTTTAGTTTTGTAACTATAAGTAAATGAGTCTAAAATTTTCCTATAGGTCATCAATTATCATAGATCACTTTCAATAAGAATCAGAAAGTGATAAAACTCTTTTACTACTGAAAAAACAAAGATTGTTTTAAACAAGACCGGGGCTGACAGTTTATCTCATTGAAATAGACCCATTTCTGTTTAAAACTATCAATAAACTCATACGTATCACTTGAAATATTTATATTCTATTAATGAATTTATCTGTACAATATAAACCAGTTGGGTTGTCCTGTGTAGCAGCATATTTACAGGATGAGTGAAGTGAAAGGAGTTAATATCCAGTTCTGCATAATGTCAGAAATGCTGGTAAATTTGAACAAAAACACCTTTTACATTCATTCTTTCAGAGTTTGAGGATTAAATCTAGATCAATTTTTAAGAATATAAGCCAGAGATGAGTGAAGGTAGGCTTCACTCTGGAAGGGTTGCAGGTAGGAGTCAAATTCACCATTCTGAAATTTGGTCCTGGAATCCAGCAGGCACAGAGAAGACAATTGTCTTGAAGCAAGGAAATCAAATCCTAAGCATCTAAAGGGCAGAAAAACAATCAAGACCAAAAGTTTCCCCATGGTAGGTCTGCAGTCCTAAGCAAAACATGCCTCCAAAGACAAAAGTTATCATTAACTCCAACCACATTGCTAAGCAGAAAACCAACAAAGAGCTTAAATGACTGCTTTTTGTTTTCTGAAAAAGAGGAAAAGAGAAGGAAAATGAAAATTATAAGACAGATTGGAGATGTTTCTTTAAGCTTTATCATTTTGGCCTCATACATGTGCAGGCTTGAACATTTGTGAAAGTATTAACGGAGGTTTCTTTTTGCTAAAATAATTGTCCACGTTTAGTCTCACTGGATGTCTTGATTTTTTTTATGTCTTTAGCTTGCTTCTCCTTTTTTTTTCTTTCCTATTTTTATTTTCTTTTTCTTTTTTAGTAAAACAAGTGCAATTGCTATATGGTATTATTTTTTAATTGCCATTATTATTGGTTTCATTGAGAGAGGGTCTCACCTGTAATTCAGGCTGGTTATCAACTCACTATGTAGCCCAGGTCAGCCTTGAACTACCTGAGATCTTCCTGAATTTTACAACCCTCCACAAACTAGTCATCTCCCCTGGAAACCCGGGAGATCAGAGACAGAAAGGCGCTTTCAAAAGTAGCTGAGTGAGGAGGAGATAGTTTTTAAAGGAGAATGTCTTTTGTTTGAACAGATCAAAGAGTGACCCTGCAAAGACATCGGGTAGCAATGTGTACTCCTTTTACAGGACCTAAAGACTACTCCAATTTTTGTCCTTCTTTCCAGTCTTCCACACCCAGGCTGTCCTCCAAAGGACACCATGGACATTGTTGTCAGATAATTATCAATAATTTAATAAGTTGAAGATCAGAAATCTTATACCCAGATATCCTCAAGAGACTTTGAAATGTTGCTTAAATTTCTTTTTCTCTTTGAATAAAGTTTAGTTCATACCATATGAACTAAAGAAAGAGAGCAAAAAGAACTGCCCCTGCTCACTTAGCAAGTAGACAGTTAAAAGAACTGTGGGGTGAAAAACCGAACCAATGACCTCATCAATATGAGCCAGACTATTCCTGTGGCTGCCTTTGTCCCCTCACCAGGATGAAGAGTCGGATGCATTCTTTTTCCTTTTCCCAATTTGGGTGGATGGTCCCTTGGGTTGAGCTGCACCAATTGTGCCTCATTCATGCCCTACATTGGGCACCACTTGTGGCAGTTTGAAAACATGGCATAACACAAAGATGAGATGAAGTTTACTTGGCCATGGTGTATGATCTTTTTGATGATTTCTTGCATCAGTACATTGTTGATGATTGGTGCAACAAGAATCCAAATAAGTAAGCTAATGATAAACTTCAAAGTTCTAGAAGACCAAGAACAATCCAAATCCAAACCTAGCACAAAAAAGAAAATTATAAATCTCAGAGTAAAAATTGAGGAATTTGAGTCTTAAAAAAAGATTCGATAAATCAAAGACTTGATTCTTTGAAAGTATAAACAAAATAGAGAGGCCCTTAGTCAAATTTACCAAAAGAAGGAAAGAAAAGGCTCTTATCAATCCGAAAAGTGAAATCACAAGATTCATTCCTGATAAAATTCCTAAGAAAAATAGTTATACAAACATTGCCTCAGTCTAATAAAAGCTATTTATTACAAACCTAATGCCAAAATCAAATTAAGTTGGAAAAAATAAAAAAATAATTTCTTCTGAAATAAGGAATAAGAAAAATATTCACTAAAATCCATCTTGTTCAATATAATACTCAAAATATTAGAGCAATTGGGCAAGGAAAAGAAATAGAAGACCTACACATACGAAAGGAAGAAGTCAAACTATCACTGTTCACAGATGACATGATGCTTTACACAGGTTTTAAGAAGTTCTGCGAAAGACTCTTAGTACTAATAACCGAATTTAGCAACATAGAAGAATACAAAATCAACACACAAATGGAAGTATCATTCCTGTACACCAAAAACTGACCCACAGAGAAAGAAACTAGGGAAAAATATCACTTACAAGAGCCTCAAGAAAAATTATACATTTAGAATTAATCTAACCAAGAAGGGAAAAAACTTTATTTATTTTATTTATTTTTTTGGTACCAGGGATCAAACTCATGACCTCGGGCTTGCAAGGAAGGTGCTTAAGCCACTGAGCTAAATCCCTGGCCCCAGAAAAAACTTTATAACAAAACTACAGTACTCTGAAAAATTACCACAAAAAGGACAACAGAAAATGGAAATAAATCCTCTATTCATGGAGAGGCAGAACCAAACTTTCAAAACAGTCACAGTACCAATGCTTACATATAGATTTAAAGCAATGTAATCAAAATATCAATAGCATTCATCATAGAACTAGCGAAAAAATGCTAAAATTTATATGGAACCAGGAGAGACACAAAATATCAGAAGAAATCCTGGCCAACAAGAGCAAACCAAAAAGACATCACAGTCATGAATTGCAAGATACACTAAAAAGCTACAGAGACAAAAAAAAAAGGAAAGAAAGAGGACAAAGAAAGAAAGAAATGCATGGTACTGGCATAAAAAGTGACATATGGATAAAAGGAAAAAAATGAGGATCCAAAAATAATTGCAGACACATAAAATTATCTAATCTTTAAAAAATGCCTCATGACACAGTATTATATGTGCGCTCCTGTTTATAACAACACAATTAGTGACAGTTAAATGTTGGAAACACTCCAAATGCCCACTAACCACAGATTGGAAAAAAAATGTGGTCTTTTTCTACAATGGTGTATTACTCAGCTATAAAGAAGGATAAACTTGAAGGTTTTATAGGTAAATAGATGCAATTTGGGACTGTACTCAAAAGTGAAAACAATCAGACATGAGTGTGCAAATATTGCACTGTCTCCTTTGTGCAAAATATTGGAACAATAGGCCATGTGTGGACTGCTGCTGATGGGGGGGACAGCCAGATCCAAGGCTTTCCCCATGAGTCAGCGCCATTCGTGGACTGTGATGGGGAGAGAACAAATATTCCTCAAGGAGCAAGTCTTCCCAGTGAACCACGACCATGTGCAGGCCTCCACCAGCAGGGAAACAGCCAGACCCCAGCCTC
Source organism: Hydrochoerus hydrochaeris (assembly GCA_004027455.1). NCBI lineage: Eukaryota > Metazoa > Chordata > Mammalia > Rodentia > Hydrochaeridae > Hydrochoerus > Hydrochoerus hydrochaeris. Next base: position 106,732 of record PVLA01000860.1, read on the forward strand.
TTCCATCACGCAGGCTAGCAAACAAAAAAAGCCAATGCCCCTGATCCCCTCCTGTAAGCAACCAGCTGATCTGGAGAAACACAGGCTATGATGATAGCTTTTGAGGTAAAATACAATTTGATGCTTTTGTATTTTGGCATTTCACTGACCTTGCAGGTCTAGGACCAGTCATCTGATCATCTATTCAGAGGATAGCAGTACACAGTGTGGTATTTATGGGAGCCCTCCTTCTGAAAGTGTTAGTCATTATTAATTATCTATTATCTTGTTTTGAAGTCCTGCATCATTTTAATTGTTTTGTTGTGTTGGGTTTTGTTCTATTTTTTTGTGTATGATTTTTTTATATCTAATGGCATGAGAAGCTATTTCAAAGGTAGCAAGATTTATTATGGCAGTAATTTTGAATTTACTATTGTCTTGTTTCAAAGTCCTTTATTGCATTAATCTTTTGTTTTTATTGGTTGTACTCTGTTTTGTTCTGTTTCATTTTTACTGTCTGAAGGTATCTGCAGCTCTTTTGAAGACAACAAGAGACATTATGATAACTATTGTTGATTTCATATTGTTTTGAAGTCCTGAATCACTTACATTGGATTGTTTTGATTGGTTTTATTCTGTTTTATTTTGATTGGTTTTATTCTCTTTTTTAAAAAATAATAATCATAAATGAAAAAACTAAAAACAAAAAAGATGAAATAAGGACATATAAATACATAGAATGCTCTTCACAGTCTGAATCTTGGAGAAAAGTTTAAAAAAACACTAAAAGAGTAAATAAGATCCAAAATGTATAATAGATATTGTGAAGGGGAAATTGAAGGAAATTTCTCAAAAGGAAAGAAGAACTAGGATGGGGAAAGGAGAAAAGAAAGAAGGGAAAAGATTATGTGTCTGTATATATTCATATATACATATGCAAGATTGATAACTTTACTACTAGTCTCTGTTAGTTCACCAAAAAGAACCGTTCGTTCTTTCACTGTTTGATTGTGTAATCATTTTTCCTGTCTATGTCTTGTAATCTGAACAACTACTTTGAAGATAACCATACACAACATATTAACCAGTTGTTAATCTATTATTTTGTTTTGAAATTCTGAAGTGTTTTTTTGTTTTTAAAACAAAAAAAGTTACAATGATTATGTGCTGAAGGAAAGATCACCTTTTTAACAAACTGTACTGAGAAATCTTATTAAACACATGTAGAAAACTGAAACTAGACTCATATATCACTATGTACAAAAATAAAAGTAAAATATACCAAAGACCAAAATATTAAAACATAAAAATTTAATTTCTTGGAAGTTAAAATAGGTAAAAATCTGTTGAAGACATGGGCATAGGTGAGGACTTTCTAAACAGAACCACATTTGCACGAGAATTACCATTAAGAATGAATAAGTGTGATTGTATCAATTTAGAAACTTTCTGCATAATAACAAATAACAAAAAGTGAATAAACAACCTTCTGAATGCAAAAAAAATCCAATTACTCCTCACATGGTAGACTAAAACTAGAAAATAAAACTAAAACAATTAGATACTTCACAAAATAAAAGATCCAACTGAAATATCAGCAATAAAATGAATAAGTGTTTCTCAGGAGAAGCAGCACCAATGGCCAATAAATCCATGAAAAATTTTTCAACATCACTGGCCATCAGAGAAATGAAAATTAAAGCAACACTGAGATTCCATCTTACTCCATGTAGAATGGCTAACACCAAGAAATGAAATATTAACAAATTTTGCCATGGTTGCAGTGAAAAGGCACTTTTCTACAACATTGGTTGGAATGAAAACTAGTGCAATGACTGTAGAAACCAGTATGAAAATTCTTCAAAAAAACTAAAAGTAGAAATTCCATTTGACCCAGGTATTCCTCTTCTAGGTAACTTCCTGAAAAAAATTAAAGATATCATATTTCTATGATACATGCATATCCAGGCTTAGAGCAGCACAACTCATAAGAGCTAAGTCTTGTAAGTAACCTATATATCCATCAATAGATCACTGGACGAAAAAAACTGTGTTATTTACATCCTGTGGAGTACTAATCTACTATAAAAAGTTTAAAATGGATTCATTTGTAGGTAAATTGATGCACTGTGAGAACGTAATTTTAAATGAAATAAATCAGACACACAAGCTTAAATGCCTTATAAGAAAATCTGAAATTAATATAATTTAAAAATAGATGACAGGAAATCAGCAGATAGTTCTTTTGTGAATGAGCAGGCTATCTGGAAAAGGAGGGATAGGAGAGCAGAGAGAGAAGAGTCTAAAGAATTATGTTATGTACACCTACTGATTCAGCACAGTGAATGCATTTGTCATGTATGTACTATAAGCAATGTGTTAATAAAAGCTTAAAGATCTCTTCAGCTGTACTGCTGAGGAAAGGCTGGAGAGAAGATGAACAACTTCTAAATAAAAGAGGGTATGAGATTGCAGATGGATGTTGATGACTTGGATTTTGGTAGTAGTGAAAATGATGAGAAGTGGATATATTCTGAAGGGTATAGAAAATAGAAAGTGTCGATAGCTTTAACAGGACATAGCACACCAAGTTCTTTTTAACTAATCAGGTAGAATATGCAGTTAGTACTACCTGCATACTGTGAGACCTAGTGCAAAGTGAAAACTCTTTCATTTAAAAAAACTAAAAATTTCAAGTGATGACAGTGAAGGATTCCACAAACTGCACAGACTCCTTTCACAGGAAGCACTGGATGTGTTCGATATTTGGTAATATCTGGGGAGCATATGGGGTTGACAAGAGAAAGCAATTTTAGTTTAAATATTTTAAACCTGAGATAGTACATTTGATGTTGTTTCATAAATGTTTTTTAAATATAGAGCATGTCACAGTTTTAAAAATCTATCCAATAATCAAGACTTTTTATTCATCATACATTGAACCTCTGAATTTTGAAAACTATTTGAGCATTATCAAGTTATTTTTCTTTGGCCTGTTATAAGTTTTGGGAGAAAGGTCAAGTTTAACCCCTTGAATGGTTTTAAATATCATTGATTACCTAATATTATTTTAACGCTACTGATTGATTAGAAAAAACTGCTGTATAAAGCCACTTCAAATTTTTAAATGAATTAGATTTTCCCTAATACTGTCTTTACCTCTACCTAATGAAGCGATATTAACACTAGTATAAGATTTCCTATTAATGTCTGTGACTTTGCCTTAAAAGCAAAACTGGGAATCACATGTGTATCTAATTAGCTAATTTAATTCTTGCTTTTGTCAGAAGTACTTGTGAGATGCTGTAAATAAACCTGGACAAGCAGACACTTCCTATTTCTGGTTCAGGCAGTATATTATTAACTAAAAAAGAATATGTGTAATCATAATCATAAATAAATGGCTATGGTAATTCACATATTAATACAAAAATAAGGATTTTGTATGGTCTGATGAGGTATTAACTTTGTTACACATTCTGGATTACATTTTTCTAAGAAACATTGATAATAAAAATATTTTTAAAATTGTACAGAATATCACAATTCATAGATGTTTGCAGAAATATTTACATTTTCCATGTTGGCACAGATTTGTAATTAAAATGTAATATACTTTCTGTCTATATATGTATACAAATTGTGATTTTTTTTTTGTTTTCACATGTAAGATTGGCATAAAGTTGCTTGTGCCATACTTTCCATGGAGTTTGTCCCTGATTATCACTAATCATTAATTATTTCTTTATAATTATATATAGAATTGTCTTATTTTTGGCTTCTTCATATATTGGATATGGAAGTAATTTTCAATCACTTCTGAATATTGATATGTATTTATTTAATTTTGTTTTAGATTATTTTATTTGATTTTTTTGATTTTTTGAGAGAGAGTCTCAGTATATAGTTTAGTCTGGCTTTGAACTCATTATGTAGCACAGGCTGGCCTCAAACTCACAGCAAACCTGCTGCCTCAGGCTCCAAAGTGCTGGGATTACAGGCATGTGCCACTACACTCAGCTTTAAGTAGTGTTAAACAACAAATTTTATATGCAGCGCTTTCATCCTAACTAAATATCCACTAAGTTTCTAATTTTTATCATTATTTTAACCCCAAAACTATTAATTTTCTAATTTTAAACTATTTTTGGATTTTTGGGGGGATTAATTTTTGGATTTTTGGGGGGATTATTTTTTTTTTTTGGACCGAGGATCAAACTCACAATCTTGTGCTTGCCAGGCAGGCACTTAGGCCACTGAGCTAAATCTCCAGCCCAGTAATGTTTTTGTTACTAAAATTTACTTTAATTAAAGAATATGTTTCATGTCATACAGGCTTCAAATTTGCTCAGTCTTTATGTATAACCTGGATATTCACTATACTTTATAAATGTTCTTTACATGTTTGCTATTAAAATATATACTTTCCAATTCTGATATAAGAAAACAAGTTTCTTGATTTTGCCATGCCTCAATAATCTCTAAATTCATATTTGAAAATATGTTTCAATTTTTAAGGAAACATTTGTAAACTCAGTCTAATTTTGAAATTGTATTACTTCCTTAAAAATAATGAATATTTTGCTCTTCCTGTTTTAGAATAAGGCTTTTATATGTATATTGGTTAAGTATTTTATGACATAAATTAATTTAAATTATTATTATAATATTGTGATAGTTGTATGGATCACTGGTCCATTCTGACACCTAGGATTTTTTTTTATAGGTAGCAGGGATTGAACTCATGACCACACACTTGCAAGGCAGGTGCTTATGCTGCTGAGCTAAATCCCCAGCCCCAACACCTAGGATTTAAAGAAGGAGAGTTTTAGCTCGGTTTTAGTGGTTTACATTCATAGTTGACTGGCTCCAAGCCTAAATACCGTAAAAAGAGAGGCATGACAGAGGAAAGCTTTTCATTTCAAGTTGGCCAGAAGCTGAGATGCAAGAAAGGGTCAGTGTGAAAAAAAAAGAGCCTTCCAGATTATGGCTCCAATGACACCTCCTGTAAGTATACTCCATCTCCTAACAGCACATTCAGCTATGAGCTCACCAATAATGAGCTTGCTGATGATTATAGTGCTTTTGTGATTCAGTCACTTTCTGAAATCGCCTCCTCTGCATACATGAGGACTTTCTGCGATATTTTAGATATAAACCACAGCAAGTGTAGATATCTTTTGTGTTAGTGTTTATTGCATAATTTTTGAAAGACTAAGAGACAGCATTAAAATATAAGAAAACAAATTGTGTAAAATTATACTATTTTATGTATAATTTGTAATATGGCAGAAAGACTGATGTACAACTATCCATCTTCATACCTTACATTATGTATCTGTATCTTCACATTTTACATAAGGCTTTCATACCTTTGACATTTAGAGTGATATTGGGCTACTGATGAATTTTAACTCATTTATTTTCTGTTCTATTTGTACTAGATTTATTTTTCTCTTTTTTGTCTTCATTTATTGCCTAACTTTTAAGACTATTTTTTCTTACTTGTTTTGTCTGTTCTACATGTTCTCAGTGATGCACATATGGTTTCAACAGTCACATTTAATTTAAGAAATTTTAAAGTTAGCATCACTTTATTTTTCTGAAATTATATGTTGGCAATAAAACAACTCTACTTGTTCTTTTTTGTTTGTTTGTTTTAAGAGAGGGTCCCACTATGCAGTTCAGGCAGGCCTTGAGCTCACTTTTTAGACCAGGTTGGTCTGGAACTTACAATGATCCTCCTGCCTCAGCCTCCCAAATGCTAGGATTACAGGCACATGCCACTATGCCCAGCTTCGACTAGTTCTTATTTCACACTTACTGATTTACTTGTGTTCTTTTTCTTTACTTCTTTTCATATATCTGTCATTCTGATATGAACTTTCACACTGAAATACTTTCAGTGAGATCTTTCCTTTTTTTTCTGTCTGTCTGAACAAATGTCTCTTACTGATTATAATAATTTTTTAAGTACAAAACAGGTAGTAGTACTAAATTGTCTCCACCCAGAAGCCATTTGTGCTTTTGCAACCAGGAATCAATTTTTGTGTGAAATTCTCAACCTGTGATTTATTTTGAGTTTAAGGAAATAGTAAAACAGTATTAAACACACGTGTGAGATAGGCTTGTGCTTTTGATTTCTCAGATCTTTTTGTTTATCACTTCCAGAAGCAAATCAGAGGAATGTGACCTTCCTTGTTTTTTTTGTTATTATTTTTTAATGTACAGTTTCTTAGAATACATAAACTTTACAGAACATGGCATGATGTACAGATCTTACTTTAAACAGCATTATCATCAAATTGTTTTTGGCTAGTAAATTTCCTTGATAAGGAGAATGGGGAAATCTCCATCATGTCTTTTTACTAATTTATTTTTTTAATTTTAAAGAGAATAACACACACACACACAAAACAGAACAAAGCAGATCAGAACAAAGCAATGTAAGCAAAACAGGATTTCAAAGCAAGACAACAGGAAATCATTAGCACCTACAACACTGTCTCCTGTTCTCCCCAAAATAGTTGTGTATATTTTCACATGTAATAAATTCAAACAAAACAAAACAATACAAAACCAATAAAAACAAAAGAATGAAAGCATTACAGGCCTTCAAAAACATACAATAGGAAAATCAACGATGACTATCATAATACCTGTTACTCTCTTCAAAATAGTAGTTCATACCTTCACATATATTGACATCAAATAATAGAAAACAGACTAAAACCAATCCAAACAATGGAAAAAGTATTATTGGACTTCAAAACAAGACGATAGAAAATCAGCAATGGCTACCATAATATCTTTTAAAGAAAATCAATTCCATTGAAGGCATCTCTAATTACTAGCAAAATTTTCCTTATGTTTTGCATGAATGCTTTTATTAATTGAAGTTCTATGACTCATTTCTTTCAGCTGGTTCTACAAAGTGATCCTTAGGGATTGATTCTTGATTCTACTTAATTTTTTTAATAACTGATAATTCCTTGTGCCCTGGCACACCAGCCTGCCAATTACGAGTATGCCTATGCATAAAACCATATGCACACATACACACAAACACAGATCAGATATGTAGTTAAACAGGAATCCCTATTAAAACAGAAGTCCCTTTCTCTTTCTTACATGAAACATATCTATATCCTCATTTTTCTGCAAATGAAATAATTTCAAAATTTACTCTGCATTCTTTTCCACTTGATAAATTGATCTTGCATCATCAACTTATCTGTAAATATGAGTTTTTTTCAAATACACACTTTATATATGTTTAACAATTCAAAGCAACTTAAAACTATTGGCTTGCTTGTCCTTTTTTTTTTCATTGTGGAAAATCTCATGATAGTTCTACTCTTATTAAATTAAAATATGCAATATTCTTAACTCTAAGTACATTGTTATACAACAAATTTCCAGAATTTTTCCATCTTATTGTTCAATGAACATAACTTTCGTCATACAAGATTCCTTCACTTGTTTTGATATCACATTCTATAAAATAAGCTTGCTGCAATAAACTTTTAGTGAAAATCCTAAATGATCAATTTAACGACTCCAATGTATGGGAACAAAACCTCCAATTTAATGAATTAGTAACCTGTATTTTAATAGGGATTCCTGTTAAACTACATATTGGAAAGATTGCTTATGTTTATATATTTCAAAAATTATTGAGAGATTTTAAGTTCAATTTTAATGAATCTTTTTTTGTTACATCAATGTATCACCATTTAAAATTATAGTAGAAAAACCTATCTGTAAGATTATTACACGCATAATTTTATCTTCATTGTTTTGTCATCCTCTTAAACTTTTTGGTCATTGTTCTTCTGCGTTTTAGTTTGTATAATATTGGTAACTTGTATAAGCCAACATATAAACAAAAATATCAATTACCAGTCATAACAGTTTAGAGGAAATGGAGCATTATGTGTAAGCAATTTAATTTATCTTCCAGCTTCAATGCTTTTGTAGATAGCACAAAACCTAAATCCAAGTAGTTGCATTTTAATGATCTTACAATTATTCTCCAAGGAGCACAACTACTTCAACTTAATGAGCATAGGATAATGATATTACTGTTACCCTACAGTAACTTCTAAAATATTTCTGAAAACTAAATGAGCAAGGGAGAAGCATTGTTGTGAAAATGTTTCTTTTTTTATTTTAAAGAGAATAAAACAAAAGAGGACAGATCTAAGCAGATCAGAACAGAACAATGTAAGCAACACAGCATTTAACAATAAGACAACTGGATATTAACAGTAGCTACCATAATGTCTCTTTCTTTGAAATAGTTGAGCTTAGCTTTACACACAATAATGTCAAACATAACAAAGTAGAATAAAACAACTCAAGAGAATGAAAGTATTGCAAGGCATTCTAAATCAAGTAACCGAAGATGAACAATGGCTGCTATATTATCTCATTTTCCAAAAAAATTTTGCTTTTACTATCATCCATATTAAAATCCATTAAGACACGTGAAAATATTTCTAACTGGGAAATGTAGAAAGTGAATTTAGTTTACATCATTTTTCTCCTTTACTTTGAGCCACAATTATAATGAATTTCTAAGAGAAGAAAACAACATAAAACTTTGTAATGATAGATCATTTTTATAAAGTGTTCCTCATGTTACAGAGAAAAAAATTCATAAGTTTAATTCTATGAGAAAGAAAATCATTTGTCTACTATTGATACTAAATTTTAAGAGTAACTCTTGAGATTTTGAAATAAAACTTGGCACCAGAAAAATAAGCTGATTTGCACAAACTTTAAAGTCCATTACATTCTTTACAATTCTTTGTTGGATGTGAGGGTGATCTGTCTGCAATCTATCACCTCATTGATCTCCAGGGTTGCTTCTGCTATTCTGACTGGCTAGGTGGGTGTCCCTTCCCTCACCACTCCATGTGCATCCTTCCCAAAGCTGTGACTTGGTAGAAGAGGAGGACCACCCCAGACAGAGGAGGAAAACTGTATCCTCAGCCAAAGACACACAAATAGCTTTTCTCCCCTGCTAGAACCTCCGAAGAAGCTCTGCAAATTCTTCTTTGCTATTGTACATGTGCATTATTCTTACATTTTAAGTCTAAAACATTAAAAAAATAAACTCAAGAGCCAATTGAATTTAGTTCCTGAAATATTCAATATGAAATAGTTTAAATGTCTAATGTCTCACTAATGCATCTCTCTTTCTTATATATAAAGGGAAGCTATACACACACACAAAAGATAGACTAATAATCACCATATTCTAGAAATTTAATTATGATTCTAATAGAGAAAGTTGTTAAGAGCTCAAGTTCCACATTACATGGAAGAAAAATTTTTTTGGTACCAGTCAGAAGCTTTATTTTACTATAAATCAATGTATTTATACTATAATTTATTGTTAAATAAATAATTCATAATCATAAAACTGTAAATATTATTACACTATATAATAAATATTAATAATATGTATTATTATATGGAGTATAGAATAAGTTATACCTAGTGTACTATTTCCTTCCTTTTTAACTTTGTTTACCTTGTGATTTTTAAAGAAATTTGTAGAAATTCTAATGCTTATAAATGTGAGAAATCTTATGTCTTTTCTTCAAAAATTGAAATATAAATCCCATTTCCCTTTTTTTATTTAATATGAAACTTTCTCAAAACAGTTAATACTACATATTAATTGGCTGTAGTTTGTATGAATTCAGTTAAAACTATATTGTTAATCTCTGAATCCAATACTCTGACTTGGCAGGTAATGCAGAGAAGGATTCTCATACTCAAATTTTAGACAATATGTATAAAATCAAGTCTTTCATATTAACTACTTTCACTCATATTTTATTATTCATAAGTTTTATTTACTAACTCCCAGTTCCTTATTCACTCTAAAAGTACAGCCAGGAAGCTACTGGGGTGTACACATCAATAGTGCCTGTTCAAAATAAGTCGAGTTCTCAACTTCCACTACTGCATGATAAAGGAAAATTCATCCACCTAACAATGGGGTTAAAAAAAAAGAAAATAGATCACATAAGTTAAACAAGCAATGTTATGTCTAGCATGTGTTGAGTTTACGAGGTATATTTAATCAGGTAGCTAAAGGCATTATAATTTGCAAGCACTGTGCAAGGCCTACACATTTCCTATCAAAATTTCCCTTGTTAAATATGGCTCATGATTGTGCCATGTTGGCAATTTTAATGCAGATTCTATTGCCCATAAAATTCATTTTTTTCTACTTTTATATCATCTCTAATTTTGATAATCATGACTTTCAGAACCTGACTGAATTGACTGACAATATTAAGCAGGACAGATCCTCCTTTTCTGTGTGCAGTCAACCACATAAAATTCTACTTAATTGAACTCACAACTAGGGCATGTGTCTACTGCTTTGCATAAAAATATCACAGGAAAAAATGTCACAGGTTTTGGTAATGTCCATATATGTGCAATTCCCTGATCTTCTAGCCTAATGATCTGTCATGAAATAAAGGGGATTTAAGCTGGAGATAGCTTGTTCTTATGAACTCTGCCTTCCTACTTTTAAATCAAATCTTCTTTTGGACGTGAAATTTTCTTTACTTGAGTGTTAACTCACTGGACTAATCCAAAGCTGGAAACTTATAATCTACCAGGTCCTGCGTGACATAGGGATGTCAAAGGAGCATGCTTAGTCATAAAGCATTGCTCCATCAGATTTCTCCATCATAACAGATTTTTATTTACTTAAATCCTACCTTTTTCTAATGCACAAAACTATGTATGCTACCTGTGCACATTTTCAGACTGTCATGGTCAATGAATATTAACAAAATATCTGGGTACATGTATGGGTAATTTATTCTGACTGCTATACTTGAGAGTAAGGTAAGTATTTACCTTACTTAAGAGTATGGTAAATTTTAATGCGCAGATTCACGTTGGTCAATATTTGGATAAAGAAAAGATAGAGAATACAAAATCAAACTATATACAGAATGTGTCATTTTCCACTATCTGTAACTGTAATGCCACCCATAGTACTTCCTTTCTCATACTACTGGTACTCTAAAGTAGTGCCAGTGAAGGGCAGTGGTATCTAGATGAAAAAGTTTGTCACTAGTTGACTTAGATACTTTTCTCATTGCTGGGAAAAAATACCCCACTCACAAATAAAAGAAGGAAAAGTTTGTTTTTGCTCACAGTTTGTAGAGCATTCAGTCCATAGTCACCTGGCTCCAAGGAAGGGTGAAGTAGAAGCAGGGCACTGCAGGATCAAAACAGTTTATAGCAGGGGAGGAATGAGGCAGAAGCACTTAACCTCCCTTTCCTTTTTTATCCATTCAGGCTATAAACTTATTGGTTGGTGCCATTTACAACCAGTGTGAAGTTTCCCATTACCAACAACCAGAAATATGCTTTACCAATCATTTGACTAATTTATTTATTACATACTGTCATTCCACATTCACACACCCTAGATCCAGCCATCTCTGAAAAGCCCCACCTGTGAACACATGAGGTTTGGCAGGAATATCTGATATAAACCATAACACTAGTACTTCGGATGATATTTAATCTTATTTATTTATTATAAATACATATTTTCATTACATGTTTACATTCCTTGTGTGGAGTGGTATATCACATTTCCTTTTTTACCACCTTGCTCTCCCCAATCACTTCATCTGTCTCCCTACTTCATATTTCTTTTTTGTTTATATTTGGTCTTTTTTCATAATTTGGGTTTGTTGTATAAGAGAAGTCATGTGAGTTTAACTTTGTATGTCTGACTTATTTCACTTCACATTATGGTCTTTTTTCATTGAATAAATTGGCCTATACTTCTAATCCATTTTTTGACAAATGCCTCAAGATTATCTTTCTTTGTGGCAGAGTAGTACTATATTATGGGTAAATACCATATTTTTATTATCCATTCATCTGTTGCTGGACATACAGGCTGCTTTCAAGATTTAACTATTATGAATTGTGCTGCTATAATCATGGGCATGCATGTATTGTTGTAATATTGAGTCTTTAAATCTTTTAGGAAGATGCCTAGAAGAGGAACAGTTGAGTCAAATGGAATTTATACTTTCAGTATTTGAGGTATTTATATACTGATTTGCATAATATTTGTACTCATTTGCATTCCAACCAGCAATGAAAGTGAGTTTCTATCTACCCATAGCCTCACAAGCATTTATTATTATTTGATTTTTGGATGATGGCCATATTTTTGAGCTAAGACAGAATCTCAGTATTGCTTCAATTTCCATTTCTCTAATGGCCAGTGATGAACATTTTATAGTACACTAATTGGACATTTGCACTTCTTCTATGAGTTATCCATTTCACTTGCCATTTTTGATGCAATCTTTTACTTTAGGGGGTCTAACTTTTTGAATTCTTTATAAGTGTATATTATTACTCCAAGTAATAGATGGAAAATATTTTCTCCATTCAGTATGTATTCTTTTCACTCTGTTGGTTATTTCTTTTGCTGTGCAAAAGCATTTTACTTATGAACCTATTTTTTTATTCTCTGTACTAATTCCTGTGCAATGAGGGTTCCATCCAGAAGTTCCTTGCCTACACATATGACTTCAAGTGTTTATCTATTTTAACCTTCAGAAGGCTAAGTGCTTCTGTTTTAGCAATCAGTTCCTTGATTCATTTTGATTTTACCTTAGTACCTGGTAACAGGTAAGGACCTAGATTCAGCCTGCATTTGGATAGTCATTTTTCCTAACACCATTTATGAAAGAGATTATCTTTCCTCCAGTGCATGCTTTTTTGTATCTTTCTCAAAGATCAAATATTTTAATGCTGGTGTTTATTCTGCATATTTTATTCTGATCCATTGATCCAAGAGTCTGTTTTGGGCCAGTACCATGCTGTTTTTTTTTTCATATAGCTGTGTAATACAACTTTAATTTAGAGTTTCTGATGCCTCATGCTTTGCTCTTGCAACCAAGGATTGCTTTTGCTGTTCTGAGTCCCTTATGGTTCACTCTGATTTCTAGGACTTTTTTCCACTTCTGTGAAGAATGGCGCTAAAATTTTTATTGAGATTGCATTAAATCTCTACATCTATTTTGGAATTACAGCCACTATGACTATATTTGTTCTGCCTATTCATGAAGAAATTATATCTTTTCATTTTCTTATATCCTCTTTGATTTTCATTGTACTGTAGTATTTAATATAGAAATCTTTTACTTCCTTAGGTTATTTCCTAAGTATGTAATTTCTTTTGTCTCTATTGTGAGTGGTACATTTTTTCTAATTTGTTTCTCAGTGGATTAATTATGAACCCACAGGTACCCCCTTTGAGTTTTGTGTGTTGATTTTGTACTCTGCTATGTTCCTGAATTTGTTTATTAGTTCTAAGACTCATTTGGAGAATGCATCTAGGTCTTCTACATAGCTGATTATGTTTTCTGAAAATAATGACAATTTGATTTCTTTCTAATGCATATCTCTTTTAGTCTTTTTCTTGCCTAATTGCTCTTGCTAATATTTCAAGTTTTATATTGAATGGGAGTGGTGATACTGAATATCCTTGCCTTTTTTCTTGTATTCAGATGGAAAGCTTTCAGTTTTTCCACATTTAATGTAATGTTTGTAGTCACTTTGTCAAAGTTTTTATCAGATTGATTCAGCATTCTTCTATACCTATGTTTTTCAGTGTTTTAATCATAAAGGAATGTTGTTTTTGTCAAAGGCTTTTTACAAATATTTTGATGATTCTTATTTTGAAAGTTTTCGGCTATTATTTCAGTAAACATGTTTCTTGTGATATATGTGTTATCTTTTGATTTTTCACTAATTCTTATTTATCTTAGTCTTCAAAATTCTATTGAATGTATGGATAGAAGTGGCCAGTGTGAGGATAGTGTGCCAAAACTAGATGACAGGGATATTCTTGGTTATGAATTATTTAGAGAAACCTTAAAAAGAGCAAGACAACATGAGTAATTGATCCAACAGCTCCTAGTTCACTGGTGACATTAAGAATCATTTTAAGGGCCCCAGGGGTTTAGCTCAGTGGTGTAAGTCCCTGTTTGGGAAATACAAAATCATAAGTTTGATCCCTGGCACCAAAACAAGACAAAAAGAATTATTTGAAGTTTTTTATTCAACTATGTTGTAGACACCAAAAAGTTACCTAGATTATGTCAAGTTCAGTAATGGTACCATAGTATTAAAAGTCCCTGTTATATGCACATCTTCTCCCTGATACTCATTCAGACATAATCTGGGTATTTCTATAAAGTGAGACTGTGAACATAATTAAGGTCTCATATTATTTGACCTTAAGAAAAAGTGGTATTCTAAGTAGGAACTGAGTTTTTCCTGTTGGCTGTAAGAAAAGAATGTCAGAGATATATGCATGAGTTTCCCTGGAAATTAAATATAAATATTGTAAACTGGCATGTAGATTTGCGGCAATGACCTATGGATATCCTCTAGGCTTATGAGCAGTCCATGAGTTACAGCTAGTAAGAAATAGGGGACCTCAACCTTACAACCATTATAAAATCAAAGGTGTTTAAAGGAGGCCTCACCTAAAGGCTCAGATAAGAGATACAGCCCCCAGAGGACACCATGAAGTCAGTCCCTGAGTAATGAATCTATTCATGTGGTACTTGGGCTTCTACATGTAACGAGTGTGAGATAATAAATTTGGGTAGTTTTAAACCACTATTTTTTGATACTATTTTTCTGCAATATAAAAGCAAAATAATATATGTATAATTTTTGTGAAAATCAATAAATTTATATGAGAGTCATGAGCCAAAGTCCTGCACGTTAAACCTCATACAGCTGTGCAAACTTGGCACCTCACTCAGAATCTGATAAGGCCCTGCTAGTATGCCTGAGTGGCCATGGAGTTGCCTGTGCTCTGTGGTGTGAGCCGCAGGCCTGCACAGTGAACTCCATCCAGCCACGCAACCTCTCACTTTGCTTGGAACCTGGTAACACGCCGCCCAGCATCCACAATCAGCGGGGGACATTTGAGTAATCCCTAGAGTCCCGATTGGGCACCAGGAACCTCGAGTGGCCAAGGAGCCTTTTGCACTCAGTGGTACAAGCCAAAGCCCACACAGCGAGCCCCATCCAGCATTGCAACATTGGCACCTCACGTAGAACCTGATAGGGCCCTGCCTAGTATCCCCAGTCAGCTGGGGACATTCAGGTAGGGCCCTTGGGGCCTGTTTGGGCCCCACTCAGAAACCCCAAATAGCCTGCACTCAGTGGTGCCAGCCGAAGGCCTGCACAGCAAACCACCCAGGCATGTGACTTCAGCACCTGGCTTAGAACCTGGTAGGACCACCCCCTCCTCAGTGACAACAAGCAGCCGCAAAGCTTTAGTGCACCACGTGGCACAAGCTGAGGGCCTGCATGGTGTACTCTGTCTAGTTGTTCAGCCTTAGTATACCACTCAGAATCTGATACAGTCTCACTCAGCAACCTGAAGCAGCCAGGGGGCTTCAGAGTACCATGTGAGGTGTGCTGAAGCCTCCCCCAGCATACTCCCCATATTTGAGGATGTTTCAAGTGTCACTAGGGATCTGTTAAGGCCTGACTGATGACCTCCACTCAACTGGGGAAACTTACTGCAGAATGGACAGATATCCTCAAACCAAGAAGGAACTGAGACTTTGCATTCAGCTCCTGAGGGAAATAGAGAAAAATGAAAAAAAAGAAAGAGCAAAATGCAATCTCAAACCTCCAGCCCATCCCAAACAAGCCTGGGAGAATGGACATAGAAGAAAATGTAGGCCTTACACCTGAAATTTCTGAAATGATAGCAACTGAAATGAAGAAACACCTCCATGAGGCTATAAGGGAACTCAGATCAGAAATAATCTCCCAGGTAAAAGAATAAATGATAAATATAATATAGAAAATGATGAACTAATCTAAAGAAAACATAGTTTAAAAAATCGAGGAGCACTGCAATAAGATTGAAACCTTTTATGAACAAGATAAAGAAACAGAATGCCAACAGAGAGAAACCAAAAATCCCACTGAAAGCTGCCTCAATTAAAGTGAAGCTAGACTTTCAGACCTCAAAATTAGGATTGCAGTTAATGAACAGGAAAGGAAAGATCTTTTAAAAATAACCAGGAATCAAACAATTCAACAGTTGCAAGATGATGCAAAAAAATAAAATAATGATAGGTGTAAACAAAAAGGTGAAACACAAATGATATTAAAAGACTATTAAAGAAGTAATAGCCAAAATTTTCCTTAATATGGGAAAAGAAAATGACACACAGATAACTGAAGCATATCATACTCCAATTAGCCATAATCAAAATAAATCTGCACCCAGACATATAATAATCAACAATTCAGTATAAGAACAGAATATTAAAAGCTGTTAGAGATAATCTGGAGGTCATTTACAAAGGAAAATCCATAAGAATCACAGCAGACTTCTCATCACAAACAAAGAAGTCAAGATGAGCATGGAGTGAAGTATTTCAAATCCTAAAGGAAAATGACTTAGAACTCAGATTGATGTACCCTGCAAAACTGTCATTCAAAATTGATGGAGAATAAGAACTTCTATGACAAAGAACAGCTAAAGAACTCATGACCACAAAATCAACCCTTCAAAGAATACTGAAACATATACCAGATGGACATAAAAATAAGTGCAACTCCAAAAACACCAACAGAAAAAAAACCCACTAAGCAAGTGAAACAATTAAACAGAGGGGAAAAGTAAACAACCAACAGCAGAAAGATAACATGACAAAAATAAGTCAATATATATCAGTTTTAACTATTAGTGAAAAATGGACTCAATTCACCAATTAAAAGAAACAAACTGGCACAATGAATCAAGAAACAACATCCAACCATCTGCTGTTTACAAGAAACCCATCTAACACAAAAGGAAGTACATAGACTAAAAGTCACAGGATAGAAAACAATACTTGATGCAACAGGAATGCAGAAAAGAACCAGAGATAGCTATTCTGATTGCAAACAATGTGAACTTGAAACCAAGAATGATCCAATGAGATAAAGAAGGTCACTACATACTAGTTAGGAAAAAACTTCAGGAGGAAGTGATAACAATCTCGAATATATATATACACACATATATATGTATATCAAATTCAGCTATATAAAACAAATATTAATAGAAATGAAACTCAAATAAACAATAGCACAATTACAACAGGAGACCTTAACACCCCCATTGATACAAAGGGACAGATCAACTAGACAGAAAATCAGCAAAGAAATAACAGAATTGAATTAAACTTGTGAACAAATGGACTTAGTAGATGTATACAGAATATTGGATCCAACAACATCAGAATATACATTCTTCTCAGCAGCACATGGGTCATTCTCTAAAACAGACCATATACTAGCCCATAGAGCATGCTTAAGTAAATACAAAAGTACTGAAATTATCCAATACATATTATCTGAACATAGTGCCATGAAACTAGAAATTAATTACAAAAGAAACTGCAAAAACTCCATAAACACATGTAAATCACATAATACATTCCTAAAAATCAATGAGTCACATAGGAAATTAAAGAAGTAAGTAAACAATATCTACAAGCAAATATAAATACAAATACAACTTATCCGAACCTGTGGGATGCAATGAAAGTGGTCCTGAGAGGTTAAATTTATTGCGGAGAACTCCTACATTAGGCAAATAGAATGAATGCAAATAAAAAACCTGATGCTACACCTCAAACATCTAGAAAAAGATGAACAAGTCAAGCCCAAAGCCAAAAGAAAGGAGGAAAAGGATCAAGAAGAAGTAAATCTGTTGAATAACCACATTTCAATTATTGAAATTGAAATTATAATTAAAACCTTACCAACAAAGAAAATCGCAGGTCCTGATCGATTCACTGCTGAATTCTACAAGAAATTCAAGGAAGACTTAATTCCATCACTACTGTAGCTCTTCAATGAAATTGAAAGGGAAGAAATTTTCCCAACTCATGCCTAGTGCAAATATTACCCTAATACCAAAATCAGAGAAAGACCCAACCAAAAAAGAAAACTATAGGCCAATCTCCCTAATGAACATAGATACAAAAATTATTAATAAAATATTAGCAAACAGAATGCAACAAATCATCAAGAAGATCATAAACCATGACAAAGTAGTATTCATCCCAGGAGTGCAGGGATTTTTCAGCATACCCAAATCAATAAATATATGACACCTCTCAGTAAAGCCTCAAATAAGAATCACATGGTCATTTCAACAGAAGCAGAAAAAGCTTTGGTAATGCCCAACACTTATTCATCATAAGAGCCCTACAGAAAATTGCAATAGATGGTCTTTACCTCAATCTGATAAAAGCTATCTATGGCAAACCAACAGCCAGCATCATATTAAATGGTCAAAAACTAAAAGCATTTACTCTGAAGTCAGGAACAAGACCAGCATTTTGATTATCATCAGTCTATTAAATATAGTGCTGGAAATATTAGCCAGAGCATAACTAGTATGTAGTGACCTTCTTTATCTCTTTGGATCATTCTTGGTTTCAAGTTCACATTGTTTGCAATCAGAATAGCTATCTCTGGTTTTTTCTGCATTACAAAAGAGAGAGAGAAATAAAAAGAGCAAGGGTAGGAAAAGAAGAATTTAAACTACCATTATTTGCAGAGGACATAATAGTCTACATAGAAGAGCCCCAAAACTCCATTGAAAGATTTTGAGGTATAAAAGCAATATTAAGTAATGTAGCTGGATACAATTCAAAACTCAAAAAGCAATAGCATTCCTCTACATAAACAACAAACTCACTGAGAGAGAAATAATAGAAGCCACACCCCACACAATAACATGCAAAAAATGAAATACTTAGGAATGAATCTAACAAAGGAAGTAAAAGATCTATTCAGAGAACATTATAATACTCTAAAAAAAGAAATGGAAGAGTATCTGAGAAAATGGAAAGACATTCCTTGTTCATGTATAGGAAGAGCATACATTGTGAAAAGGGCCATTCTTCCAAAATTGTTATGCAAATTTATTGCAATCCCAATAAAAATAATATTTGCATACCTCACAGATCCAGAGAAATCATTCCTAAAATTCATATGGAACCAGGAAAAAAAGGCAATTCTGGGCAACAAAGGCAAGGCATGAGACATCACAATCCCTGACTTGAAGTTATATTACAAAGGTGCTGTGAAAAATCAGCATGCTACTGGAATAAAAACAGACCTGAAGATCAATAGAATAGATTAGAAGATACAACCACAACTACAAACACAATCAGCCACCTCTTTCCTGACAAAGGGGCCGAACATAGGAAGAAAGGTAGCCTCCTTAATAAGTGATGCTGGAAAAACAGGCTTTCTATATTCTAAAAACTAAAACTAGACCCATGCCTATCACCATGTACTAAATCAAAGTCAAAATGGATCAAGGATCTAAATACTAAAACAGAAACACTAAATATGCTGGAAAAGATTGTAGGTAGAAATCTTGAAGACAGAGAGGTATACAGAGAATTCATGAACAAAAATCAAAATGCACGGGAAATACTTCACAGAATCAATAACTAGGACCTTGTCTTATTAAAAAAATTTTGCACATCAAAAGAACTCTCCAACAGAGTAAGAAAGCAGCCCATGAAGCTTGAAAAAAATCTTAGTGAACTGGCCCTCAGACAAAGGACTTCTGCCTAGAACATATAAAGAATTAAAAAAATCAGCCCCTCAAAATTCAAAGTCCCAATCCAAAAATGAGAATCTGAGATGAACACACAGTTCTCAGATGAAGAACTACAAATGGCAAATAAATATGTGAGAAACCGTTCAGCATCATTGGTCATTAGAGAAATGCAAATTAAAACAACACTGAGATTTCATCTCACTCCAGAAAGAATGGTCAGGAGCAGGAAAGTAATTAATAACAAATGCTTGAGAGGTTGTGGAGAAAAAAGAACTCTTCTCCACTGTTGGTAGGAGTACGAACTGGTGCCACCACTGTGGAAATCAGTGTGGAGTTCCTCAAAAAACTGGGGTTGGAAGTCCCATTTGACCAAGCTATCCTATTTCTGGGCATAGTCCCAGAAGAATTGAAAATATTATATCATAGTAATATATGTGCACCTATGTTTATGGCACAATTTGCAATAGCCAGATCTTGGAAACAACCCAAATGCCCATCAATTCATGAATGGATAAAAAAAGTGTTCTTTATATACAATTTTATACAGCTATAAAGAAAGATCACATTGAGGCTTTTATGGGTAAATGGATGCATCTTGAGACTATACTTACTCATAAGTAAAGTAAATCAGACACACTTGTAAATACCATATTGTCTTCCTAATATAAGAAACTGAAAGAGTAAATAAGGTACCAAATCTTCAATAAATTCTGTGAAATGGTAAGAAACTGCTCGAAGGGAAAAAATAACACTGATAGGGAAAAGGAGAAAAGTAGGAAGAAAAGAAAAAACATACAAAATTATATATACACACTTAAGATAGCTAAAATGATTGTGCTACTAGTTCTGTTAGTTCTTGGAACAAAACAATTAACATTCATTCATAGGCTTGGATCAATTTTGCATGTTTATATCTGGTAATCTGAGTAACTCTTTTGAAGATAACCATGAATCACAACCTTATTTATGTTCCTACTACCTTGTTTTGAGGGCCTATATTGTCATTATTTTGGGCTCTTTGTTGTTGTTATTTGTCTCTTTTGTTTCTTGTTTTTCATGTAATCTGTTTTCTTTTGTTTTTGTTTATCTGTCTAATATAGAAAGGATAGCTGTACATGTATATGCTTATACATGCCTAGGACCTCTTCTAAAACTTTATAAGAATTGAATTTATTACATGTGATTTTATGAATAGCTACTTTAAAGAAAATGAGACATTATGGTAGCCATTGCTGATTTCTTATCATCTTGTGAAGTCCTGTAATGCTTTTATTCTTGTTTTGATTGGTTTTAGTCTGTTTTGTATTATTTGATTTCAACGTGTGAGGGTATGGAGAGATATTTTGTAGAGACTAAGAGATATTATGGTAGCCATTGGTGATTTCCTGTTGTCTTGTTTTGAAATCCTGTGTTGCTAGCATTGTTTTGTTCTGATCTGCTTTGTTCTGTTCTGTTTTGTTCTATCCTGTTTAAAATTAAAAAGAAAATAAATTTACATATATTATAAACATCGCTAGAACAAGTCATTGTGATATTCGATAATTTGCCCTGATGTCCTTTCCACGCATTATTCACCATTTCTTCATTTCTATCTCCAGGAATAACAGTTTCCCTGACTTTTATACTATTTTTCTAGCCAACTACTGCTACGTTGCCTAGCCTGACCTCAAAATTCTGGACTCCAGTGGTTGCTGTGCCTCACCTCTATTATTGTTTAGAGGAACCCATTCCTCAAATCATTCTGAAATCCATGGAAGTTATTTCAGTGATGCTCCTAAAATTTTTTTCCAGTACTTCATATTTAAATTTTACTTATCTTTTTCTCTTTCTCCTTTGGATAGTAGAAAATAAAATCTTTGACCCAGGCCCTAGAGGAGGCCATTACTATGGTTTCTTTTTCTTCTTTCTTCTTCAGAGGTTCCTAGCAGTCTCATCCTGCTATATTGCACTTATTCTTCCATTATGTCTCTGAAAAAAAAACCAATTTATTCCTATCATAAGCATTTTGTGTCATAGTCTTCATAAAAATGTTCTGATTCCTTGTTAATGCCTCACAGAGTCACATAACTGATGTTCTTTGCAGGTTTCTCTTTTAAAATCAATTTCTACTTGATATTCAGGCATAGTATCTTCTGGGATTTCTTAAAATTAAATCTTCAGAATCATCAGTCTCCCTCAAAATACTCTCTCTTGGCAGTAGATATTTTTATTTGAATATTTCTTGCTCTGGTTATTTTATTCTTGGTTTGGCAGTTTATTTTATGTTGCTCTGCTCAAAAGCTGCTGCTGTTATTTTTTGTTATTACTATTTAGTAATGAAGCTTACTATGTAAAAATGCTTGGATAGGTGGTATGTGATTTGAAAAAGTCACGACCTCTGTCATTCAGAATTTATACTATAAAAATGAAAAGAATACCTAGCCTTCAATAACTATAATCTATGATCAATCATTATATTGCTGGAAGTAACCATGTTTACCACCATAAATATTTTTGTTCATAATTACAAATGCCAAAATAAAAGCTATTAGTAAATATGATATTTTGATTATCATATTTTTTATATTTATTGACTATAAAAATTATCAAAATTGTCAACATCAATTGTATTTTGTAAACAATGTCTAAAAGATAACCACAGAAATAAAATTCTATATGAAATGCAATTTAAAATGTCAATAGAATTGTATAACAAAAAACAATCCTTGCTTTTATTGTCACACCCAAGACAGTCTTTAAACCTTACAAGAGCACATTCCATTCGCATGTGTAGCTTACATTGATAGCTCATTTGTTTTGCTTTCCTGGCCATTTTGTACAACTTACTTGACATCTCGCCAGTCTTGAAGCTTTGTCAGGAGGTTCTTATTATATTATACAATGTGTAGATAACAGGAATATATAATAGCAATAAAATAAAGTATTAAGTTCTTAATATGTATCATATATTTAAGAATAATCATCATTTTCATATCAGTTGTGTACTTGCTTAAAAAACCTAAAAGATAATCTCAAAAAATATTCTTATATTAACTACCATGAAAATACCAATAGAACTCTACAATAAAAATAATTTTTGCCTCAATTGTCACAGTGGAAGCTGTCTTGTCCAATGAGAGCTGCAGGTTCCATGCACATGTCTCAGTTAAACTGACACCTCTGCCTGGCTTTCTTTTCCCATATGGCAGGCCATTCTTGTCAAGTTTATTGTCTTCCTCTTGTGTCAGAAACTTCTCACTATATTGTACAAAGTGCATTTAGCAGGAAAATAACATACTAATAAAATAAAAATCAAATATATAATGAGTGCTTAGAATAGACATCAAAATTTTCATATGAGCTGTTTAATTGCTTAGAAAACCTAAAAGATAACGTCAGAATAAATACATATGCAATATACAATGTAAATGCAGAAATAATCTTTGCTTTAACTCCTATGCCCAAGGCAGTCTTCACACATGAAAACTGCACGTTCCACACAGAAGTATCACTTACACTGACAGCATGTATGTTTTTTTTCCTATTCTTTTTTGTAGGGCTGTTGACATCTTTTTGGTTTTCTTCTTTGTGATATTGCAACTTCCTGTTCACCAGTGTGCTCCACATTTTTTCATAGTTCCCTGAGCAGAAACATTTTGTTCTTTCTCATTTGTAAATGATCTCTTATGAGTTCCAGTCTCAATCCTCTAAGAAAACTTTTCCATTATATTTTGCACTTCATATATTCTTTGTAAACTATGAAACTATTTATATCACACATTTTTAGGACCAAGTAAAACAAAACCTTTGGTCAATGCTTTGTGTTTTGAGCGACATAATAGTCGCTGCCTAACTCATCAACAACATCTACTGTGCCTTTAGTTTTGCTGTAAAAATTTACCATCTCAAACTTTAAATGCCGCAAAATCCTAATATACTGCATAAAGCTACAGTGATCAAGAAATGCTTCAAAATATTCATTAATAGTTCTGTATTTAGATGGTGTGTAAATTGCTTGACAACTACCCCATAAGTCTCTCAAACAATGAGCAGATGGTAGTTAGATTATAAATTCTTTTTTGTTTTCTGGGTAAGTGGTTCTGTCAACAAACCTCAGGCAATTTTGTAGAAAACTAAATCTCCTTGATGTCACTGTTATTCTACAAGCCTCAAGCCCACACTCATAAGTCTTTTACATCTATAAGTCTTTTACATTTCCCCAGTTACTGTGAGAAAGCCCTGCTAAGTAAGCAGATCTATGTATGCTTTCAGTTCAGCTGCTGATGTGTCATAATAAACCCATTTTTTAGTATGGCTATAGGTGCAGAGAGAACTTTTACTTGTATTTAATTATTTGTGTATTTCACAACATCTTGTGGTGTTTCCTCTGTTACAATTTCCAACATTGAATTTTAGTGCTGGCATTCCATCCAATAGGTTTGACCACAACCAAGATCCTTACTATATTTTTAGACATTGTTCTGATTTTGGATTTTTCCATTTGGTTGTGTGTCCATTTTGTAACATTTTGACTAATCTAATATGTACTAACATTGCTGTTTTTTTCATCTAACATATGGAGGTATTCATTCTCTGTCTCTGTATCAGTTTATTCTTGCTCCATTTCATTGTCACAGGAACTTTGGCTCACATGAACAACATCATCATTTGTTCCGGAGTCACCTATTGATTTGCTTTCAACCTCCTCCAAAACTTGAAAATCTGGGTTTTCATGTGCCATTGGAATGAATTAGGCTACCTCTGGTTTCCAGATGAACTGATTATCTTTTTGTCTTCCAAATGAGTTGCATGTTACAGCAAGAGTGAAAGCAATGGAAACACTTTCCTCATGCTCCTCCATGCCCAGGCACTGACAGGAAGATTAATGTTTGGAAACATTCTTCAGACCATTCCACCTCTTGGTTTACCTATTCTCACCTAACTTGAGCTGCAGCTGAAGCTTTTGAGAGCCTTGGAACCCCAAGCTTCCTGAGTGCAAGAAGATTGTGGTGTCTGTTTGAAGATGACCCTTTCCAGCATTTGATAACCCAGCAGTGACTCTGGCTCCTCAGCACCTATGTTTTTATTTTGCCATTTTTTTCTTTATGTTTTTAGTACTGTTTATCTGTATAGACTAAGACCAGCTAATCAGATGATATGATTTTAAGGAAAATGCAATAGTTTAGTAACATTAATAGATTTTTGGCCCCAGGCTACCTGAAACTCAATTTCATACTGAAGCCTTATCCATAAGAATTTCATTAAAATGTAGAAATATGCTTTGGAGTTTGACAGGCCATAGGGTTGTAGGATTGTCCTTTTAAAATCCCCAAAACCCTAAAACAGGGAAGTTTCTCAGAAGTTATATTAAATGGAATGAGATACAAGGAAGGGAAAAAGAATATTTGGAAGCAGTTGATAACACTAGGCGCTCATTCCTCAGAGGTGTCCTGGGATTTTCCAAGGGCCTATATTTAAAGAAGAGCTAAAAAGTATGGTGTCATAGTGTGTTTTCTGTTGCTATAGTGGAATGCCAGAAATTGGGTAATTTAGAAAGAATAGATTTGGCTAATTATTCCAGAAGCTGGAAAGTCTAAGAATATGGCATTGGCATATTCTTAGCCTCATCTTACTGTGGAAAAGTGGGGAAGTGAGCAGGTCTATGTGGAAGAAGAAAATCATGAGAAGCAGACTTTTTTGTATAACACCTCATTCTTGCAGTTACTAATGTAATACAAAGAGAGTAAGAACTCATGCAAGAAAAGTATTAATCCATTTATATTGATTCTATTTCCATTATCCAAGCATTACACTGATACCCCATTTCCAACATTGTTGCACTGGAAAGCAAGATTCAACATGAAATTTGGTGAAGATAAACCTTACTCAAATCATGGAAGATAGAATGAAGGAAAAGAAAAATCTGGACATGGTTACATTTTTAGTACATTGTTCCTGAAAATCAACTTCAGTTCATCTGCATACATTTCACAATAGGACACTGCTTTTTATCTTATGAATAGACATCCATAATTAAGTGTCTCCAGAGGAGATTGCTTTGAAATCCCAGAAAAATATCAGAAATTTCTTTTCTACAGGCATAAAGTATTTTGAATTTCTACAATAATTTCTAGAAATATTTGCATATAAATGTATCATTTGAAAATTGGAAAACAAAGTGGAATCATAAGACCTGAATTTAATTTCAGTTATATCACTAGGTAAATTTATATCTAAATGCTGTGTTTTGTACCTTAAATATATGCATTTAAAAATTTTGCAGTCGTATCTAAATGAAGCTGAATATTAAGAGGATTTTAAATTAGTACTAATCAGATTGTGAAGAAAAATATGTCAAGGGAGGAGAGATTATGTGATAAAGGGTTTACTGAGATATTATTATTATTACTTAAATAAAACAAATGAAATTTTATAGATTAGAGACGATCTTAGGATAGTTTGTAGTAAATATGAATCTAAAGCCAAGACATTCCTGAAATACCACTCCTGATATATCAAAACTGCTGCAGCAACATGAAATGAAAGACACAAACCTTGTATCACATAGTGTGAGCTATTTGGTTCTTACTTGTATTAAGGAAGTATTTTCTTATCCTAAATATATTCCATATTCACATGCACTGTGTGGAATTTTTTTTTGTACCCAGGATCAAACTCATGACCTTGTGCTTACCAGGCAATTACTTTGAGCCACTGAGCTAAATCTCCAGCTGGAATCTTTAATAAAATAAACTTTCATAATTATTTTATTACTATTACTATTTCTCAACCATAAAAATAAGGTTGAATAAATTATCATTAACTTTAGTTTTAACACTAAACATATGACTTCTATCTGATATCAAGAAGTAGATTTTTTGTCATCTAAAAAACTAATGTAACTTAAAAGCCAAACATTAAACTATTCTACTAGTTGCCTTTTAGAAGTTAGAGCTATAATTTGAATGCTGCAGGCTCAATAATACACGACAAATATATACTAATTGATTAAAAAGTACAGAACTACATAAAGAAATGTCACTAGTGGTAAAAATTCCAAGAAAATTTCCAAGGAACAACTATGCCAAACAATCTTGATAAAACAAAGAGTTGAGTTTGTAAAGAGTGGCTTGCCTACAATGCCTCTTCATAAAGCAATTATTTTTTTCTCTTCAAATATTGTATAATTGATAAACTTTTGATAGTCTATGCAACATGTGTGAGAATGCTCCCCAAAAGGATTGTTTCATTTCACATAAAACTATAGAAAAGTTGATTTTTAAACACAATTAATAAGTTGTAATAGCAATTAAGTACTTACTATCCTGGGCAATGTTTGAAGTGCTTTAGTTATGTTTACTCAACTGAGCCTTAAAACAACTGAGATAGGTGAAAATATCTTAACAACTATGTTAGAAAACTAAAAATTACTCATAAAATTTTAAATTAAATTTTAAGAAACTCACATGTTCAAGTCAGTCATCAGTACAACTGAGATTTAAACCCAAGAACTTTGCATTTTGCCTCTTGAATAACTCCTCCTTAAACACTACTCACTATTTACTGAGGAAACACAATTACTTAAGTAAAAATTACTAATTTAAATATACAATCACTTTTTTGTCCCTCATTGTCTCTCCAAATTTGTTGATTTTGGATAGTTCTTCACAGGTTCATGATGAAAATCTAAATCGAACTTCGCGGCTTTTCTAGTCAGGATGATGTAATTCACCATCAGCTGTTGCTTGTAGTATGACATCATAGCTCACCTCAGTAATGGATATCTAGTCCAAAAATGATGATTAATAAGTCTCATTTTGTTTCGTCTTCTCACTTGCCTAATTTGTGCCCACTTCAGATGGATGTTGGCACATTACTCCCTAGAGTTTTTAACATTCTTTCCTTACCATGCTAATCATTCTTTGTATTTACAACATAATTGAATATCATAGAAATAGACCAGGTACAGTGAGCAGGAAAGTTCTTATTTGTTTGATAATGGCAGGGGTCTAATTTCAGCATTCTTTGAATCTGATATATAATTAAATAAGATCTTTTTTCATGGATACTGTGATGGACTAATCATAATATATTCCCAAATTTTCATGCCTTCCTTATTGATCACTTTTGTTCTGCAATTTGAAAATATGTCTTCACTTTGACTCCGGATTTGGTCATATGATATGTTTGGGTTAGTGGAGTCTGAATTATATAATAGAGGCTAAAACATGCACATACAAATGGGTTTTCCTCACATTTGTGTCTTTGTTATTACAATGAAAACAGGCTTGAGCTAGCTGGCTAGAGGATGACAGATCCATCTCCGTTGTTTTAGCCAAAGTAAACCAGATAAAGTTGAAAGGCACTTAGACCCTGAAAATGAATATGAGTCAGGCCAACATGATTAGAGACATTTTTCTGGTAGTCCTAAGTACACAAACCATAAAGTTATTATCTTTTTGTAAATGGAATTTTGGTTGTTTGTTATGTAATATTGTTGCGATGATAGGTAACTGATGCAGGTGATCTTTTCACTTCCTCTGGAAGTCCCCTTTTAAAGAAAAATTGTACATATTTTTAATAAAGAAAATAATAGGTGATGTGTTGTCTTTTTATACTTCAGGCTCTAGATATCTGGAAAAATCTAGCAAATTTATCTCGTATACAACTTAACAATTCCAGGATGCCAGTAAACAAACATTTTACTTTCTATTGTTAATATTCCACATCTAAATATGCTACACCCAGAGCTCTATCTTCCTACTTGTTTGAATTAAATATCAGCTCCCACTGTCCACAAAATTTATAGGAACACATATTATTCATTCAGCATATCATTATAGTCCCTACCTGCTGAAGAGGGGTTTGAAAAAGACACTGGAAATGGAGCAACCTCCAGTCTTCATGGATTGACAGAATTAATATTGTTTAAATAGCTCTATTACCAAAAGTGTTCTATCAGTTCAATCCCCATCAAAATATCACTGGTATGCTTCAAAGAACTAGAAAAAAAATCTTGAGATTCATATGGAAATACAAAAACCTGGAAGAACCAAAGCAATTCTGACTGAGCAAAAAGAACAAAGCAGAGGCATCATCATAACAAATTTCAAAACATAATATGAAGCCATAAAACGAAATTAGAATAGTACAGGCATAAAAAGAGACATATAGACCAAGGGCCTAGAATAGAAGAAACATAAACAAAAACAGGCAGTTATTTGATTCTTGACAAACATACCAAAAACATACACTGGAGAAAACCTCATTGACAAATGTTACTGCAAAAGTTGAATATGTGTAGCTGGGATTTTGAAACTATGTCATTATTTCCTACCTATAGAAAACTCAATTCAAATTATATTAAAGACCTAAACATAAGATCTGAAACTTTGAAAACACTGAAAATATGTAAGAGAAACATTTAAAGATACAGGCACTGACAATGACTTTCTAAATAGAAATCAAGTAGCTTGGAAAATAATCACAAGAATTGACTACAGCAAATTAAAAAATGTTTCTGTAAAAAAGGAAGCAATTAACATAGTGAAGAAACATTCTACAGAGTGGGATAAAATATGTGTCAGCTATTCTTCTGTAAGACTGTTAATATCCAAAATATATAAAGGGCTCAGAAAACTCCAAAAATCAAACATAAACAAACTAAAAAAGAAACAAAAAGCAAGAAAATAAAACCCCAAATGCAATGTCCTAGTCAATAAATGGATAATTAACTTAATGGACACTTCTTAAAAGAAATTTAAATAACCAATAATTATATGAAAAATGTTCAACACCTTTAGCCAGCAGGGAACTGAAAACCAAAAGTACATCAACATATTTATTCTATCTTACTATAGTCCAAATGGGAATCATCCAAAATACATACATACATAACTTCGAGCAAAGATGCTAAGAAAAGAAAACCTTATATACTGTTGGTGAGAATAGAAATTAGTGTAACCACTATGGAAATCAGCATGTTGGTTCCTCCAAAATTAAAAGTACAGCTATCATTTGGTTGAGCTAAACCATTCCTCATTACATATCCCAAAGAAGTAAAGTCGCCATATTTTAGAGATACCTTTGTACACATATTTATTGTGGCAAAATTCACAATAATTAAGAACTGGAAACAGAGTAGACACCCATCCACAGATGAACAGATAAAGAAAATTTGCAAATATTATATATATATATATATATATATATATATATATATAATTTACAGTTGAATACTATGCACCCACAAGGACAAGCAAAATCATGTTAATTGCAGAAAAATGGATGAAGCTAGACATCATGATAAGTGAAACAATCCAGAGTAAAAAGTTGAAGATCACGTTTTATTTTATATAAGTAATATAAAAATAGATTTGGAAAGAAATAAAAATGATAGGAAACTAGAAGGTAGACTTTTATAGTTGTAGAAGGGGGTCTTTATGGATGGAGAAAAGGATGAGGAGGGTAATGAGAATCAAATTACTCCAAATTTGTTTTACGTATATACTACTATATCAAAATTAAACTCATTTTCCATATCATTACTATACATCAAGAAAAATACTTCACCAATGAAGAAAATTAGGGCCAAAACAGGAACTGTATGCAATGTTCAAAGAAATGCACAATTTTTAGGACTGAAGATACATCCACATAAATGTAGGCCAATTTATCCTAAGTGGTCAAAAAAATCTATGTCTATCAAATGATTATTAGAAGCCTGTACAAAAAGCAATTCAAAGGACACAATGCCTAGCTATGGGAACAGAACATATATTCAAAACTTTCAATCAAATATACAGGTTATTGTTAAGTTTTCAAATATTATTTATGCATTTATTTGCAGTCAGATCAAAATTAATAAATCAGTTTATCTTTAATAGAAACATAGATGACCTGAGATGTGAATTCTTTCAGTTTTCTTTCCTACTTTCTTAAAATTTATCGTTATTTTTGGAACATTTTCCCACTTTTTCAGAAAAAAAAGAATTGATGTCAATTATGTATCACCATCATTTACTCTTGATTACACTAACTTGCTTTCTTAAAGATCCATTAATTCAAACTGGATATCTTTTACAAGTTCAATTTTTCTCTAATTTTTCTCTACTTGTTTATAAGTATACTTAAAGGTCTTTTAAAACCAAATTAAATCTTCATGGAATTATTTTCAGTAGTCATGTGTATATTGTGTTCATTTCTTTGTCTCTTCAATAAATTAAGCCATATATTGTAGTTTTTTCTCACAAATGAGTAAATTTATTTTTTCATGATGAAAATACCTTGAATTCACCACTTGCTTAGAAAAGTACATGCTTTTCATTAATATCCATATATGAATATGTTGATGATATTAAGTTTTTAAAAGATACTATGGTAAATGAAATTGTATGAGACAATTGAAAAATGGCCTATAGGTGACTTTTTTAAGTATAGGGAACTTAATATAGGGCCTTTGTTTGAGGTACATCTTAAGTCCTTTTTTAAGAATTTTTTTTAAAGAAAGGGTCTCAGTAAGTTGTCCAGCCTTTTGCCCAAGGAAGACTCAGACTTGAGATGATCCTCCTTCAGCCTCCTAGAGTACTAGGATTACAGACATGTGCCAACAACCCTAGATACAGGTGCAAAATTTTATCAGGGGTATTGTTATTATATTTTCCTCTGGATGTCTGAGAAACATGCACAAATACTGATTGATATTTGTGCTTTCAGTGACTCATTCAAAAGAGCTTTATATCTTCTTTGTGGTATTTAACTTCATTAAAAATGCTCTCAACTAATATTTAAATTGCTGTGCTGTGAAGAAAATATTATCTACAATGTTGACAAAGAAGCAATAAACTTAGTGCAAGGAAAAAGAGATTTCAGTGACATAATAAAATGTCCATATGGTGGCAACACAAAAAGACTCACAAAAAATGAGCTTAGTTTTCTGTTGCTGGTTTTATCATATAGCACTTAAATTGCTTCTTGTGATATTTGAAAATTTAGTGAACACAATAATATGATTATGAAGATGCTAAAACCACTGACATGAAAATTTGAAATATGAGTACTCATGGGATGCTTTCAGTCATATCTGCATACATAATAAAGTCCATTCATTCCCTTTAAAATTTTTCTATAATTTAAAAAATGTTTTTATGTCATTGCGATCTCAAGTAGTTGATTTCTCTTGAAAAATGTCATAAATGTATTTGAATTTATTGATGTGCAAGAACATTTTAACCATGTTTCAATATTTTGTTTTCCTAAAGCACATTGAAAATTAATAGAAAAATTATTGAGAAGTTAGACAAAGGTTGTAATCTTTTGAAAAGCAATGCCTCCAATGTGAGCCCGGTTAGATTAAGAAAAAATTGTAATGAACTTGAATATGTAGTTTAATATTACATCCCATGAAAAGAAGCATAACAAAGATTAGAATGAATTGTTCATAGTAATTAATATTTTTTATTTTATTTGAAAGACTAAAACAAAACAAAAAACAAGAAAAACAAGAGACAAATAAACAAGAATAGCAAAAACCTCCAAGTAATATCAATATAGGCTTTCAAAACAAGATAGTAGGAACTTAACAAAGGTTATTATTTTGCATAGTTGGGTTCAAAAGAGTTACTCAGATTACCAGATATAGACATGCAAAATTGATCTAATACTATGAGTGTTAAATATTTTGTTCCAAGAACTAGTAGTACAATCACCTTAACTGTCTTAAGGGTATGTATACAAAATTATATATTTTTTCTTCTCCCTTCAATATTTTCTCTTTTTCCCTATCTGGGTTATTTCCTCTTTGGGCAGTTTCATACACTTTTACTATATTTATTGAAGATTTTGCATATTATTTACTCTTTCAATTTCTTACCCTAGGGAGACAATACAGTATTTATACATGTGAGTTAGATTTATTTCATTCATGAGTATGGTCTCTAGTCACATCCATTTACCTATTAAAGCCTCAATGAGATCCTTCTTTACAGCTGAGTAGTACTCCATTTTATGAAATACAACATTTTTTATCTATTCCTCAATTGATGGGCATATGGATTGTTTCTAAGATCTGGTAATTACAAATTGTGGTGCCATAAACATGGGTGCACATATGTCACTGTGTGTTGGCATGATGTTTTCATTTCTTCTGGGAATATGCCCAGAAGTGGGATATCCAGTTCAAATGGGACTTCCAATCTGACTGATTATCATAGTGGTGGCATCAGTTTATACTCCTAACCAACAGTGGAGAAGAGTTATTTTTCCCCCACAGCCTTTCCAGCACTTGTTATTAATTATTTTCCTGCTCCTGACCATTCTCTCTGAAGTGAGATGGCATTTCAGTGGTGTTTTAATTTACATTTCTTCAATGAACAATGATGTTGAACATTTTTTTCATATATTTATATGCCATTTGTTTGTTTTGTTTAGTTTTATTTTATTTAAAGAGAAAAAACAGGAAAAAGGTAGAAATATTACAGAATTTCAAGAAAAGAAGATAAACAGCAAGAAATCACTAGTTGGTAAATTACATAGTGTTCTTTTAGAAATAGTTATTCAAGTTACAAAATTAAAGCACACAAATTGGACACTCAAGCAGTGAGAGTGGAAACAGATCTGTTCAACAATCCAACAAGAAACTAGAAATATGGCCAATCCCACAAACCTAAACATACATGCAGCTATATCTTTTATAGCGCTTCCTATTTCCTCTTTTTTTACAATAGCAATTAAACATTTTTAAAATTTTATTTAAAAACAAGAAAAAGCAAAACAATAAAAAGGGTAGAAACAACACAGAATTCTAAAAGAAAAAAAAGAAAAAGAAAAATGAGAAAAAGCCCCACTAAGAAATCAGTAATTTATAAATTACATACTATCATCCTGGATGTAGTTGTTCATGCTACAAAGTTAAAGGGTACATAGTAAATATTGAAACAGTCAGACTACAAACAGTTTTCCTCAAAGATCCAACAAACATTCAGCAATATAGTCATCTATTTTACACACTCAAACTTACATACAGTTATGTCCATTAGAGTGCTTTCTTTTCCTCCCTTTTTTACAATAGCAAATACACATTTTGGTTTTATTACAGTTGTAGTTCTTATTTACTTTTTGCGTTTGGTTCATGAATTCTCTGTCTACCCCTATGTCTCCAAGACTTGTACCTACCTTGTCTTCCAGTAGATTTAGTGTTTCTGTTTTAATATTGTGGTCTTTGATCCATTTAGACTTTAGTTTTGTGCATGGTGATATGCATGGATCTAGATTCAGTCCTTGGCATGTAGAGAGCCAATTTTTCCAACACCATTTATTAAAGAGACTATCCTTCTTCCAGGGGACATATTTAGCCCCTTTTTCAAATATCAGGTGGCTGAGTGGCTTTCTAGTTGTGCTTTCATCTTCTAGTCTGTTCCATTGATCCTCAGGTCTATTTCTTTGCCAGTACCAAGCTGATTTGATCACTGTGGCTTTATAGTACTGTTTCAAGTCAGGAATTGAGATGCCTCCTGCCTTGCTTTTGTTGCCTAGAATTGCCTTTGCTATTCTAGGTTTATTCTGTTTCCAAATGAATTTTAGGTGTGTTTTCTCTAGATCTGTGAGGTATGTCAATTGTATTTTGATTGGGATTGCATTAAATCTGTATAACAGTTTTGGGAGTACGGCCATTTTCACAATCTTGATTCTTTCTAACCAAGAGCAAGGAATGTCCTTCCATTTTCTAATATCCTCTTCAATCTCCTTTTTCAGCATAGTATAATTTTCAGCATATAGGTCTTTTACATTTTTAGTTAGGTTGATTCCTAAGTATTTCATTTTTTTACATGTTATTGTAAAGGGTGATATTTCCACAATTTCTCTCTCAGTGAGTTTTTGTGTACAGGAATGCTATTGATCTTTGAGCATTGACTTTGTATCCAGTTACATGGCTGAACTTGTTTATTACCTCTAGTAGTCATCTAATGGATCTTTTTGGGTCTTCTATATAGAGTATCATGTCATCTGCAAATAGTGATAATTTAACTTCTTCCTTTCTTATCTTTACTCCTTTTATTTTGCTGTCTTGTCTGATTGCCCTGGCTAGTGTTTCCAGAACTATAATGAAAAGGAGTGGTGATAGTGGACACCCTTGTCTTGTTCCTGATTTTAAAATGAAACATTTCAATTTTTGCCCATTTAGTATAATGTTGGCTGTTGGTTGGTCATAGATGGCCTTTATAAGATTGAGGTGGATTCTGTGTATTCCGAGTTTCTGAAGGTTTTTTTTTTTATCATGAACATGTGTTGGATTTTGTTGAAAGCTTTTTCTGCATCTATTGAGAAGACCATGTGGTTTTTGTTTTTGGCTCTGTTGATGTGGTGTATTACATTTATTGATTTGTGTATGTTAAACCATCCCTGCATTCCTGGAATGAACCCCACTTGGTCATGATGTATAATCTTCTTGATGATTTGCTGCATTCTATTTGCCAGTATTTTGTTGAGAATCTTTGCATCAATGTTCATTAGTGAGACTGGCCTATAGTTCTCCTTTTTGGTTTGATCTCTCTCTGGTTTTGGTATCAGAGTAATACTTGCCTCCAGGAATGATTTAGGGAGGATTGCTTTTTTCTCAGTTTCATTGAAGAGTTTAAGGAGTAGTGGCATCAAATCCTCTCTAAATTTCTTGTAGAATTCAGCTGTGAATCCATCAGGACCTGGACTTTTCTTTGTTGGTAAGTTTTTAACTACATTTTCAATTTCAATAGCTGATATTGGGTTGTTCAAAATTGATATATCTTCTTGGCTGAGCTTTGGTATTTCTTATGTTTCTAGAAATCTGTCCATTTCCTCTGTGTTTTCCACTCTATGTGAGTGGAGATTTTCAAAGTAGGTTTTCATGATCTTTTGAATTTCCTTGGGATCTGTAGTAATTTCTCCCTTTTCAGTTCTTATTGCATGAATTTGTGTTTTTTCTTTCTTTCTCTTGATAAGGTTAGCTAGTGGTTTGTCAATTTTGTTGATTCTCTCAAAAAACCATCTTGTTGATTCATTAATTCTTTGTATTGTTTTTTTAGTTTCAATTGCATTGATTTCTGCTCTAATCTTTACAATCTCCTCTCTTCTATGAGCCTTGGGTTTAGCTTGCTCTTCTTTTTCTAGATGCTTACGATGGGGCATTAGGTTGTTTATTTGTGCTCATTCTGTTTTCTTGATATGACAATTTATTGCTACATATTTCCCTCTTAAGACTGCTTTCATGGCATCCCACAGAATACAGTATGTTGTTTCTATATTTTCATTGAGTTGTAGGTATTGTTTTATTTCTTCTTTAATTTCATTTGTAGCCCACTGGTTGTTCAAAAGGCGGTTATTTAATTTGCATCTATTTATGCAGGTTTTACAATTTCTTTTGCCATTAATTTCCAATTTCAGTGCACTATGGTCAGGTATTATGCATGGTATGATTTCAATACCTTTGCCTTTACTTAAGAATGTTTTATGGGATATTGTATGGTCTATTTTGGTGAATGTCCCATGTGCAGCTGAGAAGAATGTGTATGCTGATGTGGTTGGGTCGAACACTCTGTAAATGTCTACTAAGTCCAATTGCTCACAGGTATGATTCAGTTCTGTTATTTCTTTGCTGACTTTTTGTCTAGTTGATCTATCTCTTTGTGACAATGGGCTGTTAAGATCTCCTGTTATAATTGTATTCTTGTGTATTTGGTTTTTCATGTGCATTAGTATCTGCCTTTTATAGTTAGGTTCTCCTGCATTTGGCACATATATATTTATAAATGTTAGTACTTCCTCTTGAATTTTTCCACTAACAAGTATGTAGTGACCTTCTCTCTTTTAATCATTTTAGGTTTGAAGTTCACATTGTCTGCAAATAGAATAGCTACCCCTGCTTTTTTTCTGGGTTCCTGTTGCATGGAATACTATTTTCCATCCTTTGACTTTTAATCTATGAGTTTCCTTTTGGGTGAGATGCTTTTCTTGTATACAGCATATTGTGGGATCCTGTTTCTTGATCCATTCTGTCAACCTATTTCTTTTGATAGGTGAATTAAGGCCATTTATATTTATGGATATCACTGGTATGTACTGGCTCAGCTTTGCCCTGTTATCCTCCAGTTGTTTCTTTCTGCTTTTCCCCTTATTTAATTGCTTATCCTACCTGGTGATTTCTTTCTGTTGTTGTTTTGGGGATTGTGATCATTTTTATCTCTGTCTAGTATGTCTTTCAGTACTCTTTCTAGGGTTGGCTTGGTGGACATGAATTTCTTCAGTTGTTCTTTGTCATGGAAGTATGTTGTTTCTCCATTAAATTTGAATGAAAATTTTGCTGGGTACATCAGTATGGGTTGAAGGTTGTTTTCTTTCAGGGCTTGAAATTCGACATTCCAAGATCTTCTTGACTTGAGGGTTTGTGCTGAAAAGTCTGCCATGAATCTAATGGCCTTTCCTTGATAGTTGAGTTGTGCCTTTTCTCTGACAGCTTTTAATATTCTGTTTTTATGCTGTATGTCTGAGATCTTAATTATGTGTCTGTATGTGGATTTATGTTGATTGTGACTATTTGGTGTTCTATATTCCTCACTTATCTGTGTATCAGATTCTTTCCCCATGTTTGGGAAATTTTTTGCTATTATTTCTTGTAAATACTTTACATATTTCATTTGCCTGGACTCCTGTATCTTTGCTAATGCCCATTATTCTTATATTGTTGCTGTTGGCATTATCATGAAGTTTCTGGATTGTCATTTCATGTTACTTTGTTATTTTTAAAAGTTCTATCATTTCCTGATCACTAACTGTGATCATATCCTCAAGGTCCGAAATCCTATCCTCAGCTTCTTTTAGCCGGTTTTCCACGCTTTCAATGGAATTTTTTGTTTCTTGTATGTCTCTTTGAGTTTGTTTGATGAATTCTGCTTGTTTTCTATATTGTTCATTCAAAGTTTCAATCAGTTTCCCATGCTCATGTACTTTTTCTCTAGTTCTCCTTTAGCTGCATTCAACAACCCTTTACTAAAGTTGTTATTTCTATCTTTACATGGGAGACTACTTCTAATTAGATTTCCTCTATAGGCTGAAGCAGTTGTTTTTTTTTATTTCACTTGCTATCTTTTCAGAAATTCCTGGTGTGTTTCTTTTGGGGTTCTCTATTTCAATGTCTCCTATACTTGCTTTTTGTGAACTATATGTTTGAGACTGCATTTTGCTTTTTTATTTTGTCATTTTCACTCTCCCTGATGTTTTCTATGTGTAGGAGGGGATCACACACACTCTTTTCAGACACACCAAAGTCTTACAGTTAGTTGGTGGGGTTTTACTACTGGCCCTATTTATCTCCTGTACACCTCTATTTTAGGGGTATACTCACCACACTGATACAGTTAATCCGCTGTAGTCCAAATTGCACCACCTGGGAGCAAAGTTCCAAATTTTTTTCACACTAACTGGAGCCTGCTCAGATCTTCCCATGTTCCTGGTGGCAGGGCTGGCCCTCGGGGGAGGTTCCAGGCAGCTTATGCCTGATGCAGGCATCTGCTAAGTTTCCGGTGGCAGGGCATGCCCACAGTGGAAGTTCCGGGCAGCTTACCCCTTTTGCAGGCTTCCACTAAGTTCCCAGTGGCAGTGCGGGCCCACGATCTGATGTGCCATTTGTATTTCTTCATCTGAGAAGTATGTGTTCATCTGAGATGCCCATTTTTTGGATTGGGTCCTTGAATTTTGGAGGCCTGCTTTTTCAAATTCTTTATATTTTCTAGGTATTAGTCCTTTATCTGGGGGACAATTAGCCAAGATTTCATAACAATGAAAAAACTTCTTCTGGGTTACACAGTCTTCCGGGAATCATCGTATATTATTTTAATAATATATGTTTGCAACACATAATTATTAAACTCTTCCTGTGAATTTAATACATATAATTATCACATCTTGATTTTTTTTTACTTTCCTTGCCCTACCCTCTTCTCCTTCTCTTCCAGATACTTTTCCTGTACCTATCACACAAATCCTTATAGAAAGTAAAGAGTGTCTTTAAATAGAAATAGCAACAAATTTCTTATTGCTGACCTATCTATATTATATACTTATGCCTTTCAAAAAAATGTAGTGTGAAATTATTGTCAATATCACCAACTATGTGAACCATTCAATTGACAATCCCAAGAAGTCTACAATTTTGGAAAAAGTCAAACATTCACAAATTATGACAGAGTACTGTTTCATGTGCTATCCAAATTCTCATCTGTTTAACCTGACTTTAAATAGCTAGTTTGCTTCATAAATGAAAGCCAGAGTGAGCAAGAACTACTGCAAAATAGGAACTCTTCTCACCCCAAAATATCCAACTTCAGGACATGTTATTGAATTAGTATGTCAAAAAGTTTCTGTAAAAAAGTTTCTTTCCCAGTGTGTAACTTACATTACAAATTTGAAACAATAAAAATACAAAACATCTGGCACCTATACAATTGAATAATCTTCAAACCTCATATGAACATGTGTACAGACAGACACACAGACACACATACACACAGACACACAATTTTCAATGTTTCATTCTGATTATGTAAAGAAAACGATTGAAAGATTTTACTGTCTGCTTAAATGTAAGTTGCATCCTGTAAATTTTTAAGTAAGAAGATAAGAAATAAAAGCTGTGCAGTGAAAGTAAATGTTTTCAGCTTTACACATAAACACTCATATTGATCAGTGTTATAACTTTTACAGATTTGGTAGAAAATACTTTCCTGAGTACTAAGAAAGTTTCTGAGGTCAACCATCCAAAGCTATGCCAACAGTTTAGCGCAGAGAGTTATCTACCTTTTATATACAATACATATGCTAGTATTCATTCATTTAAAGAATGCAGAAATTCTCACAAGAACAAGGCATTTTCATACTAGCATTTTTACATTATTTTCTTGATCAAGGTAAAGAACTTCAGCCAAATATAAACTGTACTATATTACTATTGTTTAGCAGTAGTAGTAGCAGCAACAGCAGTGATAAATAATTATATTGCACATGTAGGTTGATTTGTTTAAAATAGTTTTCATACATCAATTCACTTAATTTTCACAGTGAGATGTGTGCTACTATTCCCCACCCATTTTGCAATTGAAAAAATTAAGGAATAGAAAGGATTCAGCAATTTCCCTGAGATTATATGAATAGTAAAGAAAGAAGTTATGATTTCGATCCTGATTGTTTAGTTTCAGATTCTATGTTCTTAATCACTACTTTATGTAACCTCTCTTTTTCAAAGGTATATTTTAGCTTTGCTATGTATATTCTGACACACAGAAATCAGCCACTCTTGAAAGGCAAATATCCCAAATTTCAAAGACTGATTTGAAGATTTTAAAGCTAGCTGCAGATTTGCTGTATCTTTTATTTCTTTTGATTTTTTGACTTCACGAACATGTTTCAATTTCCACATGATTTATCACCTTGGTTCCAGACATAATGCCAATATCAAAGCAAATAGTACATTTATTTAACAATGTACTATCATGGTATCATGGTATCTACTGTTAATATCCGACTGTCTTGTTTTGAAGTGCTCTGCTGCTTACATTGTTCTGTTCTGATCTGCTTTGTTTTGTCCTCATTTGTTTTATTCTCTTTAAAATAAAATTTTAAAAAGAATAGGACACATTGTTACTATCTGTCAGAATGTCCTTGTAAACAATATTCAAATCAATGACATGTACTGAGTGAATGTCTCTTCTCCTTTAGATATTGTACTAGTGTGTGTCACACAATCCATGAGTTTATACTTATGGCTCTAAATTCACATCCATCCAGTCATCATCTTTTGATGTAAGAAAAGCACTTTGGCAGCTGGGATGCAAGGATTTAGTTATGTGATTTTAGCTCTTACATTCACAGTAACTCTATGTTCTTCTTATAGTAATTTTTAAGTATTAATAGTTATCAACTAGACATTAGGCAAATTCTCAGTCACTTCTGTTCAAATTTCTGTGTTCATTATGTTTCTAGTGATCAGGTTCATCTTCCTCTAACTGGCAATAAAATCAATGCCCTGGTTTTTCCTATTCATCAGCTCTTCCTTTTGTACTTTCACTTGCTCAAGTGTACCCTAATGGGCTATGTTCTAGGGAATGAGGCTGACAAACACCCTGATCTAATGTCATTGGCTCTCTCTTCCTTCTGACCCATATTCCATTAGTGTTCTTTACTCCATAATATTCTGGAATGGCAGTTTGAAAACAAAAATTGGAGAGTTGTTTCCTATTTGAGCTTCAACACGTTCCACGTGGACAAGGGTGCTTTTAGATATTTTAGTATTATTTTGTGTTTCATCTGATCTTCTGTTCCAACAGAAAAGACATTAAATCAGAATCCCAGGTTGTATTCACATGTGACAGTCAGTAATCTGCAACAGAAACACAGTTTCTGCCATATCTCAAAAATTACATAATCTCTTTCTGAGTCTCTGTCACTGTATTTCTTTCTCTCTCTCTCTCCAATGAATGTAATTTAAAATAAATTTTAAAATAAATTTTAATTATTTGGGTTGGCACCACTGAATATGGGTTGGCACCACTGAAAATGGGCGTCAACATCATTGTAAGTCAGTCTTATTGTTTACATTGACACTGGAGCCAGTAAATTTCATGTAGTTGAATACTTGGAGGCACATAGGCACATAAAGAAGGGTGATATTGACAAATTATGACTAATTATATCTGCAATAACGTAGGAAATGTACCTTGCAAATAAATATCACTAAAAGATAACTACAAAGTTATGTTCTTCTTCTTTATATGTTTCAGTCTTGTATGATCCTTAAGGCCTTCAAGTCAAAATTACCAGTTAAAAAGAGAGTGCTATTTCAAGCGTTTTTAAAAAGTTTTTCTTCTCACAATTTTCTCATCATTTTATTCTGCAGCAATTGATGAATCAGAGGGCTGATTCTCTCAAGATCTGCTGCTTTCTATTTCTTTTTTTGGTATCCCAGCTTAAATTCATAACTCAGTAAGAATTTTATAACACTGAAATTACACAGATTTTAATGAATTTGAAACATCAGAAGTCTTAAAAACAGATTTAACTCTTTAACTGTTTGAAGATAAACTGGCAAAATGGAATACAGGTATCAATAAACCCCTTAGTATAACAGCCTTTATGCATTCTAACATATGTGTTCTTTAGCACTGGCTTTAGTCAAGAGATAACTTTGTTTTTATTTTTCTACAAAGTTTTGCAAAATGTAATTATGTTACCTAAGTAAACCTTGGAAAATATTAAAACCCTATATATTTATCAGTCATAGGTATTTGAGATGAATTTCTCTGAAAATCCAACACTACATGGATTCTAATCCAAGCAGTCTAGAAAAGAATTGTGCACACTACCAGGATAAAACAAACACAGAATTTTCTTGATAAAGCACTTAGATGGTGGAATCATTCAAACCCTTCTTAAGAAATCTCAAAGTTCTTAAAACCTTATATCTCAGCATAAGATCAATCCACATTTCATTCACAGAAATTAGTTTAATTTTGAGATACTTCTTCCAGCTCTTCTCCTGTTTGTTAGATACTAAAGATAACCTAAAATTAAGTCTTTATATACTACATAAAGGGACAAATATTTAATGATGGTATATGATTCTTTTATGGACATAAATGCAAATTCTCAATAATGCTACATGGAAAGGATAATTATTCCCTTTCTATATATTCCATACACACCAAAAAATTTTAAGAAGAGTGATAAAAATGACAATCTCAACTTAGTGGATTCAGGTTAAAATATTACACATAATTCCCTCTTTTGACCATATCCTTCCTCGATTAAATGTTAGACAATTTAAAACTGGGCTATATTTGGCATAAAATCTTAGTAGCATTAAAATCACATACAGTTCTGTACTACTATCCAACATCAACAACCTCAGATCATTTTGGCTACTTATGTGAACACCATTTGGACACAGCCAAGGAAACTTTAAATTTCCTACTTTCTACTGATGTCCTTTATCTTAGGTTTATGATCAAAGTGACTGCTACATGCCTGGCATTGGATAAGTGACACATATGTATTATAAATAAATAAAAATCATTTATTTTTCATGTGCCTATAAAGTCTGTATAATTAATATGCATATTTAATAAATGATTAAACTGAGACAGAAACAATATGAAAAATGCTTTTTATACAGAAAGCAGTATATCTTTGTACTTGGAGGTATACATGCAGAGTCTGTAAATTAAACCACTACCATACTAACTTATTAGTTGAGCTCCATATGTGAGCTTCCCTTTACTACCTCCTCAATATCATTGTGGCTGTTCAACAAATATTTCATTTGAATAAAATTAAAATTCCACATTATTTGGCTTCC
Source organism: Hydrochoerus hydrochaeris (assembly GCA_004027455.1). Taxonomy (NCBI): domain Eukaryota; kingdom Metazoa; phylum Chordata; class Mammalia; order Rodentia; family Hydrochaeridae; genus Hydrochoerus; species Hydrochoerus hydrochaeris. The sequence goes on from PVLA01000860.1 coordinate 149,754, forward strand.
TTATAAGCACATAAACACATATATGTACACACATGAATTTTTGCTTCATTTAATATTCATGCCTGAAGCAATAAAGGTAATCAATGGAGGTAAAAATGGAGTATTGTCCAAGATGGTTTGTACCAAGTGCTTTCTTAAAAATACATTTGTTTTGAACACAACCTTGCAAATAGCTGTGTAACATATTACCAAATTAAGTATTGTGTTCGTTTTAGTTGCCTAATTAAAACATTTCATGTATAGCTCATACACTCCTAGATTTTATAAAAGGAGTCAGAAAAAATTTCATTACATATTGCTCAGTTAATATAATTTGAAAAATAAATTTTTCAAGTTTTAGCATATTGGCCAAAATTTTGTTACTTTTTATTGAACAAAAATTTATGTGCGGATTTTATGTAATGCATTTCTGGAAAAAATAATATTGATAAGATATAGATCCTGGCCCTAGTAGTCTATAATCCATTCAGACAAATTTAAAGCTAAATGGAAGAGACAAGTTTAATTCAAGAAGAGATTGGTAACCAAGTAATAAGTCTCATAAAAGCAGGCACAAATGAAATACTGTAAATAGAAAGAGGGAGAAAATTATATCTCAATGCAGTAGTTGGATAAGGATTGCAACATCTGAGAAATAACATGATTTCTCCCCAATTACATTCAACATTTCTATTAAAATTAATTTTAAAATATTTTCTCCATATCTACAGAGGAATTTTAGATACATTATTTCAAAAATAATTCAAATTTGTAATCAATATGATTCTCAAATTGTTAAAAGGAAGAGTTTCTTTTTGTAAAATTCAGATAAACATTAGTAATATTTTATAATTTCTCATAACATTTATTTATAGAAACAAAGCAGCCTCTATATTACTTTCTCTCATTTTTCTTCAACAGTAAAATTATACTGGAATACTTGTACCAGTCCTGACCATTTTCTTTTTTTTTCTTTTTTAAATTTTATTTTACAGAGCATAAAACAAAAAGGGACAGAACAACGCAGATCAGAACAGAACAATAAAAGCAACACAGTACTTCACAACAAGACAATTGTATATTAACAGTAGCTATCATGATATCTCTTTCTTTGAAATAGTTGAGCATAGCTTCACAAACAGTAATATCAAACATAACAAAATAATATAAAACCATTCAAGAGAATGAAAGTATTACAGGCCATTCTGAACCATGTAACAGAAAATGAACAATGGCTACTATAATATCTCATTTTCCATGAAAAAATTTTTATAGTATTACACGTATTAAAATCCAGTAAGACACAACATGATAGAACCAATGGTAATAGAAGAACAAAAGCATGGTAGCACTTCAGAGCAAGATGATATTAAATCAGCAATGGCTGCCATAATGTCTTGTTTTCTTCAAAGCAGCTGTTCATATCATCGCACATAATAAGGTCAAACAAAACAGAATAAAACCATTCCAACCAATGAAATGAAAACATTACAAGACTTCAAAGCAATATAATGGGGAACCACGATTACCATAGAATCTTATGTACTCTTACCTTTTCTTACACTAGAGAGACTATATGGTATTTATACATGTGAGTTTATCTCTCTTATGAGTATGGTCTCAAGTTACATCCATTTATTTATAAATATCTCAATGTGAACATTCTTTATAGCTGAATAGTACTCCACTGTATAAAAGTATCACAATTTTTTTTCCCATTCCTCAGTTGATGGCCATTTAGGTTGTTTCCAAGATCTGGCTATTACAAATTGTGCCACTATAAACATGGGTGCACATATATCACTGTGGTATGATGTTTTTAGTTCTTCTGAGAATATGCCTGGGAGTGGAATAGCTGGGTCAAATGGGACCTCAAACCCCAGCTTTTGGAGGAATCTCCAGATTGATCTCCATGGTGCTTGCACCAGTCTACACTCCCACCAACAGTGCAGAAGAGTTCCTTTTTCCCCACAGCCTCTCCAGCATTTGTAGTTGGTAGTTTTGTTGATCCTGGCCATTCATTCTGGAGTGAGATGGAATCTCAGTGTGGTTTTAATTTGCATTTCTCTAATGACCAATGATGATGACCATTTTTTCATGTATTTATTTGCCATTTGTATTTCTTCATCCGGGAATTGTGTGTTCATCTCAGATGCCCATTTTTGGATTGGGTCTTTGAATTGGGGTCTGATTTTTTTTAATTCTTCATAAGTTCTAGACAGAAGTCCTTTGTCTGAGGGACAGTTCACTAAGATTTTTTTCCCAGTTTGTGGGTTTACTTTCCACTCTGCTGGAAATTTCTTTCAACATGCAGAAACTCTTTAATAAGACATGATCCCAGTTACTGATTCTGGGAAATATTTCCCATGCAGTTTGGTTCTTGTTCATGAATTCTCTACCTACTCCTATGTCTTCAAGATTTTTACCTACTTTGTCTTCCAATATATTTACTGTTTCTGTTTTAATATTTATGTCTTTGATCCTTTTAGATTTTAATCTAGTACATGGTTATAGGCACTGGTCTAGTTTTAATTTTCAGCAAATGGATAGTCAGTTATTTCCAGCTCCATTTATTAAAGAGACTCTAATTCTCCCAGTGAACATGTTTGGCCCCTTTATCAAAGATAAGCTGGTTGAGTGTGCTCATAGTTGTGGTTGCATCTTTTAGTCTATTCCATTGATCTTCAGGTCTGTTTTTATTCCAGTACCATGTTGATTTTATTACTGTATCTTTGTAGTATAACCTCAAGTCATGGATTGTAATGTCTCCTGCCTTGGCTTTGCTGCTTAGAAAAAACTCATATTCATGCAACATGGAATGAAAAAGGTGAAATCATTACTGACTCTGTGGAAATACAGAAGATCATCAACAACTATTTCTAAAACATCTACTCTCATAGGTTTAATAACACAGAAGAAATGGACAGGTTCATAGAAATGTATGAACAACCAAACCTGGATCAACAAGATGTAAAACTGCTAAATAACCCAATTTCTATTAATGAAATTGAAAATGTAATTAAGCCCTTACCAACAAAGAAGAGCCCAGGCTGAGAATCATTCACTGTGGAATTCTACAAGAAATACAAAGACCTAATACCTACATTCCTCAGACTGTTTAATGAAATTGAAAGAGAAGCAGTTCTCTCTAAGTCATTCCTGGAAGCAAATATTACTCTTGTACTAAAACCTGAGAAAGACCCAACTAAAAAAGAGAACTGAACTACAGGCCAATCTCCCTAATGAACATAGATGCAAAAATTCTCAATAAAATATTGGCAAACAGGATGCAGCCAATCATCAAGAAGATTATACACCATGACCAAGAGGGATTCATCCCAGGAATGCAGGTATTATTCAACATACGCAAAACAAAAATGTAATCCACCATATCAATGGAGCCAAAAATGAGAATCATGTGATCATTTCTATAGGTGTAGAAAAAGCTTTTGATGAGATCCAACACCCATTCTTGATAAGAACCTTACAGATAATTGAAATAGATGTCTTTACCTCAATATGATAAAGACCATCTATGACAAACCAATAGCCAGTTTCATATTAAATGGACAAAAATTGAAAGCCTGGCCTACCCAGCCCCATTAGGACACTGGACTAGGCTCCAGAGGTTCCATGAGCTTGAGTGGATGGCACCCAGAGACCTTCATTCAACCAGGGGGGGCAGGCATGCTGAAAGGGGAGCCAGGCCCATGGCACGCTAAGAGGTGAGTTGCAGCTCACCAGGGCAGGCATGTAAAAATTTGGGACCATTGATCCTGGTGTCTGGGTGCCCGTCCAGCCCCCTTAGGACACTGAAATATGCTCCAGAGGTTCCACCAGCTTGAGTAGATCAGGCCCAGGGGCCTTCTTTCAATAAGGGAAGCCAGGTCCACTGCGTGAGGGGTGCCAAAGCTATGTGAGTCCCAGTAGCAGAGGGCGCAGGAGGCGATTTCCAACACATCCAGGGAAAGCTTTGGAACATCACTGAAAACATGGAAATATAGGAAAATGACAAAATGAAAGCACAAAATGCAATCTCAAAACTCCAGCCCATCCCAAGAAAACCTAGGAGCCATGTACATAGAAGAAAATACTAGCCATACACCTGAAATGCGTGAAATATAAACTGAAATAAAGAAGCAAGTATGGGAAGCTATGAGGGAACTCAAATCAGAAAAAAATCTCCCAGATAAAAGAAGAAATGATAAAAATAGTGAAAGAAATACTGAATGCATCCAATGAAGACACAGCTAAAAAAATTAGAAGAACAAAGCAAAATGGTAGAATCCCTGTATGAACTGTTTAAGAAACAAACAGAATACATGAAACAGATTCAAAGAGATATACAGGAAAACAAAAATTCTATTGAAATTTGAAAAAACCTCCTCAACAAAAGTGAAGATAGAATCTCAGACCTCGAAGATAAGATTGCAGCTAGTGAACAGGAAAGGAAAGGTTTTCTAAAAATAGCAAGATATCAAAATAGTTCAACAGCTGCAAGATGAAAACAACATAAGAGTATAAGGATAAATGAAAAAGAAGGGGACAACACAAATGATATCAAGAGGCTATTTACAAGCATTCCTGTACACAAACAAAAAACTCACCAAGAGAGCAATTATGGAAATATCGCCCTTTACAATAATATCTGAAAAAAATGAAATACTTGGGAATCAACCTAACTAAAAATGTAAAAGACCTATATGCTGAAAAATATACTACACTGAAAAAGGAGATTGAAGAAGATATTAGAAAATGGAATGATATTCCTTGCTCTTGGCTAGGAAGAACCAAAACAGTGAAAATGGACATACTCCCCAATCAAAATACCACTGGACATATCTCACAGACCTAGACAAAACAATCCTAAAATTCATTTGGAAACAGAAGAAACCTAGAATAGCAAAGGCAATTCTGGACAACAAAGGCATGGTAGGAGGCATCACAATTCCTGACTTGAATCTATACTACAAAGCTACAGTGATAAAATCAGTATGGTACTGGCAAAGAAATAGACCTGAGGATCAATGGAACAGATTAGAAGATGCAAACACAACTAGAAAGACACTTAGCCCCCTGATATTAGACAAAGGGGCTAAATATGTCCACTGGAAGGACAGCCTCTATAATAAATGATGTTGGAAAAATTTGTTCTCTATATGCTGAAGACTGAAACTAGATCCATGCCTATCACCATGCACAAAACTAAAGTTTAAATGGATCAAAGACCCAAATATTAAAACAGAAACATTAAATACACTGGAAGACAAGGTAGGTACAAGTCTTGGAGACATAGGGGTAGACAGAGAATTTATGAACAAAATGAAAACTGCACAGGAAATACTTCAAAGAATCAACAAATGGGATCTCACATTATTGAAAGGTTTCTGCACTTCAAAGGAAATCACCAACAGAGTGAAAAGAAAACCCACAGAGTGGGAAAGAATTTGAGCCAGCAACCCCTCAGACAAAGGACTTATATCCAGAACATACAAAGAATTGAAAAACATCAAGCTCCCCAAATTCAAAGACCCTCTCCAAAAATGGGCATCTGAGATGAACACACAGTTCTCAGAGAAAGATATACAAATGGCAAAAAAATACATGAAGAAATGTTCACCATCACTGGTCATTCAAGAATTTCAAATTAAAACATCATTTAGGTTTCACCTCACTCTGGAAAGAATAGCACCCATCAAGAAATCACCTGATAAAAAATGTTGGTGAGGATGCAGGGAAAAAGAAACACTGCTCCACTGTTGGTGGGAATATAGGCTGGTGCAACCACTGTGGAAATCCATATGGAGAATTCTCAGAAAACACTAGCTGGGTTCCATTCAACCCAGCTATTCCTCTTCTCGGTATTTTCCCAGAAGAAATGACAAGTTCATATCACAGTGATATATCTGCACACATGTTCATAGCAGCACAATTTGTAATAGCTAAAGCTTTGAAACAGCCAAGATGCCCATCAAATGCAGTGTGGATGAAAAAGATGTGGTATTTTTACATAACAGAATATAACTCAGCTATAAAAAAGGATGATCTTGAGGCCCTCATAGGTAAATGGAGACAACTTGAGACTATCCTTATTAGTGAAATAAATAAGAATCATATTTATAAATATCACACTGTCTCTAGTGTAAAAAGTGATAACAACTGTAAGAGTAATAAAACCCAAAATGTGTAATTGCTACAGTAGAAAAGAGAGGAAAAGAAAGGGCTCTAAGGGATATAACTGCATATATGTTTGAGTGTGTAAAATAGATTACCATATTGCTGAATCTTTGTCAGATCTTTCAACAGAAATGTTTGCAGCCTCACTGTTTGAATGTCTGCTATGCATCTTTTAATTTTGTAACTTGAACCACTACATCCAAGATGACAATTTGTAATTTATGAACTAGTGATTTCTTAATGTTTTTCTCTTTTTTCTTTTAGAATTCTGTATTCTTGCTATCATTTTCCTTTTGCTTTTTTTCTCTTTAAATAAAATTTTTAAAAATGCATAATTGCTATTGTAAAAAAGAGAGGAAATAGGAAGTGCTGTAAAAGATATAACTACATGAATATTTAAGTGTATAGGATTGACAATCATACGTCTAAATTCTTGTTGGATTTTTGAACAGATATCTTTGAAGTATCAATGCTTGAATGTTCACTTTGTATACTCTAATTTTGTAACTTGAACAACTATTTCTAAAAGGACAATATGTAATTTATCAACCAGTGATCTCTTACTGTTTATTCTTTTTTTAACAAATTCTGTAATATTTTGACATTTTTCTGTTTTTTTCCCTTTAAATAAAAAATATTTAAAAAGAGACTATTTACACAAGTAATAGCTGAAAACTTCCCAAACATGAGTACAGAAACTGACCTACAGATTAGTGAAGCATATAGAACTCCAAATAGCCATAACCAAAATAAAACTATACCCAGACATATAATAATCACCTTCCCAGAAATCCAACATAAGAACAGAATATTAAAAGCTGTTAGACATAAAAGACAGATCACCTATAAAGTAAAACCTATCAGAATCACAGCAGACTTCTCAACACAAACAATGAATTTAAGAAGAGCACGGAGTGAATTGTTTCAGATACAAAGGAAAATGACTTCCAACTCAGACTGATGTATCCTGCAAAACTATCCTTCAAAATGGATGGAGAAATAAGAGACTTCCATGACAAAGAACATCTGAAGAACTTCATAATCACCAAACCAACCCCACAAAGAATACTGAAAGACATTCTAGATACGCATAGAACAAAACACTAAGCAAGACAGACAATTAAAAAGAATGGAAAGTTAAGACACAGCATCAGAAAGATAACATGTCAACAATAAACCAATATATGGCAGTTATAACCATTAATGTAAATGGCTTCAACTTACCAACTAAAAGAAACAGACTGACAGAATGGATCAAGAAACAATGTCGAACCATGTGCTATCCACAAGAAACCTATGTAACCCAAAGGAAACTCATAGACTGAAAGTCAAAGGATGGAAATCAATACTCCATGCAACAGGAACTAAAAAAAAAGCAGGGGTACCTATTTTGTTTGCAGACCATCTGAACTTCAAACCAAGAATGTTCTGAAGAGATAAAGAAGGTCATTACGTACTAGTAGGGGAAAACTGCAAGACGAAGATAAGAATCATAAATAAATATGCACCAAATTCCAGAGCACCCAACCACACAAAGAAAGTATTAACAGAAATGAAAAATGGAATAGGCAATAACACAATTATAATGAAAGAACTTAACACACCATTGACACTAAGGGATAGATCAACAAACAGAAAATCAGCAAAGAAATATCAGAAGTGAATCACGCCTGTGAACAAATGGATTTGATAGACATATACAGAGTGTTCCATTCAACAGCATCAGAATATACATTCTTCTCAGCAGTTCATGGGACATTCTCTAAAATAGACCATATACTAACCCACAGAACATATTTAAGTAAGTGCAAAAGAATTGAAATTATCACATGCATGTTATCGGATCATAGCATCATGAAACTGAAATTTAATGATAAAATAACTGCAAAAAATCCACAAAAACATGGAAATTTAAGTAATACACTCTTGAGCAATCAGTGGGTCACAGGAAATTAAAGAAGAAATTAAACAATATCTACAACCAAACAAAATTACAAGTACAACTTACTGAAACCTTTGGGATGCAATGAAAGCAGTCCTCAGAGGAAAATTGCACTGAGGTCCCACATTAGGAAAACAGAAGGAACACAAATAAGCAACCTGGTATTACACCTCAAACATCTAGAGAAAGAAGAGCAAGCCAAGCCCACAGCCAATAGAAGGGAAGAAATTATAAAGATAAGAGCAGAAATTAATGCAATAGAGACTAAGAAAACAATACAAAGAATAAATGAATCGAAGAGTTGGTTCTTTGAAAGAATGAATAATATTGATAAGCCCCTAACCAACCTAATTTTAAAAAGGAAAGAAAAGACTCAAATTCACACAATACAGAATGAAAACTGTGAAATCACTACCAACCCTGTGGAAATAGAGAAGATCATCAACAACTATTTCTAAAACATCTACTTTCATAGATTCGATAACACAGAAGAAATGGACAGATTCCTAGAAACACATGAACCACCAAAGCTGGATCAAAAAGATGTAAAACTGCTGAATAACCCAATTTCTATTAGTGAAATTGAAAATGTAATCAAGTACCTACCAACAAAGAAGAGTCCAGGCCCAGACGGATTCACTGCGGAATTCTACAAGAAATACAAAGAAGATTAATGCTGACACTCCTCAAACTCTTCAATGAAATTGAAAGGGAAGCAATTCTCCCTAAGTCATTCCTGGAAGCAAATATCAGTCTAGTACCAAAACCTGAGAAAGACCCAACTAAAAAAGAGAACTACAGGCCAATCTCCCTAATGAACCTAAATGCAAAAATTCTCAATAAAATATTGGCAAACAGGATGCAGCCAATCATCAAGAAGATTATACACCATGACCAATTGGGATTCATACCAGGCATGCAGGGAGGGTATAACATATGTAAATCAATAAATGTAATCCACCATATCAATAGAGCCAAAAGTTAGAATCACATGATCATTTCTATAGATGTAGGAAAAGCTTTTGATAAGATCCAACCCCCATTCATGAAAAGAACCTTACAGAGAATTGGAATAGATGGTTTTTAACCTCAAAACGATAAAGGCCATCTATGACAAACCAACAGCCAGTGTCATATTAAATGGCCAAAAACTGAAAGCCTTGAACTTGAAATCAGGCACAAGACAAGGATGTCTCTTATCACCGCTCCTATTCAACATAGTACTGGAAATCCTAGCCAGAGCAATTAACAAGAGAGAGAAATAAAAGGACAAAAGATAGGAAAAGAAGTTAAATTATCATTATTTGCAGATGACATAATACTCTACATAGAAGACCCCCAAACCTCCGCTGAAAGATTCCTAGACATAAGAAATAAATTCAGCAATATAGCTGAATACAAAGTCAATACTCAAAAATCAATAGCATTCTTATACACTAACAACAAAATCACCGAGAGAGAAATAAGAGAAGCCACACCCTTCACACTAGCATACAAAAAAAATGAAATACTTAGGAATTAATCTAATGAAAGATGTAAAATAATTGTACAGGGAAAATTATAATATCCTGAAAAAAGAGAAATCGAAGAGGACCACAATAAATGGAAAGACATCCCTTGTTCATGGATAGGAAGAATAAATATTGTGAAAATGGCCATTATCCCAAAATTGTTAAACAGATTCAATGCAATCGCAATGAAAATACCACTAACATACTTCATAGATCTAGAGAAATCACCCCAAAAATTCATCTGGAACCAGAAGAGACCTAGAATAGCAAAGGCAATTCTAGGCAGCAAAGCCAAGGCAGGAGGCATCACAATCCCTGACTTGAAGTTATACTACAAAGCTACCATAATAAAATCAACATGGTATTGGAATAAAAACAGACCTGAAGATCAATGGAATAGACTAGAAGATACAACGATGAACACACTCAGCCACCTTATCTTTGATAAAGGGGCCAAGCATATTCAATGGAAGAACGATAGTCTCTTTAATAAGTGGTGCTGGAAAAACTGGCTATCCATATGCTGAAAATTAAAATTAGACCCATGCCTATCACCATGTACTAAACTAAAATCTAAATGGATCAAATATCTAAATATTAATACAGAAACACTAAATCTGTTGGAAGACAAACTAGGTAGAAATCTTGAAGACATAGGGGTTGGTAGAGGATTCATGTGCAAGAGCCAAACTGCACAAGAAATACTTCCCAGAATCAATAACTGGGATCACATCTTATTAAAGAGTTTCTGCATGTCTAAAGCTATCTCAGGCAGAGTGAAAAGAAAACCTACAAACTGGGAAAAAGTCTTAGTGAACTGTTCCTCAGACAAAGGACTTCTGTCTAGAACTTATAAAGAATTTTAAAACGTCAGACACCCAAAATTCAAAGACCCAATCCAAAAATGGGCATCTGAGATGCACACACAGTTCTCAGATTACGAAATTCAAATGGCAAATAAATACATGAAAAAATGTTCATCTTCATTGGTCATTACAGAAATGCAAATTAAAACCACACTGAGAATCCATCTCACTCTGGAAAGAATGGCCAGGATTAAGGAAACTACCAACAGCAAATGCTGGAAAGGATATGGGGAAAGTGGAATTCTTCTGCACTGTTGGAGGGAGTGTAGACTGGTGCAACTACTGAGGATGTCTGTCTGAAGATTCCTCCAAAAGCTGGGGTTGGAGGTCCCATTTGACCCAGCTATTCCACTCCTAGGCATATTCCCAGAAGAATTGAAAACATCATACCACAGTGATATATGTGCACCCATGTTTACAGTGGCACAGTTTGTAGTAGCCAGATCTTGGAAACAACCTAAGTGCCCATCAACCAAGGAATGGATAAAAAAATTGTAGTACTTTTATAAAATGGAGTACTACTCAGCTATAAAGAATGATCACATTGAAATATTTATAAATAATTGGATACAACTTGAATCCATACTCATACGTGAAATAAATCAAACTCACATGTATAAATACTATATAGTTTCCCTAGTGTAAGAAATGGTAAGAGTATAGAAGATTTTATGGTAATCATGGTTCACCATTATATTGCTTTGAAGTCTTATGTTTTCATTCATTGTTTGGTATGGTTTTATTCTGTTTTGTTTGATCTTGATATATGTGGTGGTATGAATAGTTACTTTGAAGAAAAGACAATATGGCAGCCATTGTTAATTTAATATCATCTTGCTCTGAAGTCTTACCCTACTTTTGTTTTTCTATTGCCATTGGTTCTATCATGTTGTGTCTTATTGGATTTTAATATGTGTGATAGTGTAAACAAATTTTTTTATGGAAAATGAGTTAATGTGTAGCCCTTGTTCATCTTTGGTTATTTTGTTCAGAATGCCTTGCAATAGTTTCTATTTTGTTATGTTTGAGATTCTTGTGTGTAAAGCTAAGCTCAACTATTTCAAAGAAAGAGACATTATGATAGCTACTGTTAATATCAAATTGTCTTGTTGTGAAGTGCTGTGTTGCTTACATTATTCTGTTGTGATCTGCTTACATGTGTCCTCTTTTATTTTATTCTCTTTAAAATTAAAAAAGAAATTAAACAAACTGAAAGCCTTTACCTTGAAATCAGGCACAAGAAAAGGATATCCTTTATCACTGCTCCTATTCAACATAGTGCTGGAAATACTAGCCAGAGCAATTAGACAAGAGAGAGAAATAAAAACAGTAAAGATAGGAAAAGAGGACGATAAACTATCATTATTTGCAGATGACATGATACTCTACATAGAAGACCCCCCAAAACTCCATCAAAAGATTCCTAATATAATAAATAAATTCAGCAGTATAGCTGGATACAAAGTCAGTACTCAAAAATCAGTAGCATTCCTATACACTAACAACAAAATCACTGAGAGAGAAATAAGAGAAACCACACCCTTCACACTAGCATCCAAAAAATGAAATATTAGGAATTAATCTAATGAAAGAAGTAAAAGAGCTATAAGGGAGAATTATAATACCATAAAAAAGAAATCAAAAGAGGACCTCAGAAAATGGAACGACATCCCTTGTTTATGGATAGGAAGAATAACTATTGTGAAAATGGTCATTCTCCCAAAATTGTTATATAGATTCAATGCAATCTCAATGAAAATACCACTAATATACCTCATAGATCTAGAGAAATCACTCCTAAAATTCATCTGGAACAAGAAGAGACCTAGAATAGCACTGGCCTTTTTCTTAATAGCAAACGTAAGAGATGTGAGTTATTTATGTTTTTAATTTACATGCAATAGTTCTTACTCTATATCAAATATTTTCCTAGATAATAAAGATGTAATGATGAACCAAAGCAGTGTTTCTGACATTATAAACCTTTCATGGTAATGGGGCAGCTGGCAGAATATAAACAAACATAAATATACCTACATTGGGAGATGTTAAAGACCAGAAGAAAAATGGCACGGAATGCTAGTTTATGGAGAATGTTTAGGAAAGACGTGTGAAGTGGTTAAATATTTCTAGTAATGGAGAAGCCGGTGCACAAAATGTCTCATGGAGACAGTAGACTCATTGAGGAACAGCATAGAAGCCTATAATTTTGAAATCAAACATGCAAGTTAGAAAAAAAAGCTAATAACCTAAAAATTTAGAATACACAAGATATTATAGTACTTTAAGTATCAAAATGAAATAGAGAGCAATTATAAAGCCTTAGCAAGAAAAGTAATATGATCTCACTTAATATGTTAAATCACCACTCCCTGTTGTTGACCACAGAATGTAGGTGAATAAATGTGGGAGCAGGGAACCTTATAGTAAAAAGAAAAATTAATTCAAAATGGGTCATAGTCTTAAATTTAAAAGCAAAATCAGTATAATGTTCAGAAGGAAAGACATGTCTTTATTGTAAGCAAAGATCTTTGAGACTTTATCTTAAGCAAAGATGTCTTAGGTATAAAAGACAAAATATGGTTCAGGAAAAGTATTGATAAATTGAGCCTCATCAAATTTCAAAACTTGTGCTTCAAAGGGTAGTATTAAGAAAATGAAAACTCAGACAACAAACTGGGGGATGATATTTACACACGTGTATCAAACATAGGATCTGTGCTCAGAAGTTTCTTTTAAAAATATTCCAATTTCTAAAAATAAAAAAAAGACTAAATAAAAAAAAGAAGGGCTGAGGATATAGCTTACATTACAGTACCTGCCTAGCAAGCACAAGATCCTGAGTTCAATTTCTGGTACCAAAACATATAAACAAACAAACAAACAAAAAGATGGACAAAAGTTATGAACAAATATTTTACCAAAGAAATATGTAAAAATGGCTAAAAAGCATATTAAAATATTCAAAATTAGTAGTCATTAGGAATGTATTAATTAAAACAATGAGATACTCTTTCTGGCAAGCACTAGAATATCTATGCTAGATAAGAGATGGTGTGGAGAAATTGTGACCTTTCTACGTTATTGATGAAAATGTAAAATGATGCAGCTACTTTGGAGTGCAGATTTTTAGTTTCTCAGGAATTTAAATGTGTAACTATCACATGACCCAGTGATTTTGTGCTTGGGTACCTATCTATAAAAGAAAATAATATATTTACATTAAAAGTTCATGTACAAGTTTGTGTAAAAGTTCATAGAAGAATTATTCATACTAGTTCTAAATTAGAAACAACCCAAAAACTCATAAACTTACACACTGATAGACAAAATATAGTAAATGGATAAAATGCACATTGTATAACAACAGTCATAAACTACCAGTACATGCAATATCAAGAAAGATCTTAAAAGTGTTACAATAGCAAAGGAACAGAGTGAAGAAAAAAAACCAACACAAATGGAGAAAAAATGCAAATTATTCATCTGACAAAGGTTTAAAATAAAAAATATATAAGTTTAAAAGACAAATGTGTTTTAGTTTCCTTTTTTAAGAAAAAAAACCCACGAATAATGGACAAAGATGTAACTAGTCACCTCTCTAAGAAAAAATTCAAATACTTAAAAGAAGTTTAAAAATTATTAATTTCTTTAGCCATCAGAAATCAAAACAACAAATGAAATATTTCACCCTACTTGGAACATCTGTTATCAAAGATACAAAAAGTAGCAAATGCTGATCAGGATTTGTACAAATGGCAACTCTTACATAATTTTTTATGGAAGGTGCAAATTACTAGAGAGACTAAGAGTGCCGCAGGTGGACAGGGAGTCGGCGAGTGAGAGACATAAGAGGTTTTCCAATAAACTAAAAATTGATGTACCATAAAATCCATTTATCTCATTTCTGAGTATATGTCTAAAGGACTTGGTATTAGTATATTGATGATGTAGCTGAATACCCATGTTTATTTGCGTACTATTAACAAAATATGTCAAGTCAGTGTAGATGCCCATCAATAAATAAATGCATAAAGAAAATATCATACAATTAAATATTAAATATTACAGAATATTATATTTTATCAATTGCAGCAAAGTGGAAGCGGGTGCAACCAGAATATGTTAAGGGAAACAAATCCGAAGCAGAAAGATAATGTATATTCTGTCTCACATGTGAATGCTACAAAGTTAATCTGAATGTAGAATAGTGATTTTCAGAGGATAAAAAGGGTCTGAGTGAGAGGACAGGGAGAGAGAAATTATACAGCAGGAACCACAGCACAGTTAAATAAAAATGATGAACTTTTGTGTTATACAGCACACTGGAGTGAATACAGTTCATGACAACCAACCATATACTTGATAAATAACTAGCAGTGAGGAGCTCAAACACTCCAAAATAATTATAAGTTGACAAAAATATTAATTATCCTGATTTTAATAGGACATATTGTATATATGTATTGAAAATCACACCATACCTCATAACGATGTACATAATTATATGTTAATTGTAAAAGAAATATAAAGAAATGAAAGTGTATACTGTCATTTCAAAATTACACAGCATGTACATATATTGAGTTATCACACAGTATGTCATAAATTTGTACAACTCAAATAATAATTAGTAAAACAGAAAACATTATGCTAAGTGAGGAAAACCAAACACAAGGAAGTACACATTTTATTCCACTCATGTTAAATGACCAGAAATAGAACATAGACTACTTGTTGCTAGGGTTAAGAATAAGAATGGGGAGTCAGGATGAAGGATAAAAGTTCTCTCCTACGAAGAAGAAACAAACAATATCACAAAATTTTCTTTTCCATGGGCTAAGCAAATCCCATAGTATAAATGGAACAAATTACTATATATATTAAAATATTTTTGAAACGACACAATAGGTAACTTGGGGAATTTTTAAAATTTCTCCGTACTTCCTATTCTGTCTGTCTATCAATCTATCTATCTACAGTTTGAGTTTCTGTACTGTTTTCTTCAGAATTTTCATCATGAATGGATGTTGGATTTTTTCAAAGGCTTTTTCTACATCTATTGACATGATCACATCTTTTTTGTTCTTGTTTTAGTTTATGTGGTGTATTGCATTTATTGATTTGTGTGTGTTGAACTGTCCTTATATTCCTGAAATGAAAACTATTTGGTCGTGATGTAATGACTAATTCATCATCTGTTGCATTCTGCTTGCCAGTATCTTGTTGAGGATATTCACACCTGTGTTCATTATTAAAGAAATGGGCCTACAGTTTTCATTTTTTGGGGTGAATTTTTTTTAGTTGGTTCCCATTTTGGAGTCAGTATCATGATAGTTTCCATGAATTACAACTTACCATTCTGTTTAATTAAATAGTTTAAGGAATACTGGCATTATAATCTCCCTAATGGTCCTGTACAAGTCAGTGATGAACCCATTAAATCCTAATACTGTCTTCCTTGATAGGGTTTTTACTATGACTAATTTACTCGATTGTTACTGGATTTTTGAGAGTTTTTATATCTTCTTGGCTCAGTTTTGCTAATTTATGTATCTAAAAGCCTATTTCTTTTAGGTTCTCCAGCTTGTTGGAGTACAATTTTTCATAGCAACCACTAATGGTTTTCTGGATTTTTGGCACTGTTCAATGTGGTTTTGCCTTTTTCATGTGTAATTACATTAATATAACACTTTTTTGGTAAATTTGGCCAAAGAAGTATCTATTTTGTTCAATTTTTTAAAGAACAAGCTCTTTGATTTGTTGATTCTTTGCTTTTTTTGTTTCAATTTCATTGATTTTCACTCTGATCTTACAATTACCTTCCTCATACTAGGTCTGCAATTGAACTGATTTTTAAAAATTCATTGGGGTACATAATTAGATATTTGTTTGAGGTAGGTCTGTTTTTTTAGTATTCAGTGTAATAAATTTTCCACTTAAAACTGTTTTCATTGGGTACCACAGGTTCTTGTGTGTTGTACTGGCATTGTCTTTTATATTTATTTAAGAAGACTTTATTGACTAGATATACTTTTAATAAAAAGTCCCATGTACTGCTGAGAAGAGTATGTATTCTGTTTTAGTATGGCAGAACACCCCGTAGATAACTATTAAGTCCCTTTGTTCAAAATTGTGGTTCAGTTTTGATATTTCTTGATTAAATTCTTGTTTAATTGTTCTGCCCATTTGTGAAAGTTGGATATTGAAGTCTCCCACTGAGATTGTGTTCATGTTTATTTCACATTTTGTGCCCAGCAGTGTTTGTTTTATGATGTTAGGCACACTACTATTCAGTGGATATACTTTTGCAATTGTTACCTCCTCTTCTTGAATATTTCACTTACCTAATATATAGATACCTTCTTTGTATCTTCTAATCAGTTTTATCTTGAAGTTTACTTTATCCGAGAATAAAATTCTTACTCCTACTTGTTCTGGGTGTCACGGTGAATGAAATACTGCTTTCTGTTTTTTTGATTTTTAGTCTATGAAATTCCTTTTTTGTTTATTTGAAGCTCTGTAATGAAACAGATTTCTGGATATTGTTTTTAATCCTGTCTTCCAATTTGTGTCTTTTAATTGAGGAGGTGATGCCATTATATGCAGAATTTTTACTGAGAGGTATTGACTTATTCCTCTCAATGCATTCTTTTTCTGTGGTTGACTCCTTACTTTTCCCTTTTTATTTAACTATTTGCCTTTCTTGATAAATATCAACTGAGTTTTTTGCTTGTTTCTGTCTAAGGTATTGTTAGTACATTTTGAAGTGTTGGTTTGGTGTTCAAGAATTTCTTAAGTTGGTCTCTGTTGTAGAATAAACTTATAAAAATAGTTTTGCAGGATATATCAGGCTAGGTTGAAGACTATCTTCTTTTAGTGTTTGAAACATTTCACTCCAAGTTCTCTGTCTTTTAACACTTGTGTTAAGAAGTCTGCTGTAATCCTAATGGATTTACCTTCACAAGTTATTTCTTTCCCTTTTCTCTTACAGCTTTTACAATTTTATCATTCCATTGGAGATTTTGGACTTCTGATTATCATATGTAGTGGGGAGATTCTTTTTGCATTGTATTTATTTGGAATTATATAAGACTTGCTTACCTGTATATTGAGTTCTTTCACCATACTTAGAAACTTTTCTGCTATGGTTTTTTATGCCATGTTTACAATAGTCTTTGGTTAGTCTTCTTAATGTCATCTAGTAGAAGTTGGATGAATTTTGCTTGCTCTCATACATTTCAAGGTTTGCTTGAGTAAAATATTATGCATTTTTATTCTGTCATGTGTTTTCATTCCGTCCTTGATTTCTGAACCCCAATATTCACACTGCGTTTTTCTGCTATTTATCAGTTCAATAGAATACTTTATTTCCAGGATTCTGTTTAGTACATATTTGTGGATTCTATTTCTTTGGCAAATTTATTTTTTGAACCATTTTGGTCAGCTCTTCTAGATTTATTCGTTTTCTCCTTTATCACATTGGTCAGTTTATATGATACTTCTACTATGTTTCAAGTTTTGTCCTATTTGAATGTCATGAGATTTTTTTTTTTTTGCTTCCTGAACTTTAATCAGTTCAGACACCTGAAATGTCTGGTGTTTACTTTCTGTTTAATTTGCTATCAATATCCCTTGGCTCTGTTCTGGGAGAGCTAAGAATATTTGAGTGCATTTATACATTTTGTTGCCTCGTTTTCTCATGTTCCTTTGTGTGTGTGTGTGTGTGTGTGTGTGTGTGTGTGTGTGTGTGTGTTTAGGGTAAGGTCAAATAGAGTGAAAAGATTTTGTTTTTGATATTATAATCTCTTTAGTTAGGGTCTTTTTTCCAGTAAAGTTTTCTTGACTTTGTCAAGAGATATTGCTAGTGATTTGTCTATTTAATTTAATTGGTTAGAACCTGTCATTGTGTAGTAAGTAGAGAATTTCATTTTCAAAATTAATTTATTGTTATTTTTGATATACATAATGATTACATTAATTATAGAGAATTTGTACCTCAAAATAATATATCTAGATTCTTTTTCCTTTCCCCATTCGCCTGCCCTCCCTTCAAGCCTTCTTTCCTTCCCCATATAAGAAAGCTTCATTTTCATTTTTCCTTTCTATTCACTCTTTTTTTCCCTTTCTTTTCCTTCCATCTGCTGTCTTCCTTCCCTGGTTCCCCTTCCCATTTGAAAATTTTCTTTCTATTGTCTATTATCTATCCTCCATTTTGACCATTATTTACCCTGTTGGTTTCCACAAAAGAGAAACAATGAGATATTTAAACATGTGTGTCTGATTGATTTCACTTAACAGCATGTTCTCAAGGTGCAACCATTTACTTAAAACTGTCTCAACTTTATCCTTTTTTATGGATGAATGTGCTCCACTGTATATTTTTTTAAAAACCTAAATTTTTATCCATTCATTCTCTGATATGCATCGAGGCTGTTCCCAAGATTTAGCTAGTAAAAATAGTGCGGCTATATTCATGAGTGTGCGTGTATCACTGTTTTGTGATGCTTTTAACTCTCTCAGGAAGGTACTAAGAAGGGGAATAGCTGGGTCAGTGTTGTTTTAATTTGCGTTTCTTGAATGATTAATGATATTGAATATTTTCCATATATATTTTTTCTGCTCATAATTCTTCATCTGAGAAGTATCTATTCATTTTAGAAGCCCATTTTTAGAGTGGGTGTTTAACTTTCAGAAGTCTGATAATTTTGAGTTCTTTATATATTCTAGATATTAGTCATTTGTCTGATGAATACCTGGTAAAAAATTTGCCTATTCTGTGGGTTTTGTCTTTATTCTGTAGGTAGTTATTTTTGCTGTACAAAACTTTTTAATGACTCAAGTTGTTCCTTTTTCACTAGTATTTCCTGTGTGATTCGGGTTTTGCTCATGAAGTCTTTGCCTATAACAGTGTCTTTAAGAGTTTTAACTGTTCTGTCTTCCAAAAGATTAAATATTTCTGTTTTGATATTTAGATCTTTGATCCATTTAAAATTTTCGTTTAGTGTATGGCCAAAGATACGGATCCAAGTTTAGTCTTTGGCATGTGGAAAACCAGTTTTCCCAGCACCATTTATTAAAGAGTCTTTCTTTCAGTGAAGTGTTTGGCCTCTTTGTAAGGATAATGTGGTTGAGTGTGTTGAGTTGTTTCTCCATCTCCTATTCTGTTTCATTGATCTTTGGGTCTGATTTTTCTTTTCTTTTCTTTTTGTTTGTTGTTTCTTTGTTCGGTTGGTTTGTTTTTGCCATTAATATGGTGTTTTTCACCACTACAGTGCTTCCAGGTGACTTTGTAATATAATCTCAAGTCAGGGATTGTGATTACCCCCGCCTTCCCTTTGTTGTCCAGAATTTATTTTGCTATTCTAGAGATCTCCTTTAATATGTAGTTTTGAATTTTTTTTCTAGTTATGTGATGTATTGTATAGATGTTTTGATCACAATAGCAATAAATTTGTTTGCCAGTTTTACAAATATGGTCAGTTTTACTATATTCATTCTACTTATCCAAGAATAAACTTGGTCTTTCCATTTTGTGTTATCATTTTGATCTCCATTTTCAGAGTATTGCAGTTTTCAATGTAAAGATCTTTTACTTCTTTTGTTAGATTGATTCCTCAATATTTTATTTTCCTTGATCCTATTGAAAACGGTGTTAGTTTCCTAATTTCTCACGCAGTGAGTTTGTTATTTGTGTATGGGAATGCTGCTGATTTCTGGGTGTCAACCTTGTACACTGTTATGCTAATGATTTTGGTTATTAATTATAGGTGTTTTTTGGAGTTAGGGAGGGCTTCTATATAGATTATTATGTAATCTGCAAATAATGATATTTTAATCTCTTCCTTTCTTTTTTTGAGACAAAAAGCAAAACAAAAATGGTAGAAATAATTCAGAATTTCAAAAAATAACAGTAAGAAATCACTTGTTGATACATTACATACTGTTATGTGAGAAGTAGTTGTTCAAGTTCCAAAGTCAAAGCATAAAAAATGGACAATGACAGTATAAACTTTTCTGTTTTATAAATTAATAAAAACTTAGTAGTATGGTTATACCCCTTCCTTTCTTATCTGTGTTCCTTTTTTTCTCTTGTCTAATTGTTCTGGATGATATTTCCAAAACTATATTGAATAGGAGTGGCGACAGTGGACATCCTTTTCTTGTTCCTGATTTTAATGTGAAAATTTTCAGTTTTTGTTCTTTTAGTATGATTTTGAGTGTTGATTTGACATAGGTAGCTTTTACCAGTTTGAGATAATGATTTTCATTCAGAGTTTCTTTAGTTTTGTTTTGTTTTGCTTTGTTTTTTTGTTTTTTGTTTTTGTCATTAATGAGTGTTAGACTTTGTCAAATTCTTTCTCTGGGTCTTTAAGAGATCATGTGCTTTTGTGACCTTGAGTCTGTTAATGTGGTGTATTATATTTATCTATTTGCTTATGTTGAACCTCCTCTGTATCCCTGATATGAATCCTACTTGGTCATATTGTATACTCTTCTTGATGATTTGCTACATTTTGTTTGCCATTATATTATGGAGGATTTTTGCATGTGTTTTCTTTAAAGAGATTGACATGTATTTTTTTGTTTTGGTTAGATCATTGTCTGGTTTTGGTATGAGGGTAATTCTTGCTTTCAGGTATGAGTTTTGAAGTGTTGTTTTCCTTTCAATTTCAGTGAAGATTTTCAAGAGTAATAACATTAGGTCTTTTCTAACTTTCTTCTGGAATTCATCAATGAGTCCATCAAGATATGAACTCTTCCTTGCTGGTAGTTTTTTAAATACTTCTTTAATTTATTTGACTGATGTTGGGTTATTTTGAATTTTTATAACTTCAATTCATCCTTAGTAGCTAACAATCTTTCCATTTCTGCATTTTCCATCTTATTAGAGTACAAGTTATTGAAATGGCCATTGATTATGTTTGGATTTTTGCAAGATACATTGTGATTTCACTCTTTTCATTCCTAATTGAATAGATTTGAGTCTTTTCTTTCCTTTTTTGATAAGGTTGGAAAAAGTTCTGTCAATTTTATTTAATTCTCTGCCAACATGTCGGTCTCAATTCTGCCCACAGAAGCTAGTGCCATCTCTAAGTTCAAGGTTTCCCTCTTTGCTAGTAAGGGGTAGTGGGCAGGACCTCATGCCTTCTCAAACCTGTCCAGTTTTTGGAGAAACAGTTGAAGAGTTATCAGTCTGTTTTGACTCTGCCAAATCACTAGGTAACATGGACACCAATAACGCTCTTCTTACAAAGCTCCCTCCTAGACTCTGCTCCATATTTTTGTCCAAGACCTTGCCTTCCCTCCCTTCTGCAGTCCCAGATAAGAGGCACTGGATTTTCCCTGTGAGTGCCTTCCAGAAAGCATGGATAGGGCACTGAATGAGCAGCACTCCTAATTTTTGTGGGAGGAATGATGCATATCTTTTTTTTCTCTTGGGCAAGCCTGTTTTCTTTCCACAGTCAGGCCATTCACCAGCACTGGAGCCCTAATGTTTACTGGTCTCACTGCTCCTTGGTGCATCTCTCTGCTCCCTGGTGCAGGAGAACTTTAAGACATAGATGTGTCCTTCGGCTTGCATGTGGTGCAGCAATATTGTTTACAACGCATGAGCATGTGGTGTGTGGCACTTTGTTTAAGCCCACTTTAGGATGTTCTGAATCCCTGGGTAGCACACGTTTAACTTATTCATGCCCCGTGGGGAAGATAAAGTCTATTCAATCAGCCAGGCTGTCACTGAAGTACAGGATCCCCTCTCGGATGGTTCCTTTCCCGAGATGGTACATATGCCAGCTCTGAGGTAGAGGAGAGGGTAGAATGATCCAGGAGTGGTACAGTTTCCTCTTGCATATTCTACAAACACTGAGTTTTTATCCAGCTGGTTTTTCTTTCCATTTAGCTTCCTGAATCAGACTTTGTCTTTTGTCCCAGTTTCAGGGAATCTGCTTCTCTCTTTTTCCAATTTGGACATGCTCAACCTTGCTGTCGTCCCCTAGGTAGTTACTTCTGTTCCTATATATTTAGTTTAGCATTAATTTCTGTGTGTATCTGTTAAGGAATTTCAGATGAGATTTACAGTGTGATCTACAGAATGAATAAAGTAGATGTGGGTGAATCTCATTCACTACTTGAGAAATGAAGAGAATAAATGAAGAAGAAAGATTCTCTTTCTCTCTCTCTCTCTCACTGGTCTCAAGCAAAACTGACACATTTCATCTGTCTTTAGACTCGGATTCAAATTGAAATATATACCATTGCTTTTTTGGTTAATAAGACTTCAGACTCAGACTAAGACTGAAGTACTGACTCTCTTGATCATAGAGAGATATATGCCAACACTTTGAGTAGCATATTTAACAGCAGAGGAAACAGCAAATGATTTCATGAATTTAGGGGAGGTGGAGGTTTCAACTAGATGTGGGAATGAAGGTAGGGGTCTAGGTGATGATTAATGAATCATCTTTGCTGACTGAGGCTAAAAGAGCTTGTGTAAGACTGTATTGAAACTAGTTATCCATCAAAGGGCAGGGAAAGCATATCGTTCAATTCAGAGAACTGATAGCTCTACTGGTTCTTTGTGCAGACTCTGAAATGGAAAGTTTTAGGATCAAAGTGGAACTATATTGAATTATCTTTATATTTAGTTCTTAATGTCTTAGCATTTACTTCACTTTCAAATTAGCTATAATAGACATTATTAAAATAAGCCTGAAAATAAGGAAGTTTTGTTATTCATCTATCTATAAAAACAGTGCTTCATTTTAAGTTTTACTTATAGCAAGAACACATAAAATGATGATACAGTAATATACATTTGAGACTATAAAAATTCCACTTAAAAGTAAAGTGGCAAAGAGGATTTATTTAAAGAAATCATGTAAATAAGATTTAGCAATATGCATTAACAAAATTATGAAACATCAGCATCTTAATATAGGCTAATCTTTTCCATAGTATATATAGTCCATCATTCTGAAATGTTGAAATGCTCCAAATTAATGTAATGGTAAAACAAGATATTCAAAGGTGAATATGAATGCATATTACAAATTCTTTAGGAAAGATATTTTTAACTTTAATATGTTTAAAGTTCATAATAAAACATATGTGTACTGATAGTTAACAAATGTAAATAAAATTTTTGGAAATTTTCTGCTTTGTCCATAAGAGAAGCTCTCAGGAATCTCAACTGAAATTAATATCAAAAAGAAAATGTTTTCTTTTTGATATCCCTTTCAATTTGAAAGTGAAGTAATTTGAAAGTGAAGCTAATTTGAAAGTGAAGTAAATGCTAAGGCACTAAGAACTAAATTGCCATCTAAGAACTAAGAATTGCCATCATCAAGAAATCAAATAATGAATACTGACAAGGTTATAGGGGAAAAAGAATCCTTCTATACTGTTTATAGGAATATAAACTAATACTGTCATTGTGAAAACCAGTATAGAGATCTCTCAAGAAATTCAAACTGGAAATTCCCTTTAACCCAGCTATTTTCCTCTCACGTGTTATCCTGAAAGAGTTAAAAACATCATATTGCAGGGATATATGCATATTTATGTTTATAGGACCACAATTCATAATAGCTAAACCTTGGAAGCAACTTACATTTCCATCAACAGATGAATAGTTAAAGAAAATATGGTATTTACACACAATGGATTACTACCATGCCATAAAGATAAACTTGAGTCATTTGGAGGAAAATGGATGCATCCTGAAACCATAAGCTTAAGTGAAGCAAATCTTACATAAGTTAAATATCACATGGTTTCTCTTACACAACATTTCAAATAATAAATACAGAGAAAAATACAATATACATACTAGGATATTGGTACATAGATCTTTCTCAAGTTGGAAAGGGATAAAGAAATGAAGCGAGAAATTGGAAAAAGAGGGAAATGTGACACAAAAAGGAATTAAGATGTGTTACGCACATGCACCAACTCGACACAGGGAATGTAAACATTACATTCTGCAAACTCATCCTAATAAAGTTTTAGGATTAATATATTTAGTTAGTTTATCCTTTATTACTACAAATTATCACAGAATCAAAAATAATTGGATAAAGATCTCTGAATTCCAAAGCAAATTATTATAAGAATGGTGAAAATATTCTATGAACAAATATTTGGGAAGTCATTGAATGAATGATAAGGACAATGAATTTTTAAATTAACAGTGACTCAAACTTCTTTTAAAGCTAAGATTCCCGCGGTAAAAAGTTTGCCGCACACATTCTGTCCTTCTCAAACATTCCTCTATACTAAGTTTACAAAAATGTCTTCTCGTGACATGAAACGTGCAGGCAGACTCACATGTATTATGACTGGCCAGGAATAAATTTATAAGTGTTATCACTTATAAAGTTATCAGTGACTCCTATTTGGCTCTGAATGATATGGTGGCCTAAGCATCAGTAAGACCGTCACTGAACCCATATGTGCTGCAGAGCAAATCTTTTGAGAGGCTCTGTGTAGAGAACTGATGATAGCCAGCTTCCCAAACAGCTGCCATTTGCTTAGGGAACATAAGCTGAGTGGGCAGAAGAACCCTCTTAAGGAGTTACTGAAGCACAACATTCAGATTAGGTGGCATAATTTTGGACTCCTGGGATCAACAGTGGCAAAGCAGAGAGCTCTTTTGTATCCTAGCTGTCAGGCACACAGTGAGCAGAAGCAGTAGGGTGACAGACCGCCACTTCAGTTACCAGCAGAAGGCTACATATCATTAAGACTTCACAATATAAAATCACTGTGCTGAAACCCACAGTTCTGTAGTCAGGACAATCTCTTCCTGGAGACCCAGATCAAAGCGTCTGGCAATCTTTTTATTCAACTGAGACATACATCTGATTAGAAAACGTGATTCCAGAATTTAACCAACAAAAATGACATTGAAAAATTACTAATTAATTTTGCAGGCTCTAGGTATGAGAAAGTGCCCAGCATATTCAGTGTCCCCCAACTCCAAAATTATTTCTCCTGTTATAAAGCATGCCTTTATCAAAAGCAAAGCCATAATTTTTATTAGAAAGAAAATGCCAGAGCCCTGTCACACTCATTTACTATCTCTGTGAGTTAGAATGAGCCTCTCACTGTCCTCCAATTTCCTCTCTTTAAAATGTGGATATTGATGGTTAATTTTCATTTGTATTACTTTGAATATTAACAATGTTTTGAATATGCCCGGGCTATGGTGAACATTAAATAAACAATAGCTGCAATAATCAGCACTCATTTTAGAAAAAAATCCCTCATGTTTGTGGTGCATTCCCTGTTATAAAATGCTTTTCATATACTCCTGTGACCTAGGTAGAATGTTGTTGTTCTCATTGTGCACAGGAGGAACCTAGGTTTCAGTGACAGTAGCTAACACAGGCCTCTAAGTGACAGACTACACTGAAAATCAAGTCTCTTGACTTCAGTTCCACTCTTCTTTCACTTGTAAATATTTACAAGACATTTAAAATATTTAGAGTTTTACATGCGTTTAGAGTTTAAATGATTTGTTGATTTTTAAATGTGTAAAATACAGAAAAGTTTCAAGTAAAAACATGAATTACTCATGGACTCATCATACAGATTTTGTTACTATCTACTTCTCTGTCTCTTTGTCTTCCTACCCATGTATCTTTTCCATTCCTTCCTCTTTCTGTACCTCTCCAGTTCACACTCTTCCTCTACCCATTTCTCTCCCCAACTCCTATGAAGTTTTACAATTGAGATATATAACATATCAAGCTTTTCCATAGAGTAAGAAATGGTCCTACTGTTTCTTTTTTCTCAGTTCTAATTTCCTCCACAACGCAGAGGTAACTACTCCTAGAATTGTGTATTCCATTCTGTGTTTTATGTATTTGCATAATTTTTAGAATTGTAGTGTCCTGTATAATCATGAATCTTATTATGAAAATTGTATACATATTCTACAACTTGAAGTTTTTTCTCAAAAGTATATTTTCAAGATTTATTCATGATGGTATACAGTAACTTCAGTCATTCAAACTTCTGAGTATTCTGTGCTGTGAATAGAGCTAAGCCTTTCAATCATATAAGTGTCCCAATTAATTATTTGGAATTTGTTAAATATTCTTATGGGTCCATGCATACTTAATTATGTAATATGTGCTATGATACTAGACTATGCTCTATTGGTTGTAGATTACCTTTCCAATGGCTACATAGAGAATAGTATTGCACAAATAATCCGTATTCCTTATTTCTTTGCAATACATTATAGTCTAAGACAAGTTTTCTTGAAACTGTCAAATAGACACATTTCACATCTTATTTTAAGATGACTTTATGTTAGATTTCAAAGCTTTTAAGTTTGTAGTAACTTACAATTGCTATATACTTTGCATGATTTTTTCACTTGTGTCATTAATTGCATGGATTCTCATCATGTGAGATTCTGTTTTATCCATTGCATATTATTTCATTGTTGTATTTTAGTTTTTCAAATACATATTGGCTTTCAACTTGATGATGAAAATTTTACCTATCATTTTGCATTGAGTGGTGTTACTGGTAAGCCATGCACATGTCTAATTTTCAAGATTCTAGTTTTGTCCTTAATCTCTTCTAAGAAATGACTTCATTCCATTTTCATTTATTTTATTAGCCTATGTACATCTGTCCACTGTGATTTTAATTTCCATGTTTTATTTAGGGCAATTTCCTCCTGCATTTTATTATTTTATTTCAATGAATCAAAACAAACTATCCACAGTTAATTGTATGATTAACCCCCCAAATTTAGAGTTGAATTATATTTTATTCCTCATCTTTTACAAGACAAAATTTTACTTAAATATACCAATCGTCCACCTATTTATTTTTTAGCCTTTTCATTAAATTTTGGTCTTAAATAAACCCAAATACCATTAAAATATTTTAAAGCCCACAGCATATTTTAGCATTATCACTTTGTCTTTCACAATTGCTTCTTTCCTTAATTGCCTGGCTGGGAAGCACGAGGTTAGGAGTTTGATCCCTGGTACAAAAATAAAAAAAAAAGACTGAATTTACAAACTGTCAGTATTACCAATGCTTGTAGCCTATAATTCCTTCTGAATTAATTTTTCTTTTCCTAGTAGTGTATTTATTAGTGGCTATCTTAAAGAGAATCATGAAAATAAACTCTAACTTTATTTTTTTATCTTCTTGTTTTTGTTCATTTTTTCTAATTTTTCAAATGCATATCAGTTTTGGAAATAGCTAATGTTATTTTCAGAATAGAAAACCAAATTATTTTTGACATACAAAATATAAATATATTTTTGCAAAAAGCTTTTTATAAAGCTAATAAGGCATGAGTACTTTCGAGAAACAATTTAAACTCAGTGTTAAGAAACTTGTACATGTCAGGCAAGTGCTGTGCTAATGAGCTAAATCCCTGACCAATTTAGCCAAACTCCTGGCCCATTTAGCTCAGCAGCACAACACATGCCTGGCAAGTACAAGTTCCTGTGTTCAATTTCTGGTACCAAAAATAAATAAAGATTTGAAACTGGTATTACACTGAAATTAATTTGCCTCTCAAAAGTACTCTTGCCTAATTTTCTTTATAAATATTATTTTTGTTAAACGTTTTGTGAAACTATTTAAAAGTTATAAAAATCCTTTTTACTTTATTCTGCAGAGTCACTTTTCAAAATTTACTATAAAACATAGAAATAGACCTACATAAGCAATTGGTTTATGTAGGTCTGAAAATTTGAACATCATGCTCAGTGTTCATCACAGAACTTATTGCCCAATTAATTCACTTAGGACAACTGGTATTTTTTTGCTATGGATTAACACTGTCTTTTCTCATGTAAATGATTAAAGAACAAATACACTATTAATTATGTTTCTCGTCACAGAAATGTATATTATAATCTCAAATGTTATTACTGTATTAGATATATCTCAAGCTCTTAAAGGAGTATTTGTAACACAAATAATATACTTTATTTTAAAGACATCCATTATTTAATTATTTTAAAATGTCTATAGGGGTTATATTCAAACACACACAGAAGGTGTGAAATTAGGTACTTTGTACTACAGGCACATACATTCTAGCACAAATCCTGCAATAATGCAGTAATGAATTAGATGCCTATGCTTCTCTCTCTGTCTCTGTAACCACACACCGTTGAGAACCTCCCTGACTAATTCTATTTTTCATCTATGACAACAGATTTGAACGTTACATGGAATGCTGTATATCTGTCTTAATCTCAAAAATACGTAAGCCACTGGAATGTGTGGACAGCTGTCAGTTTGAGGTATGTGTATGTCAAATTTCACACTAAAGGACAGAAAAGTTTACAAATGTCCAGAAAATTACTCATATGACATGGTAGAAAGAGAAGAGGTTACATAGGAGTAATATTTCCTGTTTTCTCATCCATATGTATCTATTCAGGTACTAGAGGAAGTCATGAAAAAAGAAACAGAAGAGATTGACTCCAAGGTCCATGTATTTATCCAACCTGATATACATTCCTCTCCTACAATTCACTATCTATTTCTTAATACCATTCAAAAATTTACCTCTTATACATTAATTATTTCAGTTAGAATTGTCAAGAGGGTTCATTTTTCACCATAAGGAACAATTTGAATTTCTCTTGAAACCTGACCACATATGGCCTCTCCTAGGTAGAAACTTCTGTGTCAGTACAGCACAAAATATTTCATATGATTAAAACAAAGCAATTAAAAAGAGATTTATTTATTTACTTACAAATTTAAAGAATGATGAGTCAGTGAATGCCTTAGTCTTTCAATTGGTTGACTTCTTGCAGGAAAATCTATACCATAAGTCCTTAGAAAATAGCTTAGCAGAGGAGTATGTCTAGAGAGCTTCTCTGTTATATCCTCCAATATATGGTACCAGGCTGATTACAAATGAGTATTTGGTAGCTTCAAATATATACAAAACTCTGAGGCCCCTTTCAAATTTACTTCACAGTACTCAATTTGCTATGACACATTAGTTTCTCTATGTAAACATACATCTATGTGTGTTATGTAGAGAACATATTTTATTCCAAAAATTCAGAGATTACAAACTTCAACCCATTCTTGTACCACCTGTATCAGCAAACAAAGTTTTATTCGAACATAGTCACATCTGTTCTCTTACATATTGTCTGTGGCTGCTCTCTCATTACAACAGCAGAATTAAATCTTTGTAATAAACCATATGGCCAGTAGAGCTTAAAATTGTAACTATCGGGCACTTTAAGAGTTTCCCAGCCTTCCCACTAATTGTTTCACTTATAAAGAATGCAAATAACCTATTTGCATAAACAATAAAGTATCATATTCCTTCATCCTGTAACTACTGGTAACACCCATTTCTAAAAATTTTAGTGGACGTAACATAACAAACTGAAATCAAAACTCTCTTCCCCTGTGAGTATTCTTTGTTGAGTGAACACATGCATGGTTTAATGAGACTGTGAGGGAGCAGCCATCAAGAGAGAACCTGATTCGACCTTTTCACTCAATAAAGTTCCAGTTAATATCTATACTGAAGGATAGATTTTGAATATGCAAAGGCACATATCAGCAGCTCTTTGAGCCTAATGAAGGCTTGTTTATCGATTAGACAGGGTGCAGTTGATATTCAGGAAACACTGATGAGATCAGAAATGAGCAAGTTAAAGCCCAGATTAGGGTGAGAGTTCAGCTGACACTGACATTGATTTTTTGAGTAATTGTTTGCATCATAATGTACACATTTGCAAAGTTTAAATAAAAAGAGCACATATGCATGATTTGACTGCACAATCATCTCTAGAAATAATTTATAATTTGCGATGGTCTTATTTGTGAAAAATCAAATGCTTTTGCTTCTTATATATTTGGAATTACTTTATTTAAATAAGACACCATAGCAGTGAAGAACCACGACCATTCCTGAAGGAGTCAAGCAGATTGTCAAATTTTAACATAAAAAGAAGATACGAGATGTAATAGTCACCTCCAATGTTTAATTTGACATTGAAGAACTATAAATGCCTTCTAGTAGTTTGGGGCACAAATTAATGCAGCATAATGCTCTAGTTTATTCTGAACAAAAACTTAAATCTGTTGCTTCTAGATGAAAAGAAAGGGTAAGATTTTAATTAGCCAAAGGTACTGATTTGTCAACAAAAGAGAGTGAAAATTAGGTACAGTATATAAGGAGCATGAGGGGTAAGTCTATTGTGTTGGAAGATTTTTTTTCAGCATTCTATTTTACTGTAATGCTGCCAAGTCCAGATTAGTGACTTCCAATTCTTTTTTCATTTCAGAAATTCCTGAAATTTTTTAAAGATAATACCAGTTACTAGGACCCATTCCAGATCAATTATATCAGACTCACTAGCATCAGGGCTTAAGATCAATTATTTCTTCAAAGTTCCCAAGGTAACTACAATTTGTATTCTAGGTATCTTAGAAAAATTCAGCCTGGCATGATGGCACATGCCTTTAATTCCAGCACATGGGAGGCCAAGACAGAAGGATCATTGCAAAGTTGAGGCCAGCCTGGACTACAAAGTGAGTTCAAGGCCAGTCTAAACAACCCAATGAAACCCTGTCTCAAAAAGACAAAAAAATCAGAAAATTGGTTGCAATTACATATTTAGTTACAGAAATTGAAAACTTTGGAAAATGAGAAATAAATATTCTACCAAGCTATGTGTCAATATTCATTTTATTTATAGATATTCTAATCAACTGACTTATTAGACTTTTAAGAATTGTGAATATATATGTGGTGTCTTCTAGTTTTTTATCCATATTCTTATAAGGACAAGATAATTCTAGATGATGTATTCAAATTCCAAATATTCTATTGATATTCTGTAACACATTGATACGTACTCCTAAAAATGCTTTGATCAAGAGAAACAAAGAGAAGCTGATGAACTATTCTAAATTAGAGCATACTAAAGACATATAATAACTAAATACAAAGACTGGACTCACAACAGAAAAAATGTGAAATTTAAATATGCACATTGGATTATCTAGTAATATTGTAAAATGTATATTCCAAAATTGATACTTTCACTAAGTACTAAAATACTCTTAGAAAAATAAACATGCAATACATGGACAGAAATATAGATAAATAGGCAAACATAAATATTTTAATATGATAGTATAAATACAACAAAATGTTAACAATGGATGGATCTGGCTGAAGGGTATATAGATTTCTTTCTTTTCATTTGACTTTTATATAATTTTGAAATCATCTAAAAATAGAAGTATAAAAATAAGTAACAAAATGTGCTCATGGTAAGTATTAGTCTAGTGCCGGAGTCCAGCTGCTGCAGGGCTCAGGTTTCCCAAAGGTGGTCAGGGAGTCGGCGAGTGAGAGACAGAAGACACTGCACTCCAGTCTGTGAGTGAATCTGAATCTATTTTATTTTTCAGAAGCTGGAATATGTATTTGCTAACTTTTGGCAGCAACCCAAACCCCAAGCAGGAAGCGTCCCAGGCTTAGGGCCAGGCAGGGACAATCTTAAACAATATGTGTTAACTTTTTTCACCTTTGTAACACTTTGCTCTTGTTACTTAATTATCTTGGAAAATGTAAGCCGATGCACCTGGATGCCCACAGGAGGGAGAGATAGAGCAGCAGCTGTGAAGCTATCATGCCGCTCCCTACATTTTTTCCCTTATCACTTATGGGAGTATGGCAGGCCCTGTGAGGATAGCACCTGTCTTGGGTCAAGGACTCTTCATATGAATCCAACCAGGCCTTACCCATCTTGGGCCTGCAGGACAGCAATTGGTCCTGTGCCTGTCTTAGGCGGCCGGTGGCATAACATATGTGTCCTAGTGGCCCGTCTCTGGCTGCCTGTCCAGTGTCTCAGGGCAGTTGTCTCACAGGAATTTTGTAAATCCTCCTCCATGAGCTCTTTCATTTAAAGCTTTTGTATAAACTCTCTCATACTACTCACAGAAGGTAAAATTTCACAATTAGTTTTCACAAAGATATCTAGAAGGTTTCTAGTAACTCCTCTGGAGTTTCTATTTTCGATTTCATATTGAGTATTACATGAAAATATATATATGAGAATTACACAAATTACAATTATCAGTACAAAACATTACAAGATCCTTGCGCCCAATTCCCACATGCAGTGTCCTTTTCCTGGAGAAGCGATTCCTTGAAGCGCTCTCCTCCACCCATGGACCTTGTCACAAGGCGTGGATGGACTAGGACGCAGCATGGATGGAAAAGGGCGCTGCAGTCTAGGTTAAAAAAAGAAATAATTCAGCTAAAATCATGGTTCTTACATTCTAGTAAATACAGCTAGATAAATCCAGGTAATAATAAATGACTTTGGATTGTGATATTATGGAAGAAATCTGACACAACAGCACAGCGATATGTTAAAATTGGGCTGGAAGATGTTTTTTATATTTATTGATAAGGCCAGGCCTAACAGAAGAGGTAAGCTGATTATTGAGAGATATTAGGAAAGGGCAGGCAGACAAAAGTCTTTTAGTGTGTTATATTAGTCAACTTGAACTGGGGTTTCTGTTGATGTAACAAAAAGCCTGAAGCAGGGTAATTATCAAAAGAGAGCTTAATTAATTTTACAATTTAGAAGGTCCAAGAACATGGTGCTGGCTTCTGTTTGGCTCTAGTGAGAATTTTGTGATGGATGACATCACAGTAGTTGGAGTACATGCAAAAAAAGAGAAGTAACATAGTGAAACAGAAAGTCAGAAACCAGGGTAGGGCCAAAGTTGGTCTTTTATAAAAATCCACTCTCACCAGAACTAACCGGGGTCCTATGATAACTACACTGATCTTTTCCAAGGATAGGATCCCTAATGACCTAATTACCTTGTGGTAAGCTCCATCTCTTAAAGGTTCCATCACCTTATAAAATACAAAAACACTGGAGATCAAGTGTCAAATGTCATCCAAACCATAGCTGTTGGACAACATTTTCTAAGACCGACAGACAACAGAAGACCAATGCAAATAGAGATTAATACACTACCAGGAAATTCATAAAAGACTGAATTTAAGATTTAGTTAAATCTGCTTACCTACATGATTTCTGGGTAAGCCATTTCCTTTAGTAAGAACCTCCGGCAAAGAAAATTTTGGTCTCAGATTTACAGGTAAAAATGCTATAATGAAGAGCAAGTCATAGGTAAACACACTGACCAAATCTATAATGGACTATGTAATTAAGATTAAGTGAGTGTTTATTAACTTGGAAGGTAAATGTGAGTTGGCTTCCCTCTTCTGGAGAACGGGCTACAAACTGAATTTTTTCAGTTTTCAGTTAAGTTAAAACTTCCTATTCTACATATAAACTACATGAAATAATACGTTGGGTTAGAATCTTAAAAGCCCTAATTAAGTTTTGTAATGCATTTCCTAATAACATGTAATTTTGCCCAGAGATTATTTATGGACAATAAAAAGGGACACAGAATAGGCTTTCTTAAGTTTCATTTTCTTCTTTTTGTTTGTATTTCTTTTTCACGCTCTCTAGTACCTAGAGAACAGCAGTGATAAAACAGATAAAGTGAGATAGTATACTGGAAATAAGGTTTGCATTGGCTCTTCGATCAAAGGATAAATGATCTTAGAGCTACTTCTCATTCCCCAAAGGTTGGTGACTGGAAATACATATGGGATTCTCAAGAAATTGGAAGTGATTTTTAAATATTACCAGTTTTGAAGTGATAGTAACAATGCTTTTGCTCCTTCACTGACTGTGATCTTGTGTGCAAAGTCATAATCCTGTGTCATAACTGCAGGGATATAGACCAGGTGGCCTGTTACCCTATTCAACCTGTAGCAGAACTACCTGGTCTTCTTCGTATTTTAAGGTCCTTCTTATGAAATAAATATATTTGTTTTTCTTAATTTTTCCTTAGTGATATTGGTTATTCTCTGAAAATCATCTGAACCTTGAAATTATTATTGACTGTTCTATGACCTCATCATAAACAATTTACTGCTATAAAGATCAACTTTGTGTGCTGGGTACAGTAGTACATTCCTTTAACCTCAGCACTTTGGGAAGCTGAGATAGGAAGAGCAAAAGTTTGAGTCCTGCCTGGATAGTGCAGAGAAGACCTGCCTCAAAATTTAAAAAAAAATAAATAAGCAAAAGATACTAGGGATGTAGCCAGTGTGAAAGATGGTTCAAGACCCAGCACCATGAACAACATCTATTTTTCATAGTTCCGGGAAATTGAAGATGAAGATGTCAGCAGATCTGGTGTCTGACTGCTGAGTGCTCTGTTGCTGGTTTGCAGACTGCCACCTTCCTGTTGGAGCCACACATAGCGGAAGGAGCTGGCTATGATTTCTTCTGCTTCTTATAAGAACACAGACCCCATCATGAGGAATCCACATTCACAACCTCATCTGACCCTAATTACCATCAGAAGGTCCCACCTTCAACTACCATCACATTTGGGACTGGGGCCTTATTATGTGAACTTGGGGTGGCATCAATATGTAGTGTATAGAAAGAAAGGGAAGAAAGAAAGAAAGAAAGAAAGAAAGAAAGAAAGAAAGAAAGAAAGAAAGAAAGAAAGAAAGAAAGAAAGAAAAGCCAGGCCTGGGCTGAGACACGAGATGTACAAGAATGCAGTAATGTAATGAATTTCTCGAAATGTTGAGGAAAGTGATGATTGTGGCTCAGGGAAGAAAAAAGAAGTTTTGTTCCTTGATTATCTCTCTTTCCTCATCTCCTATTTTTTCTGCCTTACTCACAACACTTTAGCTAACTGGGTCACTTGTTTCTCTTTGAACATGCTTAACACTTCTTCCTAATACATTCATTATTAGGAGGAATAATGAATGTTTCATTTGTTGTCCTGGAAATTCTTCTCCGAGAAGGTTACAGGGCCACATCCCTCACTTTGCTCTAGTACGCAATTGTCTCCTCTAAGCCGCTTTTCTTGAATATCCCGTCAAAATTAGTAATGTTATCCTTCTTATCATCATATTATGCTATATTTCAATTCAAACTGCTTATTACCTTCTGACTTCTATTCATCTCCTAGTTGTTTTGGTGCTGGGGATTGAACCCAAGGTTCATGCATACTAAGCACATCTATTGATTTTTTATATAAGTGTGTCATTTGTCCTTTGCTTAGTATTCTGGTGAAACAGATTCTTTTCTTTTCTTTTCTTCTTTTCTTTGCCTTTTTTTAGATGAGGTCTTGCTATATAGCCTAGGCAGGCCTCGAACTCATGGTAACCCTCCTGCCTCAGCCTCCCAAGTGCTGGGGTTGCAGGTGTGTGCCACCATGCATGGCAGACAGGCAGCTTTTTCTGGTCTCACTGTATAGCTCAGGTTAGCCTTGAACACACTGCAGTTTTCCTGTCTGAGCCTCCAGAGTGCCAGGAATACACGTGCACAGCAGCCTGAAATAGACTCTTTGCTGTGTTCATTCATCACTGTATTTCTCATTCAAAGAGCATCCAGTACATAAAAGATACTCAGAATGTTCATTCAGATTAAAGAATAAAAGAAATCTAATGTCATAAATTAGAAATGATTTAATAAAATGAACAATAGGATTGTTCATGACATCAGTCAAATTGCATTATAGCAAGAGACCTCAAGAAAGCTAAATTAGCTTTCAATCCCCAGTACCAAATGTACCCAACAGAAAAGACCTACTTCTCTTAGAATGCAGGGCATAATAGTATCATCCAGGTCTGAGAAAGAAAATCTGTACCTGGGCATGCAGTACTAACCTCAAAATCTCTTGCACTGCAATACATGCTAATTGTGAACTTAAAGCATTCTGTTCTAGAATGCAGTGAGTTACACTGAAAATATTATGCAACAAAAGAAATGGAGAAATTAGAAAGATACTCTTAATGCATCTTTAGAATAAGGATCTTCCTTTTCCCTCAGGTTATAAAGGTGAAAGTTAAACTGACCAAACTACTGAGAGCAAAACAAATTGTAACTGATGAAACGAACCTTCTGTTTACCCTGGGTTGGGTAGTTTATTTCATCTCTTAATCTTTGTCAGTTGTTAACTCAAAGAATTCTCAATTTTATATACAAGTCTAGAATTATTTTGGAAGTGTTTGTCCCTAGTGCCAATTTTTCCACTGTATTGCTATTATATTTCTCTCTACAGACTAGTCTTCTCTTTATTAGTTTTGTGCTTCATTACCTACTATTCCATTGCATACATCTTGACAGTTTGATACAACAGAGTTTATCATCTTTGCATCTATGTTTCACACTCATTTTGACAAAATAATGTGTTAACAATAGCTACTGAGTTACAACTGCAATTCATGCAAAACATGTCCTTTTAGTTTTCATGTAATTCTTATACTTTATTTAACATTTTAATGTTTGCTACAATATCAATTGTTTTCAAACTTCAGAAATTTGTATTTCCACATAGAAGATAAGGTGCAACAAAATAGTATTTATTGTTTCTGACATTAGGGAAAATTAGTGGGTGGCCATTTAAAAGAAAGCTTTCAAGATGGTTTTGAATTTTGGTTACCAATATGGATTGTTTGAGCATTTGAGGCTAGAATATATTTCAGGGCTCCTTGTGTTTTTTGTTTGTTTTTGTTTATTTTCTGTTGGTATTATGACAATACCTGTTCAAAACTGTGATGTCTCAAACTCAATCCCTAATTCTTCATGTGTCTTTATGCTTTCTTTTCCCTAATGAGAATCTAAATGTAAATACCAGGTGATTTTTTTCAACTTCATTTCTTCTTGTTAAACATAGCTTTGTCAGAAAATACACCGTCCTGAGAATGCTAGTTCTTTTTTTTGCTTTTAAGCTTAACTGACATTGGCATTCTTGACCCATATTTCTTTCCAACTCTGATGTTCCCAATTATGAAGTCTCAAGAGCCTTCCCTTTCCACAGTCTCCATGGTTAATGTCGAAGGTGACTGTGAATCCTCAAAGAATCTCACGAAGCTCAGGATGTGTTGAAATGTTCACTGAAGAAACTAGAAGCCAATGCACTCAACATTATCATCATAACTACCTTCTTCTAAGTAGTGATAGGATCACATTTGAAGAAAGTTTTAATTCTATACTTTTTCTATATTTCTATATTTAATTCTATATTTGCTTACTATCCTTATATATTCATGATGCAAGAACTAGGTTTTCTCTTTTTTTCTTTTTTCTTTCTTTTTTTTTTTTTTTTTTTTTTTTTTGGTGCCAGGGATCGAACTCATGACCTAGTGCTTCCCAGGTAGGCACTTATGCCGCTGAGCTAAATCTCCAGCCCTGAGAACTAAGTTTTCTTATTTTAAATACCTATTAGTTTTCTTTATCACTCAATTCTCTTGTAACGCTTTATTTATTGTTCTGTAAAGGACTTCTAAGACCTTTAATCTTTGAAGTAAGTTGACATTGAAAGACCTGAAAGTCACTGATGCTTTTAAAGAAAAAAAAGGATATAATTAGAATTAGATAGTGAATTATTTTTGTAGTATTTTATTGTGCATGTATTTATATAAGGAAATGTGTTAAATAACAATTGTTATAGAGCTGTTACTAAGGCTGCAAAAAAGTTTAATTTCAAAAGTTTTTAATGAGCAAAACATATCCTAACTATGCAGAATAAGAAAGTTTATTTTATCTACGTGTTTTGTATATAAAGCCATGCTTTCACATCTTGGTTGGCTAACAACCTTCAACATTACTTATAATTTCCTTTGTATAGTTCCCTTCCTTTCACGCATATAAAATAATATTTTAATTGAGTTTAAATTTTAAAAACTGACAACAAACTATATGGTTTTACTTAGAGAAAATTTTAATTCCCATGTAAGAGCATCCCCTTACTTATAACACCAGTAGTACACCAAACTACAAATAAGGGAAGTTCTGTTGATCTATTTTTCATTTTGTTTTTATTTAGATTATATGAGGGAGATAAGAGTTGAATATTTGTTTAATTATATCATATCTGACAGATAAGAAAACTACATTGGAACAGATGATACATGGAATACACACTAGGATACAATACAGAATATTGTATCTTGAATAAACATCAATATATTAGAAGCATGCTGCTATACTAACAAGAAATATTTGCAGCCTGTGTCTTTTTTTTTTTTTTTTTTTTTTGATAACAGGGATCAAACTCATGACTTTGCGTTCACCAGGCAGGCGCTTAAGCCACTGAGCTAAATAGCCCCAGCCCTGCAGCATATTTCTTAACACATAGAAAAAGCTCTAAGAATCACACAGAGGCAGAAGGAGGAGGGAAGAAGATGTGCAGCTGGCTCATCGGCCACACTGCCTCTAGTGTGCAGTCCGAGCAGAGCTCAGTGACTCCGCTTGCATGATCAACCTTACTTCAGAAGGTAATTTGCTAGCTTGCTCCTGGTGCACAAAAAGCTCATAAAAATAAGTATTTAATAGGTGTACTGTATATTGTAAAATTTAATACCATGATTTTTATTAGCAAGAAATGATACTGTTATATATGGTTGTTTAGTAATTTTCTCCTGGTTTCCCCTTTTATGAATTGAATCTCATTTGTTCTTTTCTGCACACATACTAAAGTTATTTACATTCAGTGTTATCATTTCTCACTCCAAACCAGTTTTACAGCACCTTGCAAACTGATATCATCTGTCAATTTATTTCAACCGGTACTCAATTTTCTATTTATGGTCAGAAATATACTTAATATTGCCAAGAATAACTCTCCAGTAATTCAAAGAGATCACTCTCATCCATCATTATTCACATTTATGCCCTTTTATTTTGTTTTTAATCTATTTTACTGTGTTTTTATCAAAACTTATCTGACATTTTTTATACACTTACTTGAACCATTGTACCAAACACCTTATTGAAGGTTTGACATTTATTATCCATAGTTCTGCTTTCATATGCTAATTTTATCATCTGTCCAAAATCTCTTAACTTTGACCAGAATGATTTATGGTTAATGATCCTCCTGTGTTTATTTTGCATAGTTTCATTGTTCTTTAAATGGTTATAGAATTTCTCTTGCTGTGCTTTATTAACAAGTAAGTTTTGTGGTTGAGGAAATCCTAGGTTGATCTTTCCAGGAACTTGTTATAAACACTTTAAAGTAAATTAGAATTTTTTGGTCAAATTAACAATCATAGATGGACAAGGCTACATAAACATTTGGGTATGATGGATGTGTGTGTGTGTGCGCATGCGCGAGTGCGTGTGCGCACATAACCACATTTTTGTACCTCCCCATAATTCCATGATGCGAATAAGGGTTAGTGACTTGTTTTGATTTTTCTTATCACCACCATCATATGTCTTTTTAAAGTAAAATCTGTGCTTATTTGAAGAACATACTAAAGGTTTTCTTACATGCATCCACAAATTGAACAAGACCTACAGGTGATCTCACTCCTCCTAGACATTTTAAGTACTTCTGTACTTAATATCTACCAGCTATTTATCATATCACAAAATCAGAATTTCATTTCTGCTTCACCAGTGTTTTATTCAACTTCACTTCTAGTGTTCTAAAGTACATCAGGATACTATGACAGAAGTCTGTATCATACAGAATTGGGAAATAAATACCTAGCTTTTACATTATGGAACATTTTGCCACCATCCTAGGTTAAATACAGCCTCTTATTATACATTTTACCTTATGAAAAGTATCTCTTTCAGTTTCTGTGTGAAACTTACTGCTCCTATGGGCTTATAAATTCCATGGTTCCTCAGATTGAGATAAAAAAAATACAGTTCTCCAAACATCCCACCCCTATCCCTCACCTATGACACAAGCCATGCTTTTATGTTAAGTGAAATACATCAGACATACAAACTTAAATATCACATTTCTCTCATATTAGAAACCCAAATTTTAAATAGAGAATAAAATAAAATATAGATAATACAAACTAGGGAGATAGATCTTTCTGAAATGGAAAAGGGGGTCAAGAGATAGAAGGAAGGGTTGGGAGAGGAGGGAAAGAAGTTGAAAAAAAGAAATTAAGATGTGTTATGCATGTGTACCAACTCCACACCAGGAATGTAAACATTATGTACTGCAAACACATCCTCATGATAAAACATTTTAATTATATCAGCAAAAATAAAGGACCAATGAATCAGACAGTCAACACAAAGAGTCTCGCCTAGACCCTGTACTTGTTTTCCTAATGTTTCAAGACATGTTTGCCTCTTGATTTGGCATGCCTTCTGCGGGGTTAGTGTGGCATATACATTAGTTTACAGATATGTAGTTGAAAATGAGGAGTGATTGACAGATGAGTCATGGGAGAGAGTGTACTATACAGGTTCCAAATATATAACGGACATCAAAATCTATCTTAGAACACTGCAAATAACAGTATCTTAATGCAGTTTACTTATTTTTGTTAATATATTGATATATAAAATCCTAAAAATTGTACTTATTAATGAAGTACTAGGTTACATTTTGATACAGGTACATATTGTGTGATGTTTATATTTACCTTCTCAAGGGTTTACTACTCCTTGAAGCATAATCTTTCAAAAGATGATTCTTGAGATTTTGAAATGCATAGTATGTTACCATATTATTGTTATTTAAAATCACTCTATTTTGATAAACTGAGTGTTTCCAGACATCGACCAATGATTGAGGCAGGAGTTCCCATGCCTGTGTAAAAGGGACTGAAAGCAGAGAGTGGCCACTTGAGAACTCGCATGCTGGACGGTGTGGAGTGAACTGGAGTGGCTTCTGGACCGAGGCCTTGGGTTCTCATCTTCAGAGCTGTCTGCGGAAATGTGCCTGTGGCAGTGACTGTGAAAATTGTCACATAGAATTTATCAAACCTGAAGGAAAGCATACATACTGTTTTTCAATGAAATTGTATGCTAGAAATATTTCCTAAAAGCTGTTTATTACTTTCACGTGAAGTTATATAACAAAAATATTTGTTCTTTTGTGTCAGGAAAATGCTAGAGACTAAACATTTAATGTAAATAGTTGAAGAAATTCAATGAAAAATTCAGGATTAAAAAATGGAAAACAGCACAGGTGCCCGGGAATCCAAAAGATACACAGGAACTCTGCATTGGAGGGAGGATTTGTGAGAGGTCACATTTCAAGTTTCAGAGACTTATCTTGTGTATAAATAAAATGTACAGCAGCATCAATGTGTATAAGTGTTGTCTGACTTTATTAAAACTAGATTATACAGTCTCAGGCTTAATTTTACATTCACATTATTTTGTAAACTTCTGTTACTATTTTTAAGAAATTGAAAAAAACACATTAAGGCAAGAAGAATTTGGTAGAAAGTTGCTGAAAAAATATTTGAATTGTGTGTTCACTAAAGTTCACGTATGTTGATGTGTATGTCTTTGTGTATGGTCAAGACAATCAGTCATTGTGTAAGGAATAGTTTTAGTATAGCTTTGTGTCTTAGGAAATGTGTTTTCCAATCCCTTCTGAAAAATACCTAGGTTAATAAACAGGATTTCTTTTCTTCCCTAATAAAATAAAAATGAACATAAAATCACCCTGCTGTATAGTGGTGCAACATGATTTTTTACTGCTAACTACAACTTAGAACCCATTTATTGAACGACCCCTATTTCTCATTCTCAGTGGTAAAAGTCATTCTGCTCTCCTTAACAACATCCACATTTTAAGATTTCAAAAACAAGTAATATTTCACATATGAGTGAGATTATGCAGTACTTGTCTTCTTATCTACAAGTACTACATGATCTGTCCTATGTGGAATGTATGACTATGTCCTTTGATGTAAATACCTCCTAGTCCATCTATGTTGTTGCAAATGACAGTATTTTGTTCATTTTCTGACTGCATCATATTCTACTATATATATATATATATATATCATATTTTTATTTATTAGTTCATCAGTTGATGTTCACTTAGGTTGTGATTATCTCAACTACTGTGACTAGTGTTATAATTCCAATATGGAAATGCAGATGTCTCTTTGATATATTGCCTTTACTTCTTTGGATATGTACAAAATAGAGTGATTTCTGGAACCATACCAGTTGTATTTTTAATTTTTGTGGAACCTCCACATGACTTTCCATAATATTTTAACTTACCTTCCCATCAACAGTGTTCAAGGGTTCCCTGTTTTCCACATCCTTGTCAGAACTTCTTATCTCTAGCGATTTTCATGGCAGCCATTCTTACTGTAGGGATATCATATCTCACTGTGGTTTTGATTTGCATTTTTCAGATTAGCAACGTTGATAATAGTGTCAAGTGATGATTTCTTTTTTTCCTCCAGTACTGTGAAAATATCCCACTATCTCCTAGACTGCAAGTTTTACTGAGAAGTCAGTTGTTTATTGTGTTATTTCTTTTCTCTTTAAGCCTTTGAGCTTTTCTTTCATGTTTGATAGCTTGATTGTATCTTGCCATAAAGTTTTGTTTAGTTAAAATCTTAACTAGTGAGCTTTGACCTTCCAGAATTTGAAAATTTCAACCCTTCTCCAGATTTGGAAAATTATTAGTTCCTTGAATAACCTATCTATTGTATGGCATTCTCAAGTCCTTCTTGAACCCAAATAAGCCAATTATTTGTTCTTTTAATACAGTTTCTAAGGCCCTGCAAGCTTTTATCATTTTCTTTCTTTTTTTTTGCTTTTTCTCCCACAACTATGTGTTTCTAAACAGTCTATTTTTCAACTCGCAAATTCTTTTTTCTATTTGATCTATCTTAATACTGATGCCTTCTGTTGCATTTCCATCTCAAGAATTTGTTTGATTTTTTCAAATTTCTTCCATCTCTTTGTTAAATTTGCATATTATTCAAAATTTTATTTGATTTTTCCTTTGAGATAAGCAAGTTTACTTGAAACAACCATTTTAAATTCCTATCTTGTCAGTCTCTGGCACCTTATTTGAAGTATTGGGTGAGGTCATAGTTTCCTGAAAGACCTTGATACATATTGGCACTCAAAATCATCTTGGTTTTGAAGGATCAGATATATATTAAAGTCCTCCTAATCCAGCTTTGTTTGAGTCTGTCTTTCCAGAAGTTATAAGCAGTCTAATTTTTCCCTGATCCTGTAGTCACTTTTACTCTGGCACTGGAAGACACCCAGGTCCAGATTAGCTAGGTTCTGCTCTTTGTGTGTATCTTCTTTCTGAAAAGAAGAACAAACCAAGTCCAGGTTTTTCCTAAATATTCTTTTGGTATATTATTCAGAAAGAAATAGGACAGTAACAAGAAAAAGTATTCTGTACCCAAAAATCTCTCCCTGAGGCCATGGTAAGGTCAGATGTCTAATCAACAATTATTGTCCTGTGGCCAGATACTGCAGAATTCTGCTCATCATTGGGCAGAGTCATTGTGGACAGACCAACCTCAGGTACCTGTGTCACACTTGTGTCTACAAAATCAACATAACTGTGTCATGCATTAAGGCCACAGCCTGACCCTGCCATACCATGGTGTGACCAAGGGTTACAACGCCATGGGATGCTTCTTGCTGAGGTGCACTCATGGCACAAGCTTCTGCAGTCAACCACAGATAAAGCTAGCTAGATTAGAAGCTCACAACCTGTGGTCAGATGTCTTCCATTGGAACTGTTCCAGAGGTTATATCCACAGCCAGGCCTGGGGATGAGGCTGTCAGTATCTGCCCAATGTTTCACCAGGTGAAAGTGTTGGTGTACTATCTTGTTATACCCCATGGAATGGGTTCTTACTCCATGCTATGTTGTCCAAAGTTGAAGCAGTGTTGGTGAAGGCAGTCCCTTGACCACCTATGTTAATTCTAAGCTGACTCGCACCTGAGTCCCATGGTAGCAGAGACTTGCATGTTTTCAGGAATACACCAGGTCCCATACCATAACCAGTAGTGATGCAGGCCAAAGAATGAGTCTGTCCCATAAAGGAGTGTGACTTGGGCCAGGACAGTCCTAGAACCCTGTATTAGTCAGTCTTCCTCTCACTAGTACAAAACAGCTGACACCCACAACTT
This sequence comes from Hydrochoerus hydrochaeris, assembly GCA_004027455.1. NCBI lineage: Eukaryota > Metazoa > Chordata > Mammalia > Rodentia > Hydrochaeridae > Hydrochoerus > Hydrochoerus hydrochaeris. Next base: position 194,215 of record PVLA01000860.1, read on the forward strand.
CCATGAGGAGAGGATTAACTTTGCGCATGATTTCACAGATTTCAGTCCACGGTCACCTGGCTCCAAGGAAGGCACATCATGGCAGAAGGGTGTGACAGAAGAAAACTGTTCAACCCGTGTCAGTCAGAAAGCAGAGCAGGGGAAATACCAGAAAGGAAGGGGCCAGAGTGCAGATATAAACCCCAAGATGATGCCTCCATGACCCACCCAGATACACCAAGAAGTATGATGTGCTAATTCCCTAGGGGGCTTCAACACCAGTTGAATTAATAAGCTTAATAGTTACAAGCCTCAGTTGCAAACAATGACCTGGCAGTAGCTGTGCTGCCTGAGGTCAGGGCATGAGCGAAAGACAGCCATTTAGCCACCAAATTTGGAAAGAAGGTGGGTCACACCTGAGTCTCACAGCTGGGTACTTACAATGTCTCAGGAACAGCACAAATGTGCCCCAGAATCACTTCAAGATCTCAACTGATACTGCTGAGACTACAGTCTGTGCTCCTACACTCAGGCCTCCTCTTGACATTGAAGCTTAGCTGAAGACTGTGGACTCTGGCCTATGTAAGCGGACTTCAGTTCTAATAGATTCTGGGTCTCACCATGGCTCCAAACAAGACCCTTGCTAGCTTTTGTACCATGCTTTCCAGAGGGTAGAGTCCTGCTTTCACAAAGTTGGAGATGACATACATCTCTCTGCTGGGCTGCTTGGGGTTAAGGAAAATGTCACAGTGACAACGCCTTTTCTCCTTTTTCAATGCATCTTTTCATTTTGTTATACTAAAAGCAAGCATTATGGACACTCACCTGATTTTCTTACCTCTTGTAAAGGTGATTTGGTCCATGAATAGCTATTTAACTTGTGGTATCTATGGGAAGAGGGTTCTAGAATATATTAGTGGTCATCTTGCTCCATATTCTGATACAATTTCTAAAGAATTTTGTTGCCATATTTTTTGTATAATTCCTGAGTGATTAAATTTCCTGCTTCTATTCAAATAAAACAAATATTTATTAGGGAAGTAGTCCCAGACATGGATCTAAGTAATAAGGATTCAAAGATAACTGAAATCTGAAAGGATACTCACAGTTAATATCTATATTAACTGTAGAGATAGAGATAGCCCTAAGTCTAATTAAGGTTTAAACTAAAAAGAAAATAAAAAAGAAAAACAAAAGAAAAGAAACACATTCTGGGCTTCAATTTATTCGTTTAAAAAATAGAGTTTGATAGAACAAATCCTATATACACTGCTGGTAAGATTGACTAAATCATTTCACGATTTGAAGAAAAAATTTGCCATTTGTAACCTTTGTTACATTGATGTAGTTGAAGGAGCTAAATATACTGTCTCCTTTGGCTTTCCCCGTTCCCCCCTGATTCAGTTGTGCTATCACCTACTGTTCTCAGAAATATTTTTGGGATCACCAATAGCTTTCAATTTGCTAAATCCAGTGGCCTATTTTGAGCCATCATTTTCTTCATCCTTTATGCAGTACTTAAAATTCCTAAAAACATCTCCACTGTTTGTCTTGCATGTCACCATCTCTCTTTTCTTTGATTATCACAAATATTTGAGATGTTATTAGAAGAACAAGGGAATTATTTCCATGAAGCAGTTGGTACCATACTATTATGGCATAAATTCACTGAGAATATTTAACTAATACAGACACCACTGGACTAAAATATATGCAGTATTTATAAATAAAAATATGAACAATTTAAAAGCTTTGTGAGATATAAATTATGAAAACAAAAATGTTTTTTTAAGTTATCATTTCTCTTCCGGAGGGCCAATGCTTGTCATCAACATCCCTGTGGTTAGGTCCAAGTATCAAATAATAAAAATGTTGTCATAAAAATCACATTCTCTAAAATATTTTTATACAGGTATAAATAGTGAAATGAAACAAAATATAACTTTTTATATTCTTGTCATTCATATTAATTTTACTATGAAAAATCTTAACCAAGAGTACAGTTGTATCTATCTTTCTTGTTCTTTTTTCCACAGTGTCTGTTGCTTTTAACTCTCATTTTAAATTAAGAGATGTTGAATTATATATTAAGCCTTCATTTTAGTAGGATAGTGCTTAGGTTGTAGTCTTTGTATTACCTTTCTTTGTTTAGAAAACATTTATTTTACTGCACTGTATGCTGTGAATTGGACTTTGGACAACACAGCAAATTGAAATCAGAATCTGGTACTTGATAGGAAGATCGAGTTAAACACTGTGGTACAAATAAGGGTATTTAATACAGTGCTTGCTTGGTTCACGGGCTTGATTTGTTTCACAGTTCTGGGGAAGATGCCGTGTATGTTTGGACTCATGTTCATGTTCATTTTCATGTTCATGTTTGTGCAGCGATGATGACTGTGGTCGTGTTTGTCACCTATGTGGAGTTCACTAATGCAAGCAAAATTTAACCGAATTTTGATAATGGAATTACTTGGAAACAGAAGTGATCATGAACCAAGGCATTACTGCATAAGGAAATTCAAGTTAAAACTCTGGTATTAGCATGGTTTTAATATTCATATAATATTGAGTTTGAAAACATAAAATTATTATAATTTTTATAAATACTTTTTAAAATTTCCATAAATAAAATAGTCTTGCTTTTAAAATTACAAACAGATGGCCTTGTAGAGAAATATTTTTTAGAAATACCTTACTGCTTTACAAAATGACAGAGTATAAAAGTTCTATTTCCCTGTTGAGAAAGTGGAGGGGGAAATAAAGAGGTGTTGTCTATATGTACTATGTCCCCAGGGTGAATGTAATCATTTTGTACCTCAAACATGTGCAATGTTAATAATTTTTTTAAAACAAAATGACAGACTGATAGCATATAGAATGATAAATTATTTGTATAATATTTTCCCCAGTGTCATTCAAAATATATATCCTGGTCACACTTGCATAATTGTTTCAACTCCTCAGCAAGTGACATTTTTTGAATATTCACTTTTATATATCAAATGACATAGAAGAAAATTACTAAAACTCAATTGATTTGACAGAAAGATCTTTGTGGTATGAGTGTGTGTGTGTGTGTGTGTGTGCATGTGTGTGTGTGTGTGTGTGTGTGTGTGTGTTTGTGCACAGCAAGAAGGTGATTGTTTTTCCTAAGACTATGGGCTCTATTCATTTTATTAACAGAATTCTGGGCTGAAGTACATAAGGTTCTGTGAAACTATTCTACAAGAATAATTATAAGATCACAGGAATCACAGGCAGATTCAAATGGTCTACAGATTTATGCAGTGAAATAGTCCCGTGATTCTACCTCAACAACAATATTTTCTGTTTTACTCCCTCACTCTTTGCTCCTTTTTACTTTTGATTTTGCCTCTCTGGTCTTACTATACTCCTTTTGGTTACAATTTCAAAGGAGGATCAGTTCCAGTAGGAGAGTTAGTGTCTTGTACATGCCCTGTTCAGTGGAGTAATGCCACAGTCCTCTAGTTCTTTGTGTCTATCAAGATTGTTAACAGTAAGCTAAAATATTAGTCATTCTTCTTCATCTGCTCAACAACAATGTCTCCAAGAAAATTATCTTGCCTGAGTCAATCATAGCTAATCTTGGTTTCTCAGTAATTTTGTTGGTCAAACAGAAAAAAACCCTTGTGGTCAATTCACCACTCAACTCCAACAGACTTTCCTCTATATGGAATACATCAAACAACTTTTCATCACTAGATTTTTACTGGATTTTCTCTTAAAACAAAAATGACTTTCCTACTCTCATTCCTTGTCCAAAAAAATCATATATTTTTGAAATGTTTAGTGTATTTTGGCAAATGTATTTGTAGACCTAACTGCACTTTCCTCTATATTTCAATTTTATTTTCTATAGAATATAATATCTACTCCATCCTATTAAAATTTCATGTCATGTCTCATTTCCTCCCAATAAATTATAAATTCATAGACAAAAATAACTTCTTTAAAAAATCCATTTACCTCCAACTTTGAACAGAATCCTGTATTAAGTACCTCTTAGATTATGCTCATAAATGAACAGTTGCTAAATAAGTGCAAAGAATTTCAATCAATTTTAAATGTCAAATAAACAAGATGCAGCAAATACTGTATATGGTAAATGCATTTAACAGAAATAAAAAACAAAAAAGGAAATAAAAGGTCCTATAATAAATTAAATTGTGATAAATATAAATGTAAAAAGAACAGAAAAAATCAGATGGTCTCCAAAACTGGCACAAGAAAACATCAAAGTAAGATAAAGTTTAATGAACTTAGATAAAGTTAAAGAAAGGTATTGTACATATTAAAAAATGAAAATAGAATATAATAAAAAGAATGAACTGATAATAAGAAAGAGCTCTTGGAAAAGCAAACTGTACACTGGAGAAACATAACATAGCGGAAGTGATGAAAGATACATGACAGAGAAGCTGGGAAATAGAATTAAAATTTTAGAGGTTCCACTTGACCCAGATATTCCGCTTCCTGGTATCTTTCTAAAAGAATAAGAAGCATCGTACCACATCAATATATGCACTGATGTTTATAGCATCACAATTTGTAACAGCTAAATCTAGGAAACAGCCCAATGCCCATCAATAGATGAATGGATAAATAAGAGTGTTTTTTATACATACAGTGGAATACTGCTCTGCAATCCAGGACAAGTTTGAGACATTTTTAGCCAAATGGATGCACAGTTAAGCCATTCTCTTAAGTAAAATGAATTGGACACTCATGTAAATACTGTATTATTTCTCTGGTGTGAGAAACCAAAACTGTAAATAAGGACCACAAGGTAAATAGATATTGTGAAATATGAAGAAAATGTTCAAATGTGAAGGAAACTAGGGAGGGGGAGGAGGGAAGGAAGGAAGAGAAAAAAATGATGAGCAATGAAGGAAAAAAATGGGGAAAAAAGCTTTTTGAATAAGGAGGGGAAGAGGGGTTGAAGGGAGTGGGGAGAATGGGAAAGAAAAATAAAATTATGTCATGTACAGGTAAAACTTTTTGTCAAAATAGAGTACAGGAAATGTAAGAAAAACAGGGAAATGATTCTGCGCATCCAATATCCAAATAAATCATTCCTCGTCCAATAGCCATAATCTTATAAGAGAACAGACAATGTTACCAAAGAAATAAAGCAAACAAAGGAAAGAAGTATTCAGATTAAATTGTCTCTTGAAATCAAAATAAATTATGTGCCGTATAATGGTGACATTTCAAAATACTGGTGCCAAGGACATACTTTTTAAAATTTTTAAAGAGAAAAAAAATCCTAACACATGATTTAAAAACAAAAGAATGGATATGAAGACAATACTTATATTTATACAGGCTGTAGTGAAAGTTGGAAAGCAAAAGAGAAACAGTTTAAAATTTTGAGAGAGGTCACTGTTCTATACCTCAAAATCCAATAAAATGACTGGTTACATATAATAGATTAAATATGATTCCAGAGGAAAATAGTCTCCCTCTTCTTAATTTGCTAAAGATCTTACATTAAGAACTTCTTAAAGTAGGTCCCCAGAAATATATATATATATATATATATATATATATATATATATATATGAAAACAAACAACAAGAAGATATACAATCTGGAAAATAGGAAATCCAACATGGAGGGTCAGTAAGATCAAATTCAAAAATGACGGCGAAGTCTATCACTTGGCTGGATGATTAGTAATATTTTCTGCAGAATTGTTAGAGAAAAAAGACTTGAGAGTATAGAAATACTCCTACTTTTTAAAGTTTTCAGGTTATGTACAGGTTCTAATAATGTATTCTGCAAGATAATCACCAGGTACAGGTCAGGTGTTTTCTTAAAGAAACCATTCTCCAGATATGTGGCCTTTAGAAGGTATAATTTCAATTGTCTTTTACCAAGGAAAATATCCCTTACTTTGACCAATTAATAATGGTGGTTTAGGAGTTATCTGTGTAAGAGTAATTTACTTGAAAAAGGTGATTTTCATTAAAGCAAAAGTGATCTTGAAATTCTTTCTCAGTAGTCAGACAACAGTAATTCTTTACAAATCAAAGGCATTCAATGAAAGCAAAATTATATTCCTGTTTGCCATGCATTTAGTAATGAAGTAGAAACAAGTACTTGGTGTTGAGCCACTTCAGACAAATGTTACACAACTTTAATAGTGTATTACTAACAAAATAGTTTTTTTTTTGTTTTTGCTTTTCATTTATTACATTGTCCTGGTTTTCAGATGAAGATAGAAACATTATTCTATTATCTGGGTTATCTTGCACCAAAAAGTAAGGGTAATAAGTGAAACACTTTTTTCCTTGAGCACTTTTTTAAGTTTTCAAAGCCATGACATTAACTGCTATAGAGATTTTGAAGCTTTAATTAATGATAAATTACATTTTAAGCATGTGTAGATACCATTATTATATACCATTCACACACACACACATACACTCACACACACACGCTCACACATAAAGTCATGAACAAGATTAGAACTGTTGGAGGTACTTCTACTAGCTGAATGAATCCTTAAGGAGTATAAAATGTAGTAGTGCATTTGTAGAGTGATGCAACTGTCCCCATCATAATTTTCTAACACTTTCATCACCACAAAAAGAAACCCTGTACCCTTTAGCAGTTATTCTTCATTCTCTCTCCTCTGTCCCAGGCAACAACTAATCCAATTTCTCTCTCTGTGGCTTTACTGATTTTGGATATCTCATGTAAATTAAATCATTAAGTTGAAGCACTATGTTTAACTTAGGTCCATAGTTTGCTCATATTTTCTTAATTTTTACCAAATGCCTTTTTTTATTCTAAGAGGCAACTAAAGAAACTTATTCAACTTAGTCATTCTTCTTATGTTCTTTGGCTTCCTGCTACCTTACTAGACTTTCCATGTTTTTGATGACCTTCACAATTTTGAGCACTGCTATTCAAGTATTTTTTAAAATGTTCCTCAGTTGAGATTTATGTTTTTGAGTGATTAAATTGAAATCACATATTGTGGGAGAAAATATTGCAAAAGACATAATCACATAATTTCAAGGAAATATAGCATCTGAATGACTTGTTATTGTTGGTGTTGACCATGGTCCCTGGCTGACATAGTGTTGATTAGGTTTCTCCAAAGTACAGTTAGAGTTTTTAGTCCTAATCTACCTTATATTTTTTGGAAACAAGTCATTATGAGAACCTGATACTTGGAGTGGAGAGTTATATTACATGTCCTTGATGGCAGAGTAGTCACATAAATTATTTGAAATTATTTTTAAATATGTTTTAGATAACTTAATTTGTTAGATATAAAGCCATGTATTTTATATTTCTGGTCAATTGTGAAGTTATTGTGATTTTGTGAAATTTTGGAATCTATTATTGGTGTATGGAAAAAAATTAATTCTACATTAACTACATGCTACTATATTGTCATAGTAACTTATTAGTTCCAAGAGGCTTTTTAAAAATTTTAGTTCTTTAGAAACTTCTACAGATATAATCATGTGATATACTAATAAAGACAGTTTCATTTTTTTCCCTTTACAATCTATGTATATCTTAGATTGTTAATAGCTTGGAGATCTAGTAAAATCTTGAATAGAATGGTCATTGTGCATAAATATTTTCACACATTATTGCTTTGATTTTCTAATAATATATAAAGAATGTTTGCACCCATGCTCATGAAAAATAATCATCTGTAGTTTTCTTTTCTGCACTATTTGTGCGATTTTGGTATTAAGGAAATGCTTTCCTCATAGAATGACTTAGAAAGTATCACTTTAGCTTTATTTTCTGGAAGCCATTGTCCTGACTTTTATCATTTATTCCTCTAAGACTTAGTAGAATTCATCAGTGATGTTACTTGAGTGAGGTACATTTCTTAGAATGCCAATAATTACTTATATAATTTATTTACTATGTATCTATGAGTGTGTAAATTATTGACGACAATTTTTACTTTTCAAGGAATTGGTCTCCTTCAAACAACTTATCAAACTTCAAATATTGACTTTCTTCAAATAACTTACCAAACTGGGCATAGTATTCCTTTATTACACTTTTAATGTGCATGGGATCAGGATCAGTAATGCAGTTCCTTGCTTTTATTTCCAATATTAATTATTTCTTCTCTCTTCTAGCCATGGTTAGAGCTTTATTGATTGTGCTGATATTTTCAAAGAATCAGGTTTTGGTTTCATTTATTTATATATTTCAAAATTTTAATGTAAATTGTTTTTTATCTAAGATTTATTATTTAATTGCTTTGAGTTCCTTTTAATTTAAATGGCTGTGCTTTCTAGGGTTCTAAAGTATAAAACTCAATTAATTTTAGTATAAAAATCTACTTTAAAACTTTCATCTTACATGTATTTAATGCTATAAAAGTACTCTATTTCTCAATTGTTGATGGAATATTCATATATATACAGTATGTGTATTTTATTTCATTTAAAACATAAAATACAAGTATATATATTGCCTCTTGAAAAATTCTTTGGCCATGTGCTTTTGAAAAATGTGTTACTCTATTTCCAAGTGTTGGACAATTTTCTACCTATCTTTCAGTTTTTTATTTCTACTTTCATGTTTTAAGAAAATAATCTGATTTCTATTTTTAAAGACATGTCAAGTTACACTTTATGACACAGAATTTGCTTTATCTCAGTGGATCTTTCATGTGCATTGTGTATTCTTCTAGCATTAATTGGAGTATATTTAATGTCAATTATATCATGCTGATAACATTTTTCAAGTTGGCTATGTAACTGCTGATTTTCTACTGTTGGTCTATCAAATTCTGAAAGAAATATACAAAAAATCTCCAACTGTAATAATAAATTTGTCTATTTCTTCTTTCTTTCCATTCTAACAGCTTTGTTTCATGTATTTTCATATCTTATTTTAGATGCTTACACATTTGAGATTTTTATGTCTTAAGCATTTTATTATTTTAGTTTTCCTTCTTATGAAGTTATCTTTGTCTGAATTAAAAGAGCCACTACAGGTTTCTTTAGTGTTAGCATGATGGATTTGCTTTTGTCACTTTGCTAGAATCTTCTCTGACTCTTGATATCTAAAGTGGATTTGTTATAGACCACATATAATCTTTTTCAAAAGTAATTCAGTCTGGAAATATCAGACATCTAATTGTTATATTTAGATAATTCCCATTTAAGATGATTATTGATACAGATGGTCTATCTGGCACATTTGTAAATGTTTTATATTCATTCCACTTACTTTTTCTCCCATCTTTTTGTTCCTTCACTTGTTTTTCTATGAGCATTTTATTTGATTCCATTTTATTGGCTCAGCATACAAATTGAACATCTTTATTAAAAAACATAATTGTGCCAGGTTGCAATACACTTTTTAACAAATGCCTTCCAATAATACTATAGCACTTTGCATGTGATGCAGAAAGAAAATTAACAGAATGCTTTGTTCCTCTGTCTTCTCCTTTATTGCTTTGGAGCTGTCACTGCACAGAGTCCATGGAAGTCTCCTAAAGCAGATAGCAAACCAAGACCCGCCCTCCCCATATAATAAGTTCAAGATAGGAGATGAGGGATGAGGCAAACTAGTCAAACAACTGGTTGGGATCTGTCAGTCATGGAGACCGAGGGGTCCTGTACAGAACACAGGATCCAGGGTCACTTAGCAGGTCCCGAGTATTGAACAAAGAATCAATCAGGAAAATGCTGTTTTCTGTTCATCTGATATAAAGTCAAGTGAGTCATTCAATGGGATCGTTTAAATCTGGCACCAGGATGAGTAAGATTTTTATAGGGAAACTGTCCCAGTGCCTCGTTTGCATGCAGGAGAAGCCAGTCCATGGATTTCAGACACATAAGAGATCTTTCCTTTACCCACCAGGGTGTCTTGGAGGCTGGTCACTGGCCTGTTTACTCTGCAGAATGAACATCTTTTCCACCTTCAATAAATGTACATCCTGGTTATCTTTTCTTGTGTCTTTACCACTTCCTTATCAGGACACCAAGAACCTGGGGAGAACTCCCTGGGGACCCAGCATCTAGTGACATTTCTTGGGAATTCCAAACAGGAGGTAAGACCCCCTTAGGTAATTATTTGTCTTTGTCTTCTCTTTCTCTTTCCTGCTCTCTCTCTCTCTCTCTCTCTCTCTCTCTCTCTCTCTCTGTGCGTGTGTGTGTGTGTGTGTGTGTGTGTGTGTGTGTGTGTCTTTGGTAAGCTCAGTGTGGGCAAGAGTCACACAGTTAAAAGCTGCTAACAAGTCTGTGGCTATCCTAATCCTAGAATGGACCATTTTAGGATCCACTGGGTGCACAATGCACATTCTATGTGTCTGACTAAAAGTTTAATAGATGTCTTTTGTTCCCAAATTGTTATTCTTCCCAATACTTTATTAAGATTTCTCATTCTTTTTTTTGATAACAATTGCCCACAACCTGAAAACTAGAGTACACACCTACCCTTAGCCTGTCCTTCTTTGTACCCACTATGATCAACGTCTCAAGTGGGCTTTTTCTCTAGATGGCCTTTTATCTGTAGCTGTCCTTAGTGAGTCATTTTCTTCAAGGCCTCGTTCTTAAAACTTCAGTGTTCCATCCCACTTTATCTTTCTGCCATGCTTCACAATTATCCTCACAGACACTGGGAAAATCTCGTCGAAAGTGCTATTGTCTCCGTTTTCCAGAATCATGTGAACATCATCCTTCTCTTTTAAAATCTGCATAGGTTTTTCCCTGTTTCTTTTAAGAAAAGTTTAGGAAGTGTAGAAACACGTGCCTGAGAGCCTGAGTGGAACACAGGGAACAACACTGAAGGTCATCCTAATTGCTTTATGTGAAAGCAGAAGGTTGTATTTTAGTCAATGGATAAACAAACTCAACCTTTGTACCTTGAACTTTCCAAGGTTTTTTCCTCAAATGCTGAGAAATAGATTTCCTTCTCTTCTGCCTTAAAAAATTATCAAACCTTTTATTATCAAGGCAAAGAGTAGGAATACTGTTTCTTAAGTAGTTAGGTGAAGCCAGTAAAAATTCCACCTGGTCTTTAAGGAGTCATCCTGGGCTTCATGCTACGGAGAGGTCTTAGGAAAGTAGTTCCACTCTCTTCACGAGAGATGTCTGGTTATGAAATTCGAGTTTTTAGGTAGACAGTGGGAACTCGATGGGATTCCAGCTTTCTACGTGTGTGTTCTCAGAAGGAACTTAGACCTAGTCTTCTCTATATATAGGCCACATGAAGCATTATGGGAAACTTCCTGCAGATCCCTCGAACCATTAGAACATAGCCTTAATGAAAAAAAAAAATCAGGGTTTGTATCTTGAACTGCATTTTTTATTGAGTACAGTTTTAAACATATGACTTTTCTTGTCTCCCTTCTATTTATCTTTATTGTTCTAAACTACCACAATATTATTGATTTCATTTGTCCATTTGCTTTAAAACTCTAATGCATCATTTTCATTATTATTAAATTAATTATTTCTATTTTAGACTAATAAAAATTAAAAGTTTATCTTCATTTACACCATTTTCATCCAGTGCTACTTTTTCTGTATGTACATTTAAATTTCTGAACGATTTCCTTGTGCCTGACAAACTTTGAACATTTCTTACAAGGCAGGTCCATTGGCAAAGAATTTCATCAATTTTTGTTTACATAGGAAAGTCTTTATTAATTTTAAATGAAATTCACTGGTTCAGAATTGTTTTGCTTTTTTTTTTTTTCTTTTTGAGACAAGGTCTCACTATGCAGTTCAGGCTGGACCTGAGCTCACTTTATAGCACAGTCTAGCCTTGAACTCACAATAATTTTTTTCTCAGCCTTTGTAGTGCTGGGTTTACAGGCATGCACCACCAAATCTGGCTCGTTTTTTGATTTTTTTTTTCAAAACTCAACCTTTCATTCTATGCTCTCCTCTTGCTTATATGATTTTTTTATAAAAAATCTTTTGTAATTTTTATATTTGCTTATCTATAAGCAATTTTATTCCCACATTTCTTTACTTGGCGTTACTCTGGATTTTCTCTTTGTGCCATTTTTTTCCTGCATTTTAAATACGATAGATCTGTATGTAGTTTTCTGGATAGTTTAGTTTGGGCCTTTGGTTTCTTTATTGTGTTATTTATCCTTCTTTGTATTTATGGTCTCCTAGCTACCTGAACTTGTGGTTTGACATATGTCATTATTTTGTAAATGTCTGTTATATTATGTCAGATATTTTTTCTTTGATATTTTAATTTTTCTTTAGCATATGTTTGCAGTATGGCTTTGAAATTTATTTTAGACCTATTATGAAAATCATGTTGGTGGGGCTGGTGATTTAGCTCAATGGCTTAAGTGCTTGCCTGGCAAGTGCAAGGTCGTGAGTTCAGTCCCCAGTACCAAAAAAACAAACAATCAAACAAAAAAGAAAATCATGTTGGCTATATCTCTTTTTAAAAATTTTACTAGTATATGTTTAAAATTCATGCAGTTTACAGTCATCTGGGAGTGTTGTTACACATGCATACCACTGCTTGTTTCTCTTTTTAATCCTCTTCCTCTCCTCTCCCCTCTTGCCTTCTAATTCCCTTGTCCTATTTTATTTTTATTTTTGTTGATATTGTTAACCTTAGTTCATATTATAGCATATAATTTTTACATTAATTGAGATTAGTATGTTACTATAAATGGTATCTCTTTACTCAGCTTTTCCCTCCTCATCCTTCATGATATTTCTCTTATACCATTTCCATGTTGCAAGTGATCCATGGGCTAGTCCCCCTCTAGCCATTCATTATTATACTCTGTGCTTGTACTTTGCCTCACTCAAATGAGAGATACTATATGGTGTTTAGATTCGTGTGTCTGGTTTATTTCACTCAACAATTTTCAGGTGCATCAATTTTCTTATCAATGTTTCGAATCTGTCATTCTTTATAGTGGAATAATATTCCAGATAGATACATAGATAGATACCACATTTTCTTTATCCAATCATCTGCTGGTTGTTAAAAACGCTGTGTCCAGGATTTAGCTATTATAAGTTGTGCTGCTATAAACATTGGTATGCATGAATTGCTGTCATATGATGTCTTAAGCTCTTTGGGGAAGATACCTAGCCTGGAGATTGTTGGGTCATATTGACTTTCTAATTTCAGTTCTTGAGAAATCTCCATACTGGTTTCTGTAATAGTTGTGGTTTTACTTTCTTGTCAACAATGAAAGAGGGTTACACTTTCACAACAGCCATGAAATCATTTGTAATTGTTTAATTTTGTAATGATTGCCATTCTTTCTGGGATACAATGGAATCTTACCTGCAGCTTTAGTATTGTCTTAATTTGCATTTATCTAATAGCCAGAGTTGTTGAGCATTTTTTCATTTATTGACCATTTGTATTTGTTTCTGTGAAAAGTGTCTGTTCAGTTCTCTTGCTCATTTCTTGATTGGGTCTTTAATTTTAGGTGATTTGACTTTTTTTAGTTCTTTGTATATTCTAGATAGTAGTCCTCTGTCTGAGTTGTTGCTGGAAAAATATTTTTCCCATTATGTAGGTTGCCCCTTCACTCTGACTGATTCTTTTGCTGTACAGAAGTTTTTAGTCTGATCTACTCCCATTTGTTGATTATTGCTGTTATTTCTTGTGCAATTGGGGTTTCTTCTTAGAAAATCCTTTCCTACCCCTATCTCTTCAGGTGTTTTACCTATTTTATCTTCCAGTATGTTTAATGTTTCTGTTATATTTAGAGATTTGATCCATTTTGATTTTATGTGGTGAGAGAAAATGGTCCACTTTCAATTTTCTGCACATGGATAGCCAGTTTTCCCAGCACCATTTGTTGAATAGGCTATCTTTCCTCCAACATATGCTTCTGGCTTCTTTGTCAAAGATCAAACAGCTGAATATGTGTAGGGAAATTTCCGTATCTTCAAGTCATTTCCATTGATGCATTCACGTATTTTTGCTCCTTGTAGCATGTGGTTTTTTGCCAGTAGAGATTTGTAATATAAATTGAATGCAGGTATTGCTGTGCCTCCTGCTTTGCTCTTGTTGCCCCAAATTGCTTTTTGTATTCTGGACCTCTTCTGGTTCTACATGTGTTTTAGGATTTTTTTTTTTTGAATTCTGTAGACTATACTGTTGGTAATTTGATTGGAACTGCACTGAATCTCTATAACACTTTTGAGAGTATGGCCATTTTGACAACACTTTTTTTGTCCATCATGGACCAAAGGACATCTTTCCAACTTTTGATGTTCTCTTCAGTCTCCTTTTTAAGAGTATTTTAATTTTCTTTGTAGATTTTTTTTTCACTTTCTCGGTTAATTCCTATGTACTTCATTTTTCTTAAATTTACTATGAATTGCATTATTTTCAAAATTTCCTTCTCATTCTGTTTGTTGTTGATGTATTCAAATGCTAATGGTTTCTGTGTGCTGATCTTGTATCTTGCTACTTTGCTGAACTTCATTATTTATTCTAAAAGTTATTTGCTGGAGTTTTTGGGGTCATCTATGTATAGTACCGTGTCACCAGCATATAATAATATTGTGAGTTCTTTCCTTTATCTATCACTTTTATTTCATTAGCCTAAATGTTCTAATGTTTGAAGCACTCTTTTGAGTAGTGTACATCCTAGTCTTATTCTTGACTTCAGAGGAAACATTTTCAGTTTTCCAAAGTTAGTATGAAGCTGGCTATTGGCTTGTCATATATAGTTTTTATCATATCTAAGTTTGATTATTCTATACCTGTTTTCTTCAGAGTTTTTATCATAAAGCAGTGTTGGACTTTGTCAAAAGCTTTTTTTGCATCTATTGACATGGTCCCTTTTTAACCTTGTTTATGTTTATATGATATATTACATTGATTGTCTTATGTATGGTGAACCATTCTTGCATATCTGGAATAAAACCAACTTTATCATGATATATAATCTTTTAGTGATGTGCTGCATTCTATTTGTTAATATCTTGTTAAACATTTGTGAATATATGTCTGTCTAAGAGATTGGCCTATAGTTTTCTTTTACAGTTGGTTCTTTATCTGGTTTTGGGATAAGGGTGATACTGGCTTCCATAAATGAGTTTAAATTCCTTTCAATTTTTTTGAAGAATTTGAGGAGTATTGGTGATATAATATCCTTAAAGATTTTGTAGAATTCAGCAGTGAATCCATGAGGTCTTGGGCTTTTCTTAGTCGGTAGATTATTTACTATTGTGTTAATTTTATTGCTTATTATTGGGTTGTTCAGCATATTTATGACTTCTTGGGTTAGTTTTGGCAGTTTGTATATGTCTAGGAACTTATTCATTTCTTCAAAAGTTACTAATTTGTTGGAATATAACTTTTTAAAGCAGTTACTATCTTGTGGATTTTCACAGTGTCTGTTGTGATTTCACCTTTTTTATTTCTAAATGCATTGAGGTGAGTCTTTTCTTGCTCTCTCTGGGTAATTTTGGCTAAGGGCTTATCTATTTTATTTATCCTTTCATAGAACCACCTGTTCAGTTCTTTTATTTTTTATTTTAGTCTCAATTTAATTGATTTCTGCTCTCATCTTTATGCTTTGCCAACTTAATTTCAGTTTGGGTCTGGTTTGTTTTTGTTTATCGAGTATTTTAAGATTTCTTACGTGGTTGTCTATTTGAGCTTGCTCTGTTTTCCTAATGTTAACATTGATTGTGATGAATTACAACTGACCTAGAGATGTGTTGGCTATTTAATATCATTGCCTTCTTTATCTGTGAGTGTATATATATATATATATATATATTCATTTCTTGATGTTTTTTGTTACTGTTTATCCATTGACTGCAGTTATTTCCTTTTTTGAGTTGGTCAAGTATATCCATAATTTTTTTTTCTAGAGCTGGTTTAATATTCCTGTATCTTCTGAACTGGACTTTTTCATGTAAATACCCTATTTTTTCATCTTTTCTGAAGGATAGCTTTGCTGGATAAATCTATCTGGGTTGGAAGTTATTTGTTCTTAGGGCTTGAAATACTTCACCTCAAACTCTTCTGGCCTTTAGTGTTTTTGTTAAGAAGTGTGATGTGATTCTACTTGGTTTACCTTTGTATGTGATTTTTTGTTTTTTGGGTTTTTTTTTCTGGCTGGCTTTAAAATGTGGGAGTCTTTTGTTAGATATTTTGTAATTTAGCAAGAATATGCCTTGGTAAGCTTCTCCTTTCATCATAATGTTTGGTGTTCTGTAAGTTTCACTTATTTGTATTTTAAAAGTTTTTCTTATATTTGAAAATTTTTCTTTCACGATTTTGTTAAGCATGTTAGTGCATTCATCTGTTGTGTCTTCTAGGTTTTCTATAACTCCAGTTAGCCTTACACTGGTCTTCTTGTCATATAGTAGTGACTGGACTGTCTTCTGTTGCTCTATTTTCTTTTGGCTTTTTCGAGTGCTTTATCACAATTCACTATTTTATCCTCAATATAAGTTACCCTGTCTTCACACTGAGCATTTTTGTATGAATTCTGTACAGTTATTTTTTTAAATTTTAGGTATTTCTATCTGACATCTTTTTGAGGATTCCATGTCCTTGTTAAATATGTCACTCAGATTTTGAACTGATTTGTTTAACTCATCCATTTTTTAAACCTCACTCTCTCAAATTTACTACAGTCTGTTGAGTGACAATGGCTGTGAACTTTTGGTTCATTTCCTCTTTAAAATAATCTATTTTTTTAGTCCTTTTAATAACTTTTCAAAAGTTTTGTGATACCTGGAAATTGTTTCCTTCTCCTTTTATGACACCTTACTCTGCCTTATTAGAGATAGGGTTTCAGAGATCCTCCACTTCCCTGCTTCCCCATACTCCTATGTGGATCTAGGTTTATTTGTTTGTATATCTTTTAAAGTTACATATGACCCCCTCTTTTTTCCCTTGAGTTGGGGGATGTTAACACAATTTGAGCACTGAGAAGTAGGAGAACTTGTTCTTTATATGGAGATTTTTAGTAACATATTGCTTCCTTATAAATAATGTTCAGCTTTTGGATATCCAGTGTTAGTGTGAACTCATCCTGTTATTTACTGTATGTGGTTTCAACTCTGTCCCTTTGTTTTGCCAAAAGAATTACTTCTGGTTATCACAGCGTCCACAGGCTCAAACTTTCAGCAGATCTGTATGACAGCCCTTGCATTTATACTCCCGTCTATCCTCTGAACAGTAGGATGGTTTATTATTTGCCATTGCTCTACAATGAGGTAAGTGAGGTTGAGCGGGGAGAATGGGAGGTGGTTGAAGTCGAAACAGTGGTAGATGAGAAGAAAAGATTGATGTAGGTCCTGATTTTATTGGAGTACTTTTAATTGAGTTGAAGGGTTAGCATTGAGAGTTTTCAGAGGCTATTCTTTTGTGCAAGGATGAAATATGGGAGAAAGGAGGTTAACTTTGTGACTGAGGAAACCTCTACATTTACTGGAATTTGCTTAAAGGGAGAGCGAGAAACTAGATAATTTATGGAAAATCAAAGACTTACAATGAAGAAGACCGAGGAATAATATTAGTGAAGTTAGGACTGAGAGGTGATGAAGTATGGGGCATTTAAATACTTGAGAGGAGAAGTTTATATGTTTGGAAAAAGAATGAAAAACTGTGTTAATATTGTCTCAGGCAATTGAGTTGAAGATGTTAGATAAGAAGCTGAGACAAGAGAGAGAACCTAGAAACCTATTAAATCAGAGACAATGAAATAACAAATCTACAAAAGTAAGAACTTAATGAACAGGAAACTAAACGAAAATCATATGACTCCACATTACTAGATAAATCAAGGAACATAAAAATATTTAAATCAATAAATATCTGATGAGAACACAGATTAAATATTCCAATGAGGCATTGCATATGTGATTCCAACGCAGTTTCTTTGCCAGAGCTTCTGAGCTCACACCCCATTAACTCCTCTGATCTCCCCAGTGCAAGACTGAAGTTAACTCAGACTCAGAATTTCTTCCTACCAGATTGCAGGCATTTTGCAGTGTCTGATCCAGACTCTTGCTGTCTGTCTGGATGCATGTTATGGTGGAATCAGCAAACAGGTTGACTGGCACTAAATTATCACTAAGTTAGGATTATTCTTATGCAATCAAATCAACTACAGCAGTAACAGTGCTTTCTAACATGGATAGTTGATAAATGACATACCAGAAGAGCCTGTCCTATTTTTCTCCACAGTATTTTATTTCTCTTTGCATTTCAGTTTCAAACCTTCTATTTACACATCTTGAAGTGCATCCTTAGCCACATCCAGTCTAGTCTAGTGGTTGCCCATTAAAGTGATTATTCCTTTCTGTTACAGTGTGGCTTTCATTTCTAGTGTTAATGTATGACCAGTCCTGTGGGAATTCTTCCCAGGTTCCTGGTGTCTTAGAAAGATTGGAAAAGAAACATGGAGAAAAAAACATCTAGGATGGGGTTGGGGATGTAGCTCAGAAGGACAGTACCTTCCTGGTAAGCATGAACTTGTGAGTTCAATTCCTGGTACCCAAAAAAACCCAAAACAAATAAACAAACAAATAGCTAAGGTATACCTTCACTAAAAGAGGAAAGAAGTCTACCACATAGGTCAAGAGGGGGCTGGTGAAAAGGTTCACAGCAGCCTCAAGGATAAGTGAAACAGATAAAGACCTTTGTATGTAAAATTCCTGGATTGGATTTTCACTGATGCAAATATGGTATTGGGACATTTGTCCTGTCATGTATGACCTGGATAACACATTCTCAAAAAACAGGTCACTTTCACCAAACAACAGGATACTACTAAAAGGACCATGTTGCCCCCAGCAAACACAATAGATGACAACACTTTTCTCACAGTGTTTCCAGGACAGTGTTCAGGCAGTTACCAACAGACAGATGCTGTCTCTGACCACTTCACAAAACAGCTCGGCCCCTCACATTTCTCTCCCAAATAAGATGCCCATGCCATCCCATTTGTCATGCATAAAAGTAGCCATGAAAAATGTCACCCACTTTCCTACCCTTCTCTGTATATAATAGCAAAAAGAAAGGACTGTCATGTCAAACAGGTCACTCTCAGCAAACTACAGAATCCCACTAAAAGGACCTTGCTGTCCTCAGCAAGCAGAACAGATGACCAAGCAGAAAATTGAGGAGTGCACTTACAAATTCCTAAGCTCTGGAAGGTCCAGCATTATTTATATACCTGTGCTGACCATCCTTGGAGATCTGACTCCTAACATCCCATCCAGAATTCTTGAGATTAGGCCTCTATCCTCAAACTCTGTATAAACTGAACTTGTCCTCTGGACAATCACTGATATCATTCACAACCTCGGCCTGCCTGTACCTAGATAGAATTAACCCAGGCTTTCCCTCACATCAGCATGTGATTCCAGGTGTTTCCTTGTGAGTTGTTAATAAAATATTGGTTGCTGAACACTGGGATAGAGTAATTTCTTTTTGAGAGGATCTTACCACCTCTCTTCAGCCTCCTCTTACTGAGGCCACCAATGACATTGGTTTAAACCTTGGTTGAGTCCACCAGGCAGCTCTGACTTCCCCAAGTTGCTTCAGATCTGGTAATACCTCTCCCTCCTCTTAACCTTTTTAACACTCTCTGCACCTTTAAGAATACACACACACACACACACACACACACACACACACACACAGAGTACTGCCACACCTACTCCTTAGTCCTGTACCTTTAACCCTCTCTGTGCCTTTAAGACCTATTCCCTCTCCAGTGTTGTGGCTGCTCCTTAGTTCCATTGTCTCCTCTTACACCCCTGGGACAAGAAGAGGCTTGCGCTCAGTTCTGTGTCTGGAAACCTAGCATTGGTCATGGAAAATCTCCCCATGGAGACTGACTCCCCTTGGTAATTGATCAGTTGCTTTGATGGCTGCCTTGTTCACTTAGGGTCTTGAGTCCCAACTGGGGATATCCACTGGGGCTCCTGTCTCCACTCTCAGTTTGTCACCCCTGGCAAGACCATTAGCTCTCACTGCTCTGCCTCTTACAAAATCTAAAACCTCTTTGCCTCTACCTCATCTGAAGCCCAGACATCTAATATTCTTCTGCAACAACGCATAGCCACAGTTCAAACTGGACAATGGCTCGTGCTGGCCAGAAAATGGCACTTTTAATTTGTCTCATATGCAGGATTTAGACACTTACTCCCAGAGGTGGAGCAAATGGTCATAACTGGTTTATGTCCAGGCATTATTTACACTCCCCATAACATTCCTACTTTGTGCACCTCATGAGATCCCTCTCAAATCTGCCTTCTTTCCCTCCCATCTGCACACACTCCACTAGATGTGGATTCCTCTCTGATAAAAATCCCACTAATTTCAGACTCCCTTGGCAGTTCCTGGCACTTCCTCCTTCTGCAGCCCAATTCATCCTCTGGAGCATCCTGCAACTGCCACTGCTCCTTCGCCACCAACAGAGCCTCCTGCCACTCCCCAGGGTTTGCTACTGCTGTAGTGCACTTCCTCCACTTGTAAATCCTCCTGTCAATCTGGGCCTGTCCCCTCTAACTCTCTGGCACTTCTCTTTGATTCTGATCATCCTCTGTGTGGTGCATTATGCTCTACTCCAATCTATACCTGACCTAGATTGCAGTTTGCCCCCCTCAAACCTTGCTCTTTGCCCCCTAGTTCCCACTCTGTGAGGTGGCAGGAAATGAGGGGTTAGTCCAGATTCATGTCCCTTTTTCCCTGACAGATTGCTCACAAATTTTCCAATGCCTTGGTACCTCACCTAATCCTACCTGGTACATCCAGGAATTCCAGTACTGTTTCCAGTGTTATAATCTCACCTGGACTAACTCAAATGTTAGCCTTAGCTCCACTCTTTCCTGAGATCAATGGAAACAAGTAATCTCCCTGGCCCAGTCTTATGGAGATGAACATATGCTTCTCTAAACCAACCTTCTGGCAGGCATTATGCTGTTCCCCAGGAGGAATCTAATTGGAACTCTCAGGCAGGATCTGAGACATAGCAAACCATGATCACATGGTTCCTTACTAAGTAGAGGAACATTTCAGGGTGGCCCATAAGGCAGTCAATTTTGGTAAGCTACAAGAAACCACTCAGAACAGGGATGAGAATCCAGCTCATCTTTTGGCTCACATGCACACTGCCCTCAAGTGATTCACATCCTTAGACACAGAAAGACCAGAAGGACGATTTAGCCTAAAGCTGCATTTTACTACTCAATCTGCACCAGACATTCAGTTAAAAAAACACAGAGATGCCTGTAATCCCAGCAATTGGGAGGCTGAGACAGAAGGATCGTTGTTGATTCGAGACCAGCCTGGGCTACAAAGTGAGCTCAAGTCCAGCCTGAGCTGCCTTGAGTTCTGTCTCAAAAAGAGCAAATAAATGAATAAATAAATAAAACTACAGAAACTGGAAAGTGAACCTAAAACCCCACAGTAGGACTTCATCAAACTGGTTTGCAAGGTCTTTAATAGCTGAAATGAAAGTACTAGAAAGCAATGTATTTCTGAGCTGCAGGTGTGTGCTTTTACCTTAAGAAACCCTCAGGAAGGACCAGCCCCCAGCTGATGTCTAAAAATACTTCTAAGACCCCTTTGCTTAAGGGCTCCCCTCAAGGGCTGTACTTCAAATGTCACCAGAACAGTTACTGGGATAAGGAATGCCCACAGCTTAGGATGCCTCCTAAGCCATGTCCCTCCTGTGGCTGGCAGCTGCCCCTGCCACTTCTGGGCTGTGGCACCAGGAATCCCTGACCAGCTCTTTCCCAGACATTTTTGGCTTGGATACTGAAGACTGAGGCCATCTGGAAGCTTCAGAGCACCCTGGAACATCTTGGGTACTGAATTCTGGGTAACTCTTACAGTGGAGGCTAAGTACATTCCATCCCTAATTGATACAGGGCCTGTTACTCAATTTTGCCTTCCTTCCAAGGACCGATCTCCTTGGCCCCAGTTACTGTTTTGAGCATTGAGTATAAAATCTCCAGATCCTTAAAATTTCCACAAAGATGGTGCCAATTGGGTCAAAACCTTTTCCCATATTCATTTTTAGTCATCTCTACCTGTCCTGCTTCCCTTTTAGAGTGAGACAGCTTAACAAAGTTGTTAGGTACTATGACCATCCCCACGATGCACCCAAAATTTATAGCCACCCTAATAACTCCTCTGTCTGCTTCCACTGCTCCCAGTATTTCCCTTCATTTCCATTGCAGAGTATGGGACACTTCTACCCCATCCTTGGTTTCATTCTGACAACCGCTTAAAGTCTCTCTCAAGTCTCATCACTTTTACCTTGCCCAGCGACAGAGCCCCATATCTGACCCAGCTTTATTGGAACTGCATCCTATTATTTCTCACCCACTGTGGCATGGTTTTTTAATTCCTGTCAGCTTCCCATTATAGCAACTCCATTATCCCGGTACAAAAGGCAAATGGGTTTTACAAGCTGGTACAAGTTCTCTGCACTATCAATCAGATTGTGCTTCCCATACACTCTGTGTTGCCAAACCTCTACATATTTTTGTCCTCTGTCCCTCTGTCTACCACTCATTATTCTGTCTTAGATTTAAAAGATATGTTTTTTACTACCGCTGTGCACACCTCCTAGCAACCTCTCTTCACCTTTACCTTGACAAACTCTGACACTCACCAGATCCTGCAGTTAATCTGCATCGCCTGGCCTCAGGGCTGCCAGGGCAGCCCCCACTATTTTGGTCAGGCCGTTGTGCTGAAAATGCCTTTGCAGACAAAACTTTCAGAGAGGTAGCCAGTGCCTCCCCTATGTCCCTAAGGGTCAATATTTCACCCTTTCTGGCATAACTCTTTCCCATCCCTCTTCTGAATTCCAACAATATCAAGACTTTACCACCAAAGAGGGATAGTTCCTAAGTCAAAGAAAGTTCCTTCTTCCTACTTCACGGGCACCTGCCATTCTCTCATCCTTTCCCGATTATTTTCATGCAGGTTACGGACCACTAACCAGACTTCCTGAGCTTCTTGTTTTCTTTCCCTCTCAGAAAACGGTTCTTAAATCTATCACTGCTCAGTACTCTGTCTTCCATGTGACCACACCTCAGGGTTTTCAGAGACACCCTCCTTTTCCTATTGATCAAACATGAGGCTTTTCTCTAACTCAGGACTGGCAAATTGATTTTACCCACATGCTGCAAGTGTGGAAGTTAAGATAGCTCCTGGTTGTGTGGACACCCTTACTGCATGGATAGAACTTTTCCCATGGTCTCAGAAAAGGCCTCATCCATTATCTGCACCTTTTTGGACAATATTAGTCTCAGATTTGGTCTCCCTACTTCCATTCAGTTAGATGATGGCCCAACTTTTTTAGTCAAATTACTGAAGGGGTGTCTAAATCACTTGGGGTCCAGTGACCTCTTTATATCCACTACTGATCTCAATGGTCTGGTAAAGTAGAGAGTTAACTGCCTCCTCAAAACCCATCTCACTAAACTTACATTTCATCTCCAAAAAGTCTGGGTTTCTCTGCTCTGGATTGCTCTCTTTGAGTATGAACCATTCCTTGAAAGCCAACAGGATATACCCCTTTTGAGCTTTTATAGGGCTTCACATTTCTGCTTGTGCCAAACCTCAACCTAGAGACCAGCCCTATTGAAGATTACCTCCCAGCTTTGTGAGGATCCCAAAAAGAAATATGACACACTGCTAACCTTTTCCTGCCTTCTCCTGACACCCTTATGGGGATAGCCCGGCTAGCAAACTGGTCTTGATTAAAGATTTAAAACCCCAGTCTCTACCACCCAAGTGGATGGGACCCTTCTGGCTCATCGATATGACTCCAGTGTCTGTCTGTCTGGCAAGACACTCTGCAGTAGATACCCCACTATAGGACAAAACTGTGTCCTGCTGACAACTCATCTGACCTGTGTTCTTCATGGAAGATGTGAGTAATCCCCGCTACTTCCCTCAGGCTGACCTGAATTCCAGAAGATTCTTAACTGCCTGCCCTTGTGTCTCCTGCTGCTTTACCTACTTCCTTCAGTCAGTCTGTATGAATCTTACTTGGCTTCATCCTCAAACCTCCACGCTAGTGTCCTTCTTTACCTGGATAGAAGGTCTCCTTTTTCAGAGCACTCTGTGGCTTCTCACAGAAGGTTGCTTTCTTTCCCTTTCTCCACAACCTCCAGCATTCAGTGATTGATAGAGAGGACATGAAACACATTCTGTTTCTATTATGCACTTTCCTTCGGGTTTTACTCTCACTTCTATTGTGACTCCAATTGTCAGTTGCCCCAGGGATGGAATTATTTCTCATGCTAGCATTCATTTTTGCCCTAGTTAGGCCCCTTTCCTCCCCTTATCTGTGACCTTTGCCCCAGTTAGCACTCTTACTCATTTTGCCACACCCTGTGGTTATAGCCCCACTGCTTCTCCCAAGCATTTCTAACTATCTCTACAAGACTCTGGAGTTAACTCATTCCTTGCTAAACAGCCCCAATTCTACCTTAGCTAAAAACTGCCGGCTCTTTATTTCCATGTCTGTAGCAGCCTGTGTGAACATTACAGCTTCTCCCCAGATCCTTACCAATCTCACATACCACCCCCAGTATGAAATGAAGGCTCCACTCCAACTCCTCAACAAAACAACCATTGGCACTTCCCTATGGCTGGATCACTGGCAAGACAAAAATCTCTAGACAGGATGTGCGACCTGACTCCTATATTTATATTTTGTGAATACCTTTAAATATGAGATCTCAATTGACTCCATACAATGGCCCTTTAATCACTGATACTACCCTGACCTTCCAAGCCCCTGTTTGCATTCAGTAGAATCTGTCTTTCAGTATATCATTAAGAGACCTGCTCCCTC
Source organism: Hydrochoerus hydrochaeris (assembly GCA_004027455.1). NCBI lineage: Eukaryota > Metazoa > Chordata > Mammalia > Rodentia > Hydrochaeridae > Hydrochoerus > Hydrochoerus hydrochaeris. The sequence goes on from PVLA01000860.1 coordinate 219,014, forward strand.
ACCAATGTAACTATACATCACTGCTCCTGGCTTCAGGCAATCATGCCAGCCTCCAGCTTACTCAGAATTCCCCATTCAATAAGCTTTTCCACTTTCCCTGTCCTCCCAAGGTTGTGACAACCTCACTGCTCAATAGACAGTTCTGCAATGGATGTCATGTCCCGTGAATGTCCACACTCCCATGGACTCCTTGTCATCAATCTCTTCTTGGATTGCCTTCTCTTAAGTACCTTTGACAATTCTTCACAATGACTTCTAATAGACACCAAAAGACTCTTCCTACAGTGGGAAACCAGAACAACAGGCACCAGTTAATTCCCGCACCATGGACCTTTCCTGCCCCTCACAGGTACTGACCTAGCAGACACACTGGGCATCTGGGAAAGAGAAAATAAACACCTACCAACAATTCTGTTTACCCAACCAAGGTGTTTTCTTCCTCTGGGGACCTCCATGTACTTATGCCTTTCCACTAACTAGAACAGCACCTGGACACTGACACACCTCAGCTCATAAACAGTCATTGCCCCGTGAAACTAGAGCCTTCCGGCTACCATTACAACCCAGGTCCAACTACATAGAGACATGCATCTAATACACCAACTTAAGGGTCTGGTTATCGGAGCCACTACAGGGACAGGCATAGAAGGTCTACCTAACTCCCTGACCTGCATTGCTCCCTCTCCTAAGCTCTTTCTGACAGCCTCAGGGGAATATTTAATTCCATTCTCACCTTACATAGAGAACTAGATAGACTCCTTGGTAGAAGTGACCCTCCAAAACCATAGGTTTTGGATGTCCTCACTGCAGATAAAGGTGGGTTAAGCACCTTCCTTGTGGAAGAGTGTTGCTTTTAAAACAACCAGTGAGGCACTGTATGTTATGCAGCCAAAATACTAACAGCAAAAGCTTCAGAAATTAGACAGTGTCTGTCTGACACTTAGACTAATGCTTTGATCTGAGACGTGTGGCTTCTTCCACTAACTATCTCTTGTCTGTATTACCCTGCTCCTTCTCTTTGGGCCATGCCTCCTGAGACTTTTCTTGCAATTTTTCCAGGACTATGTTCAGGTAGTTACCAACTGACAGATGCTGTCTCTGACCACTTCACAATACAGCTCAGCCCCTCATATTTCTCTCCCAAGAAAGACGCCCATGCCATCCCATCTGTCATGCATGAAGCAGCCATGAAAAATGTCACCCACTTTCCTATCCCTCTCTGTATATAATAACAAAAAGAAGGGACTGTCATGCCTGATCCAGGCAGATCTTCTCAGCAGAAAGGTCACTCTCAACAAACAACAAGATCCCACTAAAAGGACCGTACTGCCCTCAGCCAGCAGAACAGATGACCAGACAGAAATTTGAGGAGTGCTCTTACAAACTGCCAAGCTCTGGAAGGTCCAGCACTATTTACATACCTATGCTGACCATCCTTGGAGATCTGACCCCAAACATTCCATCCAGATTCCTTGGGACTATGATTCTTTCCTTTAGCCTATATAAACTGAACTTCTCCTCTGGCTAACCACAATCTCGGCCTGCCTGTACCTAGATGGAATTAAATCCAGCCTTTTCCTCACATAAGTCTGTGATTCCAGGTGTTTCCTCATGCACCATTAATAAGAGTATCACAAACTCACTTGGCGTCACACCAAGAATAATCTCTCCTACTGAAAACCTTGCTTGGTTTCCTTGCCAGATGTACATGAAGAGACAGGAAAAATATTTTTGAGTGTTTTTGCCCACATGTAAATGAAGAACTGAAATAACATCTTCTACTTGGTTCTACAAAGAACACAGGATTCAAATAAATGATTGAGAATATCACGTTATGATTAGTTCCATGTGTAGCGCTCAGAACTCTGATGTTCGTGCATTCTGTGCATGTCCTTTCAGGAAACATCTTGCTGAACCTGTTAGCCATGGGTTTTTATGAACTTTGACACATTCCCCCCAGTTACCCGTCCAGTTTGGCCCAGGCTGAATCTTCTACTTCACTAGCATTTTCTTTTGATTCAGTGTTAGAATTTACATTGCATCTCACTTATTCTGCTCATCTGTTTTGGCATATGTGTGTTTTCATCTTAGCTCTTATTAAATTAATCATAGCAACTTTAAAGTCCCTTTTTAATAATTCCATTATCTGTGGCATATTTGACTCTGATTCTGAACATCTTTTTGTTTCTTCTCTGTTTTTTCATGCCTTGTCATTTTTTGTTGAAAATCAGATATGATATATTGAGTTAAAGAGTTAAATTAATTAAAGCTGAGTGGGATCTTTTATGTTAATCTGAGTAGCGATTTGAGTATATTTAATGTTTTCTGTGGCTGTGTCAAAGGCTTCAAATTCTTCTAATATTCCTTTTTTTCTTTTTCTTTTTTTTTCTTCTTGGTTTCCCCTCTTCAATTTAGACATCCATATATTCTACTCAGGAAAAGTATGTATGTTGACACTCTGACAACTGTAATATGCACTCATTATACTGAAGCCCCATCAATGTGGTGGCAAAGTGCAGAGGGGGAAGTATTTTATAATATTATGATTAACTCATCCATTTTTAGCAGGCCTATTTCCTCAAGACACTGTGAAATTCAAAGTTTTTTCTGCCTTATCCATGGTTAGTTGAAACAGGAAGGCTAGAGGGGGCTGGGAATGGGGAAAATATCCTTTTCCAGCTGTAACAAGGCCATTTTTCCCTATAGAGTGAGAATGTTGAGAGAGTACTCTTTGAGGTAGGGGAGAATAAATAAAAATAGGAAGGAGAGAAGAAACATTGTAATTTTAAAATTGTACTTTTGAGGCTACAATTTCAGAGCACAAAGTTATACAAGGTTACCCATATCTGTACTCCATATTTTTACTCCTTAGGCCTATTTAAGTTATTTAGCCTTGTATAGTGTTTTTCTTTCAAGTCCATCATACCCAAAGTCTCTTAAAGATATTCTAAAGTCATGAACTAACTTAGATGATAAAGTAAATGAGAGAAAGCTCACCTTAAGATAATCATATTCAAAGATTTCAATGAATAGTTTTGGAAAAAATAGATCATCTATCATAAAAAATTACACTGAGGTAGGCCTTCACATTTTGCCTATAAAATGCTCCATTATTTCAATTTTCAAATAAGTCATTCACTTTCTACCTGTGGGTGACCCATCTCCTTTCTCCTGTAAACCAATCACAGGCTTTCCATAGATTCAAAAATTCCATAGTTTTCTACTCCCCAAAATAGGGCATCATGGTTATTTTACCATTGTTTCTTTAAAGGTACATTGCAAGTGAGTGATATGTCTGTAGTAGAACAATAACTTCCCACACACAAGAACTATGCAGATTTCACAAGGTCAGCTAAGTGCTTGTCATGTTAAAGATCATTGTTTGTTTCTTTATCCCAAAAGAACATCAAAAAGCCTTCTCCAGTACAAACATATATATTTTTTTATTTTGATCTCCTTCACCATTAGCGCTGGTCAATTTTACCATATTTGTTAATTAATTTTACCAATAAGTACTGTTTTTAGTAATGAAAATGGCACAGGACACAATTGAACAAAAATATTATGTTCATTTTCAGACCACAACACCTGGATATCCCAGAATGGATGGATAATGCAACTACCATGATTTGATGAATATACACCTGAATTGATGTTTCCAGACCCTGTTCCTCAGATTAAAATCAAATATAAACCTCTCAGCCTTTCACTTGTGGAGTCATCTGACCCTCTATTGCAGTATATCAATAAACTCTTAATATTTAAATGTTTCTTGACTAATGGTAAATACTTTTCATAACCCATGGCACCAGCCTTTCACATGCTGTTTCTTGCATGGAAAAAAATACATAAATATTCCCGGGTCCAGACTATAAGTTGGCTCTCTCTCTTGAAACACTGCATTCTATTTTCTTTAGTGTATACTTCCAATTCTGCCTAATCAATAAACCTCTTTATACCACTCACTAATGCACCTTGAGAATAAATTTTCTGTGAAGAATGTCAGTCAATCTACAGCCATGAATGAGGTAAGTCCAGGTTCCCCGTCTCCTCTTCAATGAACTTTCTCAGACCCTGACCAGTGACATCTATGAGACTATCACAATATGAACTACTATTTTCTCCCAGGAGTTAGTTTCTGAGTTCGCTTCTGTATTCCAGACTCAATTTATTTTTTTGTTAATAATCCGTCATTGAAGTACTATGTTGCATTTTAACTAATGTCATACAGGTTAGAATACTGTGTATAACAACAGAGTTGAGAAAATATACACACATGTGCACACACACACACAAACTGAATGTGCCGGAGTCCAGCTGCGGCAGGGCTAGGGTTTCCCAAAGGTGGTCAGGGAGTCGGCGATTGAGAGACAGAAAACACTGCACCCCAGTTTGTGAGTGAATCTGAATCCGCTTTATTTTTTAGAAGCTGGAATATATATATGCTAACCTTGGCAGCAACCCCCAGCCCCAAGCAGGAAGCGCCCCAAGCTTAGCAGGTGTTAATTAACTCTTTTCATCTTTGTAACATCTCAATCTTGTTACTTAGTTTGGGAAATGTAAGCCCAGGCACCTGGATGCCTGCAGGAGGAAGAGATGCGTGAGGCTATTATGTTGCTCCCTACATTGTTTCCTTTATCACTTATGGGAGTATGGCAGTTCCTGTGAGAACAGCGCCTGTCTTAGGTCAAGGACTCTTCATATGAATCCAACCAGGCCTTACCCATCATGGGCCTGCAGGACAGCAATAGGTCCTGTGCCTGTCTTAGGCGGCTGGTGGTGTAACATATGGGTCCTAGTTGCCCGTCTTTGGCTGCCTGTCCAGTGTCTCAGGGCAGTTGTCTT
>PVLA01000860.1:223958-326426 GCA_004027455.1 Hydrochoerus hydrochaeris
CCATGAGCTCTCCCATTTCTCTCACATTATTCACAGAAGGCAAAACCCCACAATCAGTCCTCACAAAGGGGTTATCTAGAGGGCCTCCAGCAACCCCCCTGGAGTCTCCACCCTCGACTTCATATTGAGCATTACATAAAAACATACACATGTGAACTACACAAATTACAATTATCAGTACAAAACATTCCAAGATCCCCGCGCCCAATTCCCACATACGGTGTCCTTTTCCTGGAGAAGCAATTGTCACAAGGCGTGGATGGACTAGGACGCGGCATGGACAGAAAAGGGCACTGCAGAATGTATATTTTTAAGGTGAAGGGCACTTAATTGTATAGAAATTGAAACCATCTCGAAATTCACAAAATAATTAGATTCATACATATTAGAAAAAAAGACTTTATAAGTACTGTATTAGTCAGGGGTTGTGAGGAGAACAATTAGAATCAGGACATGGAATTTATATTATTTTATGATGGTCATTCAGAGTTAACAGAAGAAAGTGCAGGAAATCTATCCACAACACTAAGGACAGAATATTCAGTCTAGGGCCTGAATCTCACATCAATGTCCTGCATGAGTCCAACTGAAGACCCAGAGCCCATGACAATGCCTTGCATGAGTCGAACTGGAGGTCTAGAGCCCACAAGAAGGACTCACAGCAGTCTCTTTTATGGATCGGGGCTGGGAAGGCCCAAAGGTCATTGGTGGAAGCTAGAAAGTCTATTCCAGTGGGGTGAAGGAGCTGTGCTGGTAGGTTGAATGTTCTAGGCTGGGGCCAAGAAGTCACACTCACAACAAAGGCCAGGGCTGTCCTGAAAAACACCACAGCCATCCTCAGCGACACGGAGGCCCCAAGCTCCTCTGACAATAAGAACAATGGAGTACATGCCAAAAAGCCAGCATGATGAGTTTTTGGTGGAGATTAAATGGCACACATCTTCCCCTCCAGAGCCAAGAAGCGATGTTCCATGTAAGCACAAAGCTTCCCCAAAGTGAACCACAGCCACTCTCACCAACAAGGTCCTGAGCAACTCTGGTGATAATGGTCAAACTCACACCGGGAAGCTGGTCATAATGAGCTCTTCCAGGAGAACCAACGGCTCAAACAGCAACATGCAGGAGAACCCACAACACCTCACTTATCCTTCTCCACATCTCTATGCTGGTAACTTTCCTCAGGTGGCACATCTATGCTCAGCACCATGCTGAATTAATTTAGCTGGTGTTAAGTTGACCACCAGCTTTTAATCCATAACAAGTACTCAAAAACTAGAGATTTTTATAAGCTTAGATAGACAAGTGCCCTCTTATTATAAGCAGTGTAAAGAAACACACAAAACATTAGATAGTCTCATTAAAATCATACATCCCTCCCTCATTTGCAAAGGTTTACATATAAAGCTAAAATAAAGTATTTTCTATACTCTGTAAGATTCATAGATATCTATGACAACATAATTTAATAGGAACTGATGGGGCTGGGGATTTAGCTCAGTGGCATAAGTGCCTGCCTTGCAAGCATGTGGTCATAAATTCAATCCCTGGTACCGATTAAAAAAAAATAGGAACTGACAAAATACAACTCAGTAGTCCTATAAAGGGAAATATTTCAGACATTGAAAGAGAAACAATTTCTCACTTATTTTGGAAGACAGAGTTGCTGAGTGTCTTCACTGCTTATGTGTACCAATTCCTCTGTATTTTCATTCCATTTTCTGCAATATTTCGGACAAATCAGGTATTGAATACAACCATTTATAAGACTGACCATTTTAGAAATGGGATAAATGGAGAAAAAGGCTTATATTACTCACCTATCTTTACCAAAGAGCTCTGAATTCCCTTAAATCTTTTCTTAGTTTCAGAAGTAATGTCCAAGTTAATTGATGCTCAATAGAAAAATATGCATGCCTTGTGAAGGAAAAACTAAGTTTGAAAACATTTGACACTGTTATAGTAGAAGTATGTTTGATTTCTCTCTGAGCCAAACTGGCTTTAATCAAGATGTAATATTGATATTTTAGAAGCTAGTATCATATGCAATACAAGTCCATATTAAACAAAGGTGTTTGGATAAATGATTGCTATAACTGTGGCAAGGAAATTATATTGAACAGTTCATTTAGAAATAATTATCTGCACCAATATTGCAAGCATGTGGTCATAAGTTCAATCCCTGGTACCGATAAAAAAAAATAGGAACTGACAAAATACAACTCAGTATATTGAGGCCCAAGACTAAGAAATGTTGAGGTCTTAGAATGGATAAGATAGATGCTTTATAGTGCTGGAATAGAGATGGGTTCATTACTAGGAAAATGCACAGCAACTGGATCTAGAAATAATGAAGAAATTAGCCTATATGGGTGAAATAATGAAGAAATTAGCCTATATGGGTGATGGAAAATGTATTGGGAGATTATTGTAGCAAAAGAGACCATATTTAAATTGGAAGAGGGGGTAGTTGGCTAGTTACACATCTGAAGGTATTTTTTCAAGTTACAATAGAGATCCATAGAACTCTAGCAGAACAGTGAAATTTCTAGGAAAGAGACAAAAATCGGGACCATAAAGACAGTTTGGACATAGGGAATAGAGAACTAGAGAAGACAGAACTTTACTAAAAGAGTGCCAAAATCTTATGTAAAAATTCTCCTTTGGGTCTTTGTCCCACTCCTAAATTTAGCATATGCCATATGAAGTTCTAAGAAAAAATTGCACTAATAAGATGGTAAAGTAGAAAGCTATTTTAGAAATCATATAATACTGAGATGACATTGGTGTCTGGGTTCATCTGAATTGGAAAGACTTACACAAATGTAGCAGACTTTCAGTTGACACAACACCAAGACCTTGACCTAGAACCAAAGATGTCTTCAGAATAGAAGCAAAACAAAAATAGATCTACTTTTACAAATTTAAATACAGATCTCAGTATAATTACAGCCATAATCCCATAAAATATAATATTCTCTCTCATAAGGAAGATAACAAAATCAAGAACCTCTAAAATTCTTACTCTACTATGGCATTCTACTCGAAAAAATAATAAGACATTCTAACAAGAAGGAAAAGGTAATTGAAAAAGTACTAATACAATCAGTTCCAGTAGAATCCAACAGGCACAAATTTCAAAATAATCATAATTAATACATAAGAAGTTTACCATTGAGGGTTGTGGTAAGCATCAAGAAAAATCATGTATGCAAAAAATGTAATGCCTTTCATCTAGGCACTGCTAGAAAAGAACTGTGAATTTTAGTAAGTAACTATTGATTGTTTTGTTATTCAGAATACCAATCTCAGAACTAATTATTTCAAATTTATAAATTAGACTAAGACAATTGCAGGGTTCTTTTTCATATGAAATCAGCACCAAATATATCTTCCTAAGAATCTGCCATTGGTGCTCTTCAGAATTCTATCTTAATTATCATTATAATGAGCTATTTAGAGTAAGTTCTGCCAAACAGGTCAAATTTAATCATAATGGATTAATTCTATTCACGGAGCTTTGAGAGAGTGACCTTTCATAAAATTTGCTCATTTCTGAATATAGGTTGCTGTTTTGTACCATTTATTGATTATAATACTAGGTGTTGAGGGAACATAAGTATGGGATCACCTCACTGCAAGGCGAAAAGTTGAAACTGGGAAAATGAAACATTGCAAGTGGCAACATATAATAAGAATAAAAGATAACATATGTGTTGAGCCTTTACAAGGAAAATGTTATTATATAAGGAATTTCAGTAACTATCATAATCATCATAAAGCACTTAAGTGCCCACCTGCACCTGGAATTTTTCAGCAAGTGAATAAATCAAATTAGATGATATGTTACATTTAGTATAAAAATATATGTTTATATGATTTATAAAAAATTTGTTTAGAATATAAATTTAGTATATTGAGAAAATGTATGTTCATGCTACTCAGGTTTCTAATGTACCATATAATCATTACAAAAAATTATTTACCTTTGAAGCCTAAGAGAAATGCTGTAGAATAACATAATCTTATACATCAACTCAGTGGCACTAACTTAATGTTACATTATTTGGAATAAAAATGTGCACACGCTGGTGTAATTATTAATCTATAGGAACTTTCCCTGGGCTATAGCTCAATTTCATTTAACAAGCAGAAGAAAAGCTCGACTCAGAAATGCTATCCTCCATCTAGTGTAGTTCCACAAAATCATTTTCTATTTAATAAATCATCATTTATTTCTGTGCAACACATTCACTAACCTGCTCACCCACTTGTTAACGCTATGAAATTACTCCTGTCTTAATTATTTAGTTAATATCTAGCTACCTGTCTGCCATAGCCAATGAGGATCCAAAATAAACAGATAATATAATTTCAGCTATGAGATTTACACAGATGTTAAAAATATGCAGGCTTCTAATAAAAGTGAGAGAAGAGCTGCTTTTGTATTTCAGGAAAGGAGATGTGCATGCCAATAAAATGAGGGCTAAGGGTTTTAGAAAACTTTTTTCAGACACAGCTGATAAAGAACTTGCTCTGTTCTTTGTTCAAGGAAGACAGAGGAGCCCAGTGTGAATGGAGAAATCCAGGAAATGAGACAATAAAAGGCTGTAGACATGAAAAGGATTTAGGTTTTGATTAGGAGTTGAGTGAAAAATCATTGCAAAATTTTAACAACAAAAATATAATTTGATTCTTACAAAATAAACATTTTAAGTAGTATATATACAGAAACGTATATAAATCATAATTACGTAAGTTGATGAATTTTAAAATAAATACACTTCTGTAAAAAAAGATAAAAAAAGAAAATATTTTTAAAATCACACATCACACTACTACACCACCCAAGGTACCCAGTATTCTGATTTCTATTTTAAAATTGTTTGGCAAAATATATATTTATCTTCGACTGTTCAATATTATTTTTGTAATGTCTCTTTTTTCACATATTGTGTTGTCTTACTATTCTCTGTCTTCTCTCTCTCTGTCTTCTCTCTCTCTCTCTTCCCTCTCTTTCTCTCTCTCTCTCTTCCTCTCTCTCCCCCCTGCCTCCCTTTCTATGCTATGGTTGAAACTCAGGGCCTTCTGCATGATAGACAAGCACTGCACCATTCTATGAGATACAGCCTCAGCAATTCTGCCCTGCTGTTGATTGATATCTAAATTACTTCCATTTGGGAGATACTACCATATTGCAGATATGAGTATTCTTGGATATAGACACATATGAGCACACAGTTGTATTTATCTTGGATATAAACTCCGACATGTCATAAGTACACCAATGTCCATCTTTTGTGTAAATGAATTTTCCAAAGTGAATTTCCAATCTACCACATCCTTCAGCAATGTGTGCTTCCATTGCTCTGTATACTATTTAAGAATTGATATTACTAAATAAAGCTCTCTATTCACTTAGCCACTTTTCAGGGTACAGCATGAAGCCTTGTGATTCTTAAAGATCCATACAGGAAGTCCATAACTTATGAATGAGTTCGTTCCAGGAGAAAGTTGATAAGTTGAATTCATTTATAGTCTGACAAAGGGAGTCTTACACACCTTTGACACAAATATAAAATACATATTGCTTTGTGCTTCCTAGTATTCCCCTTCTCATCACCACTGCTTTTTCTTTTTCTTCTGGACATCCAGGGCTCTTACTGAGCACTGTCCTGTTGTACACTATCGCACTATATACAGAAGGCAACAGCAGCACAGTTGTGACAAGGTCCAGCAGACACATGAGCAACCTTTGTGATTTGTTCACATCTATGAATGTTTGTAATGTGAAGTCCTTTAATATCTACAAAATTTTGCAACTTGAATATTTATAATTTCGAGACTTACTGCATTGCACAGGTATTGTTTTACATGAATTTTACAGTTGTAACTGATTTTTAACCTCTTACTTTAAGATAAGAGTTTAATGAGTTCTCCAAAATACGAGCAAACCATCTAGCCACCACCACAGTCAAGATATTGTATTGGGCATTTTCATTACTCAAAACTTCCCTCATGATCCCCATGAGGTAATCACCAATCTGGGTTTGATCAAAATGGTTCAGTTTTTCTTTATATGTAATTTCATATATGTGACATCAGATTATGAGGAACTGTTTTGTCTATTTTATCTCTTTTTGCATGTTCACTTATGGGGCATTATGAACAGTGTTTATTCTGTTAAAAATTAGTATCTCAATATGCAGGTAGACCACAAAATGTTACACATTGTTTTAACCCAGGAATCTATTCAGTGACATGAGAGTGTTTTTTATAGATCCTTTGCTTCTTTTGTTAAATTGATCCCTATGTATTTCACTTTTTTGGATGGTATTGTGAAGAGTGTGGTTTCCCTAATTTCTTTCTCAGTGAATTTGTTATTTGGAATGCTATTGATTTTTGAGTCTTGACTTTGTATTCCTCTATGCTACTGAATTTGGTTATTAAATCTAGCAGTCTTTTGGTAGAGTTTTGAGGTTTTCTATGTAGTTTCATGTCATCTGCAAATAATGATAATTTAACTTCTTCCTTTCCTATCCTTATTAATTTTTTCTTTCCCTTGTCTAATTGTTCCAGCTAATGTTTCTAGAACTGTATTGAATAATAGTGGTCATGGTAGACATTCTTGTCTTGTTTCTGATTTTGGAATGAAAGCATTCAGTCATTATTCATTTAGCATGATTTTGGCTGTTGGTTTTGTTATAGGTGGCTTTTATCAGATAAACTGATGCAAGATGCAGATATAGTATCTACACTGGTATTTTGTAGAGTTTTATCATGAATGAATGTTGGACTTTTTAAAAAGCTTTTTCTGCATCTATTGAGATGATTATATGATTTTTGTCTTGGCTCTGTTCATATGGTGTAGTACATTTACTGATTTGTGTTGGTGAACCACTCCTGCATTCCTGGAATGAATCCCTCTTAGTCATGGTGTATAGTCTTCTTGATGATTTGATGGATTTTCTTGCTAGTATCTTGTTAAGTATTTTTGCATCTATATTCATTAGGAAGTTAAGCCTATAGTTATCTTATTTTGGTTGGGTCTTTCTCTGGTTTTGTTGTCAGGGTAATACTCCACTCCATGAATGAGTTAGGGAGTATTGCTTTCCTTTCAATTTCATTAAAGATTTTGAAGATTATTGGTATTAATTCTTGTCTAAATTTCTTGTCAAATTCAGCTATGAATGCATCAGGTCCTGGGCTTTTCTTTGTTAGTAAGATTTTTATTAAATTTTCAATTTCATTAACTAATACTGGGTTCTTCAGAATTTTTATAACTTCTTGCTTCACCTTTGGTAATTCATGCATGTCCAGGAATCTGTCCATTTATTCTGTGCTTTCCATCCTATGAGACTAAAGATTTTAAAAGTAAGCATTGATGGTCTTATACATTTGTATAAGAACTGTACTGATTTCACCCTTTAAATTCCTTGTTATATGAATTTGGGTATTTTCTTTCCTTTTTTGATAAGATTGGCTAAGGGTTTATCAATTTTATGTATTCTTTAAATGAACCAACTCTTCAGTTCATTAATTCCTTGATTTTTTTAGTTTTAATTGTGTTAATGTCTCCATTGACTTTAAAATTTTCTCCCTTCTATTGGCATTGTGTTTGACTTACTCTTCTTTTTCTAGAAGATTGAAGTGCAACATTAGGTTGTTCAGTTGTGCTTATTCATTTGTCTAATGTGACAGTTTTCTGGTATAAATTTCCCTTTTAGGATAGCTTTCATTGTGTCCCACAAGTTACAATGTGTTGAATCTGCATTGTTGTTTATTTGTAGATATTGTTTAATTTCTTTTATTTTATTTGTGACCCATTGGTTGTTCAGGAGGACGTTATTTAATTTCCCTGTGTTTATGGAGTTTTTGTGGATTCTTTTGTTATTAATTTTCAGTTTCACTACAATATGGTCAGATAATATACATGGCATAATTTTGATTCTTTTGCAATTATTTAATCATGTTCTATGGGCTGGTATATGATCTATTTTGGAGAATGTCCCATGTTCAGCTGAGAAGAATGTGTATTCTGATTCTGTTGGGTGGAACACTCTGGAAACATCTACTAAGTCCCTTTATTCATAGCTTTGGTTTAATTCTGATATTTCTTTGCTGATTCTTTGTCTTGTTATTCTATGTATTTGTGACATTATTGTTCTATTAAGAAAAGTTTCTTTTTGCTTCATTAAATTTCTCTATTGTTTTGTTAAATTAAATTCATTAAATTTCTCTATCCTTAAGGATGCAGATAACATCATTTCAACTTGTCTCTTATTTACTCACTTTCCCTAACCTTGGGTTTCACTTTATTTTCACTGTAAGTTTTATTTGAAAATGTCTTTCATTTGGAAACATTTCTAAAAATGAAGTAAGTCAATGGAGATAGAAATTGGGAAACTATGTACTTTTAGGGTCATTGAAAGGAGTAATTTTGTTGAAGTATGTGTATACAAGTTAGTAAAAAAAATCAAGTTAAAAATGTATCATAAAAGATTTCGAATGCCAAGTTTGTGCATCAGAAATTTTATTCCACAGGCAAAAATAGTGAATAAAGGTAATGAGACTATGTTGTACATTGTGGATTAGATACTGAAGAAAAGAAATAGGAATAAGTAGTTGACTCTATAACACATCAGATCTGTAATTGTAAGAATGAATGATATACTTTATTTATGAAAGAGTAGTTGACAATGAAAAAGACCTTTACAATATATAAGGAACATATCATAATCAGTAGGTTTTATTTTTCATTTACCTAAGGATCTAGTGCAGATATTTCTAACTGAGAATGGCACTTCTCCATGCATTGATTCAGTCAACAGACACCTTCCATCTTGAGGCTATTTTACCTGCCTGCAAATAGGAAAGGCATTATAGAGGAGAATCTTTCCATAGCTGGTTTAAAATCTGTTGTCTACAAATGACCCACATTCATTCATAGGAACTCAGCTTTGTGACTAAAAATAATTTCTTGGAATACTCAAAAATATTATTCAGTTTTGTACCTAGAAGAAAGACAGAAATTTAATTTTATCAATAATTAGTATGTTTTTCTTATTCAGCTATACTTACTATCTGTTTGGTGCATTTTTCCATATTGCTAATTCTCACACACAAGAAAGAGCAAAAGTCTAATGTACATATAACATTTATATCAAAGCCCAGGTGTAGATTAGAGCATGCATTCTCCTCTCAGCTGAGATCATGATTCCCCATGATCTAGAACCAAAGGCAATCAAAAAGGAAGATATATTCCACCATCCTCCAATCCATAGCAGGAAGAGGAAAAGTACAATAAAATCTTATATTTGCAAAATGGAAGCATGAAAAATATTAAAATCTACTGATTGGGCCGCACACAAGGACAGGGGCCTAACCAGGCCACACCCAGCGACCGCCAAGCAGCCAGCAGGACCCAGATTCCAGCTTTGGGCCTTCACCACGTGCTCTGGTGGAATCGCAGTGCACAGAAAAGGACTTTGAGCCTACTCCCAGGCAGTAAGACCACCCACTGCATCCCAGACCTTCCCGGGCTGCACACAGGGATGGGGGCCTAACCGGGTCACACCCAGCGACCGCCAAGCAGCCAGTGGGACCCAGAGTCAAGCTTTGGCCCCTCACCACACTCTCCGGTGGATTCCCAACACATGGAAAGGGACTTTGAGCCTGCTCCTAGGAGGTAAAATCTACTGATGCATAGCAGGTTGGCAGCATGTGAGACAAATACTATGATGAGTCCCTGCCATGTAGAAGTCTGGTTAGATTCTGATTCTGATCTCTGCATAATACTTCACTTATCATTAGCTTCCTTGGCTATATTGCCAACAGGCTTTGGGGACTTGGCCCTCCTTGAGTGCTGCACAAACTTCACAGACCACTTTAACATATAAGAAGTTCTTAATGAAACGGTTCATTCATTTTTCAATAACGACTGTCCCCAAATCTTAGTACATTTGTATTTTCATTGGGACTGCATTAAATCTGTATAACAATTTTGGGAGAATGACCATTTTCACAATATTTATTCTTCCTATCCATGAACAAGGGATGTCTTTCCATTTACCGAGGTCTTCTTTGATTTTTTTCAGGGTATTATAATTTCACAGATCTAGAGTAATCATTCCTAAAATTCATCTGGATCCAGAAGAGACTTAGAATAGCAAAGGCAATTCTAAGCAGCAAAGCCAAGGCAGGAGGCATCACAATCCCTGACTTGAAGTTATACTACAAAGCTACCATAATAAAATCAGTATGGTACTGGAATAAAAAGAGATCTGAAGATCAATGGAATAGACTAGAAGATACAATTATGAACACACTCAGCCACCTTATCTTTGATAAAGGGGTCAAGCATGTTCACTGGAAGAATGATAGTCTCTTTAATAAATGGTGCTGGAAAAACTGGCTTTCCATATACTGAAAACTAAAATTAGACATATGCCTATCACCATCTACTAAACTAAAATCTAAATCGATCAAAGATCTAAATATTAAAACAGAAACACTAAATCTGTTGCAAGGCAAAGTAGGTAAAAATCTTGAAGACATAGGGGTAGGTAGAGAATTCATGAACAAGAACCAAACTGCATGGGAAATACTTCCCAGAATCAATAACTGGGAGCACATCTTATTAAAGAGTTTCTGCATGTCAAAAGAAATCTCCAGCGGAGTGAAAAGAAAACCCAAAAACTGGGAAAAAAATCTTAGTGAACTGTCCGTCAGACAAAGGACTTCTGTCGAGAACTTATAAAGAATTTAAAAAATCAGACCCCTGAAATTCAAAGACCCAATCCAAAAACGGGCATCTGAGATGAACACACAGTTCTCAGATGAAGAAATACGAACGGCAAATAAATACATGAAAAAATGTTCATCATCATTGGTCATTAGAGAAATGTAAATTAAAACCACACTGAGATTCCATCTCACTCCAGAAACAATGGCCAGGATCAACGAAACTACCAACTACAAGTGCTGGAGAGGCTGTGGGGAAAAAGGAACTCTTCTGCACTGTTGGTGGGAGTTTAGGCTGGTGCAAGCACCGTGCAGGTCAATCTGGAGATTCCTCAAAAAGCTAGCATTGGAGGTCCCATTTGATCCAGCTATTACACTGCTAGGCATATTCCCAGAAGAACTGAAAGCATCATATGTGCACCCATGTTTATAGTGGCATAATTTGTAATAGCCAGAACTTGGAAACAACCTAAGTGCCCATCAACTGAGGAATGGATAAAAAAAATTGCAGGTCTTTTGTACAATGGAGTACTACTCAGCTATAAAGAATGATCACGCTGAGATATTTATAAATAAATAGATGCAACTTGAATCCATACTCATAAGTGAAATAAATCAAACTCACATGTATAAATACTATATGGTCTCCCTAATGTAAGAAATGGTAAGAGCACAGAAGATTTTATGGTAATCGTGGTTCACCATTATATTGCTTTGAAGTCTTATGTTTTCATTCATTGGTTGGAATGGTTTTATTCTGTTTTGCTTGATCTTAATATATGTGATGGTATGAGTAGTTACTGTGAAGGAAAGACAATATGACAGCCATTGTTGATTTGATATCATCTTGCTCTGAAGTCCTACCATGCTCTTGTTTTTCTATTACCATCGGTTCTATCACATTGTGTCTTATTGGATCTTAATATGTATGATAGTATAAACAATTTTTTATGGAAAATGAGATAATATAGTAGCCATTGCCCATCTTTGGTTATTTGGTTCAGAATGCCTTGCAATACTTTCATTCTCTTGAGTGGTTGTATTCTATTTTATTATGTTTGACATTATTGTGTGTAAAACTAAACTCAACTATTTGAAAGAAAGAGACATTATGATAGCTACTGTTAATAACCAATTGTCTTGTTATGAAGTGCTGCATTGCTTACATTGTTCTGTTCTGGTCTGCTTAGATCTGTCCTCTTTTGTTTTATTCTCTTTAAAATAAAAAGATTTTAAAAAACAAATCTTAGTACATTTATAACATATTTCTCTGTATACACACACATACACACACACACACATTTTTAATCTGTACCTTGACTATTCCCTTGTATTTCTGTTTAAAAATTGATCCCTGAATGGGCTAATATCTTATTTCTAATATGCTACATTTTAAAAAGTAAACAGTAGAAAACTTACTCTAATGCCTTATTTCCAACTTCTTTTCTGGATTCAGTAGAAATGTGCTCTAAATTTACTTATAAAATTTCTAAATTCTACATTTGAAATATTTTGAATGAATTCTGTCTAAAGTTTATGATCAAGGCATGAGTACATAAATGATATAAAACTTTTAATCATTTTAAAGTCAGCAGCAGTTGTGCTGGCTGAGGGAAAACCAGGAAACCAAGCCCCTCTGTGAGCCAGTGGAAGTCATGCTGGCTGGGGATAACTAGAAAGCCATGCCCTGCCCCCCACCTCATTCCCCACCAGCAGGTACACAGGCCAGGCGGGGGGGGGGGGGGGGGGGGATGGGAAGAGCTCCCTTAGCAAGCAGCCAGTTGTTTCAGAGGAACCACAAGCTGAGATGAGAGGAACTGAAGTAAAGAAACAATTTAACATTTCTATTGTTTGATTTACTTTGCAGGTCTAAAGCCAGTAGTCTGAATAACTGTTTCAGGATAACAAGAGGCATTAGGGTAGCCATTGTTGATTTCACATTATCTTGTTTTGAAGTCCTGTATCACTTTCATTGTCTTGCTTTGAATGGCTTTATTGTGTTGTACTTTGTTTGGCTTTATTCTCTTAAAAAATAGTTATACCTATTACTCTAGATCAACATGAAATCCTTGAAACTGGGAAAAAGAAAGACTTTCTTCTTGTTCTCTAGCATATTCCTAAATGAAACAGCTGCCAATGTATCTTAGGCTGATTTCTATTGCTATAGCAAAATATTGGACACTAAGTCATTTATTTAAAAAAGTCTATTTTCATTGACAAAATAAACATTTACAATTTCACTGTAGAACAGCTCAATCTCATAGTAACTATTCCAGTCTCAGAAGAAATGACTCATTCTCCTAATATCCAAATCCCTAACAAAAACAACTTTAGTCCATTCATGTGAGTAAGGGTGTCATGACTCATATACTTCTTAAAAGTTTTACCACCTCTCAGTATCATTACAGCATAGTTTCAGAACAGGTAACCTGTTTTCAAACCAAAGCACATTAGTAAATGAATGAAACCATGTATGTTGGAAAAAGAATTGGATCTTTTTCCTGTATCACATGTGCCTCTTTCTGTCTTCCAGAAAAGAAAACAAAAAAGAAAACATTTTATATATTACTCTTTATTCAAAAACTGAAAGTTTAATTCTGGAAAAAGTAGAGTCTAAATGAATAATATACTGTGAAACTGCAGGTTCATGTAAAAATAAAAGGCAATTTCATAACTGAGTGAAAACCATATACTTTGGCATCAAGATGACAACTCTACTTTGCAGACATAATTGTTAATCTTGTAAAATCAGAAATAACTTTTATTCACCATGTTTCTATGTGTAAGTGTCCTTGTGTTTGTGCCCATATGCAAGAGGGAGTTTATGAGAACTTCACTGTAGTTTTAATATGCAATATATAATATTTTTCATACACATATCACTTCTATTTATGTATTTGTATGTATACACTATATTAAAGCATATTGCCTATGTACACATAATTGAGTTTTGTTATTTTGGCATAAAATATTGATTCTGTTTCTATATAATCTATAAAACTTAAAGAAAATTGGGATTGTTTAAAATTTATAAACTGTATTCTGTAGTCAGAGGTTTTAGTGCTCATTTTTCCTTGGAAAATGCTTCTTCAATAATGGATTTATTGGACCAGGGGTATAGCTCAGCAGCAAGGTGCCTGCCTGGCAAGCAGTAAGTCCTGTGTTTGATTTCAGTACAAAAAAAAAACAGATTTAATTGATAATTCTCTGTTACTACACATAAGACTTATGGAAGAAGAGGCAATCAAATATGTATAAATAGTACTATTTCTGGGTTTTTTATGTCACTAAGGGATAAAATTTAACTAGAAAAAAATCTTCAACCTGAAGTATATTTTTACTTCTCAAAAATGAAAGGTCTTAAAATCATGAATTTCTACTTACATAACATTTTAAATTTGTCATTTGCTTAATCTGTTATAATTCCACATCATATGCATACGCACACACACATATACACTGACATATGCCTGTAAATATATTCAAGGCAATTTTGCTTTGCAAATGTTTTAATCCATATTCTTCTAGTTTATAAAGTCAATGCACTGATAAAACATTGGAATGGAGACTCTTTTGTGTTTTGAGTTTTTGTGTTTCTGTAATTAAAATTATATTGGATTGGAAAAAATCATATTTTCATCAGTTTATAATGAAGAAAAAAGATTCATTGCTTTTAGATGTCATATTTCTATAACAGAATTATCCAATAGAAAGCTTTTCTCATTTTTGTTGTTTTGTATTAGTTAAATACATGCTTCCACTCTTCTATATTTTGAAAAAGACTGAAGACTTTATTTGTCTAATTGATATTTCTAAATAAATATGCTTAGATTTAGCAATAACATTTTACTGACAGATAATCATTAATAGACAAACTTTTTATCATTATGTTTAATCACTCTAGCATAACAGAAAAGATCTCCTGGTGTTTAACACTTTTTAAAACAAATCTGGAAACATCTACTACTTAATTATTGTTACAATGAATCTATTCATTCATTAAACATTTAAGAAGCGATGTAAAAGCAATTCACAGGAAAAAATAATATCAGAAGCAATTACTCTGAGCCACTAGTGCAAAACATTTTTCCCATCTATAAATCAAGTCTCAAACAGCATATATTTATGTCAAAATAATACAAACGATACTTTTATATGTCTTGTTTAGCTTTATTTCCTCTGATTAAGAAGGTTCCTGTCAAGAACTTCACAGAATAGAAGCTTACCACATTTTATTTGTCCATTTATCTGTTGATGAACAGAGATGCTATAAACATAGGTAGCCAAGTATCTATATAGTACAGTGTCTTTAACTCTTTCAGGAGGAAATCCACTAGGGCAACAGCTGGATGAAATGGAGTTGGCATTTGTAGTTTTTTGGGTGGAATCTTTAAAATGATTTCTATAATGGTTGTAGTAGCTTACATTCCCACCAACAATATACATAGTTCTCAAAAAATGTATACACACCTGAAATAAAGGAAATTTTGTACAAACTTTTTAATGCTAAGTTTACTGAAGCATCATGAGATTAACACAAAGTACCTTTGGCTTCTAGTATTACAAGACCTGCTGAAAGTGATGCCCATTAGCTTCCAATCTTTCATTATTATGAAAAACTGCTAGTTGGGTAATCTCAGTTGTTAAGATTGTTTCACATGCAGTTACAATTTCTTCTATAAGGACTTGCAATGCAGTGGCTTCTCTGCAATGTGTAACATCCTCTTGGGTGCCCCATGTGTTGGAAAATCATCATACTATTTTTCTTTTCCTGAAGTGTATACATTTTTCAGCACACCATGTTGAAAGGCTAATTTGCCCCACCAGCATTTGTTATCATTTGATTTCTTGATGAAGGCCATAGGCTTAGGGAAGGACTTTCTGAACAAAACACCAATTGTACAGGAAATGATATGAAGAATCCACAAACAGGATCATATTAAGTTAGAAAGGTTCTGCACAGTGAAAGAAACAATCTTTCTGTCTCTCACTTTGTCTAGCATATGTTTCAAAAAGGTATGTGAGGTGTCTGAAATATGCCATGATACAGATTAATTGTATTATATTGAAATACATTGAAGATTAACCTCGAGTTTGGATTCCATATTTGTAAGACAAGATGTCTCTTCTTTTCAGGTGATGGCAAAGAACATCAATTTTGTTTTATTTTGCTTTTGTTTTTCTGTTTAGTGCCAGGGATTGTTTTCAGATTGACAGCTGTGACCAGATGTCAAAAACTGTATGGATTTATTCCGAAAGGCAACTCTATACAAGTAAGCCACTTATTAAGTATATTAAGGATTATCTACTGCTATTTTGTGAGACATCTATTTTGTGAGGTTATCTGGGTTCTTTGAGGGAACTATGATACAGAGGCACCTCAATTTCTAATTTTTAATCATTTCAACTCCTCTCTGTAATTACTCCAAAACTTCTGGTTTCCTTTTTTTCATTATTGTATCCCACAGAGGTGATTTCAGAGAAATACTTACTTCTGGGCAATAGAAAGGGCAATATTCCATAATCAGAGAACCACACTTGTATTTTTAGAAGCAGACTCAGTGACAAGAACAAGGGTGTAAGTCTTTTATTAAGGAAATATTACCAAGAAAACTATTAAAGAATTAGAGAAAGGACAGGGAAAAGGCAGAAACTGAGCAGATGTGCACATTTGGGGTAGTTTTATTCTACTCCAATAAGAAACCTTTAGTTTATAAGTTATACCTCAAAATATTTTTACTAGAGATAATGGTGCGTATACTCCCTGAATCCTTGCTCAAGGGGATAAAAACATTGAGGTACTTAAATTCTCTGTTTATGTGGATAAGGCAGCTCCAGAAGCCTGAAGTTAGTTCTCCAAAGCAGAATCAGAAATGAAACACACCAAAGATGGAAGAGATTCCCTCGGAAACAAGCATAAAACAAAGCATAAAAAGGCATCGAAAGGGAACAAAATGAAGCACTTCCAAGTTTTATAAGAGGTAGTCAGTCTCCCTTTCATTCAAGAGCCACAGGAACTGTAAATAACTGAGAAAAGTAAACTGACTCAAGCTAAGGTTTCAGACAAAAGGGCTGTGGTTTGAATTTAAACAAATGAAACAAGACTTCAGTTGGATACCTAGTTTATCTAGTTTATACCTAAGGAGCTTATGACTATTTAAGTACTGGCAAATACTCTGTATGCCAGGTCAGTTTGAATATACTACTACTGTTATTTCCTACGTAAGCATACCACTCTGTTTCTATTTAGGCTTTTTTCCCTCTGTGTGACCAAGGAATCTGTCAAGACCAAGAGCCACTTCAATTTTAAAATTTCTAACCAATAATCCTAGGTATAATATCCACCAAAGCATCTTTCAATGGTTACAGTGGCTCTGTCACCAGTATGATTGTTATCCACATCAAGGGAATTTCTCCTTTGCTTTCCTGAGTAGTGAGGACAAAAATCACATGGATAGATAGATCATACATGTTGAAAATATCACAACATTTCTGTAATCTGAACTACTTAAATTCATGAGTTAGTATCGTCACAACTTTACTTACTGTGAGAGATAATACAATTCAGATCACTACACTGTGCCTATGTCCTAGGTACCAGGCCATAGTGAAGAGCCTAACAGTTTAACCCAAGCCTATTTCTACATTTTTCTTTACAAATGAAAGATAGAATTGCTCAGATATCTTTTCATTCCACTGCCATGAAACTTATCAGAAACTGGGCTGATTAGATCTGAAATGATCAGATGATCTAATGTAGCCATTAATATATAGGGAGAAGTTTGTCAGCTCATAAAAATTCTCTTTTTCTTAAGAGACTACAAACATTATCTCTTCTTCATCTGGGCTTTGTAGTGTCAAATACAACTATCACTGACAAAAAGCAGCCAACACAGTGAATTGACGGTAAAACAATTTGAAAGAAATTGGGCTCTTGATTACTTCACTGAGCCATTGAAATACCTAACTAACTTTGAAAGTCTCCCTTATCTCTCAGCTTTGTGATAGTCATAATTAATATGCATGTCTTATACTCTGGTGTATGATATTCACTGTACCACTAGTGAATGAATGTATATTACTGCATAGAGTGGAAGATGAAGTATGTCGTTGGGTTCTACAAGGGGAAGCAAACCATTGCTTCTCAAAATTTTCTATATTAGTCACTGAGTATAGGTATAAGCAATTCAGAATGTATGCTCCCATTGTACATGTGCCCTCACTGGTTTTATTGAATATCTCAGAACTAAACAAGATAGCCCGTTAACATGCATTGTCCATCTTTTTGATTCTATCCCTACAAAACACGAGTAAGAGATTCACTGAAGCTCTCAGCTCAATATTAAACTCAAATAGTTAATATTAGGTCATACTAGCCATGGTCAAGGGGATAATTTGAGGCTGTATTCTAAGAAAAAATAATTATAGAGAATATTAATGTGATAAATTATGTTTACTTCAACTAATTATTTTAACTAACTAGTAATCAACAAGCATTATTATCAAGAGTATGCTACCATTTGTCATCCACAAAAACAAAGATATTTCCATTTAAGGAAAACATGAGAAAAGACATTACCTAACCACATTTCTTCAACAGGTGCACTTGATATCATTAAGTGAAACTCTCACTTGTCTACTGTGGAAGTAGTGCAGTTAGAACAATGGAGCTGAAGAAATCACTCCCTTTTACTCATTTAAGTTTGAAGAAACACCCAATGGCCAGGCATCCTTTCACTGTCCTAAGAGAGGTAATGAATAATGCAGCAAAAATCCAGAAAGTCTTTGATGGTCTAGGACAGTGGTGGTGAAGCTATGGCACATGTGCCACAGTGGGTTGTTTGTAACATTGAAAGCTCTAAAAGGTTCACCATCTGTGCTCTAGGATCTCCTAGCCTGACCTTCAGTCACATTTATCCCACTCAAGATTTATTAAGGGTTCACAAACACGCACTACATCTCCTAAGCGTAATTAAGATCTAAGTGAATTCTGGGACCGGCATGTTTATTGCGAGCCTTAAAGATGGCTCAACACTCTTATCTGTCATTCTTGTCACTCTTACCCAGAGATTCAGTGGCAGGAACCTGGGATGAGGCGCATGTCCTTTAAATTCTGAAAGACTGCTTTATCTGTGTGTAGTGTACAGTGCAACATACTGTTATGTGTTCAATACCTTTTTCTTTCCATTCATCTCAGCACTACTTTTATGTTTGTGCCATATTTTAACAAGCTCATATTTGCCCTGAACACATCTTCTGGTGATCTTCAATAAATGTAACCGCTTTTCACTTAGCAACAGATCTGTGCTTGCAGATTCATGCTTGTCATACAAACCAATTTTTACCTACTGAATTCGTCACAAGAGAACAGGAGAAAAGATGAGTATAAAAGCCTATAAAAGTATGTGGAATTTATGCATAAAATTGAAGATTTTGGGGTAATAGGGTGTTTGCAAGTTATTAATAATTAAGATACTATATAAATTGGTAATATTCTCTTTCCCCCAAAATAAGACATAGCCAAAATATAATCAGCCTTGAAAACTAGAGATCAGAAATGCCAGCTCCACTCAGCCGATCCTGGCCTCACCTGGCATCACTATTCTTTTGCTCAGTGACTATTCTGTAAGGCAGGTGAGGCAAGGAGAGGCCGATTGGTACTGACATTTTTGATCTCTAGTGTTCAAAGCTGACAATTTTCTAACCAGGTCTATTTTCTGGGAAATGTAGTATATAATCTAGCTTCAAGTAGAGGCAAAGAAGGATGGAGAATTAAGATGTATTATACATATGTGCCAATTCCGAAAAGTGAATGTAACCCTTTTGCTCAATCTAAAATGTGTATGAATTTGAAGACAAAATTTCTTAATAAAAATAAACTTTGCAAAAACTTTGATGCTTAGCCTAAAAAATTGCCATAGAAGAAAAAAGGGCAGCTTTTACTTCAGGGGAATATTTTATGTACTACTTTTTGAATATCATCAGTAATTAGGAAGAAGGTACAGATACTATAAAGGAGCATTTATATGCATCTTCAGTTAAATGTGGAGAAATGGTACGGCTGAAACAATTCACACCTTTATCAGATATGGGACTAAATGGGCAAAATAGTATCTAGAGAACACAATCTATTTTACATGTATCAGTCAGAAATCCTGGGATAGAATGAGCATTCAATGAGGTCTTCATATTAAACTGGGATAAAAACTAAATGGGTAATTAAAAGAAGATACTGATCAGGGCCATTAAGGAATATTTATAAAGAGGGCTTTTGTGATAGGAGAATTGAAGTATCTCTTTCTAATGGAGAAATACAGCACTGAATTAAGCACACAGTTTCAGAGAAATTTTACTATAGTCTATTATTAGAGTTAATGCTAAGCAACATTTAGAAAAGTAAAACTTAAGAAAACAATAAACAACAATGACAACAAAAAGAAAACAAAAAATGATATGAGTGCACACTTACAACAGTAAACATAAAAATAAAGCAAAATTGTTACTGAGATAATTCAAAGTTGTCAAAAAGTAAAGTTTTAACCATATCCATAATAATTGTATTAGTAATAAAATTCTTAAAATATTTTAGAATTTTCAATATGTAGTGAAAACTTATATTTTATTAAAATTAATTTTAATATTAAATTTTATTAAAATTCATTTTAATATGAATGTGAAATTAAGTGAAATTTTCTTTTAATTTCTCATTTTCATTCCAAGTTTTTTAGCATTACTTTTTATTTTTCATTTTTCATTACAGAGTTGGCACAGGTACATAGCACATCTTTATTCTGTTTGCATTTTCTTCCCCTTCTCTCCATTCCCCCCTTTCATTCCTTAAACCTCTTCTCAATTAAAAATATTATATCTCCCTTATTCCTGATATCTAGCATTTCTTTTGCTATTTATTTATATTTGGAGTTTCTCATCTACAAGAAACAGTGAGGCACTTATGCTTGTGTGTCTAATTTATTTCATTTAACATTGTGGTCTCAAGGTGCATACATTTTTGTACAAATAACTCAAGTTTATCCTTCTTTAAGGCCAGTACTACTCCATTATGTATAAATAACATATTTGGTTTACACATTCATCTGATGATGGATATGTAAGCTGCTTCCATGATTTAGCTATTAAGGATTGTGCAACTGTAAATATGGATATGTATGGGTCTGCATGGATATGCATGTTTCATTGTAAGATGATGTCTTTAACTCTTTTAGGTGGATACCTAGAAGAGTAATTATTCTGTCAAATGAAGGTTCTAGTTTTAGTTTTTTGAGGAATCCGTATACTGATCTCCAAAATTATTGTACTAGTTTATTTTCCCATCAATAATATAAAAGGTTCCCACACACAGAGAGAGCCTCATCAGCATTTGTTCTTTTGATTTCTTAATAAAGCTATTCTTTCTGGAGTAATATAAAACCTTTGTTATTTTAATTTGCATTTTTCTAATGGTCAGTGATACTGAACATTTTTTCTTGTATTTATTGGTCATTTGAACTTTTTCTGGAAATAATTTTTGGTTGCATTTTTTGATTAACTTTTATTTTTGGAGGATCTAATTTTTGAGATCTTTATATATTCTAGATAAAGCTCTCTGATGAGGTGCAGCTTCCATAAATTTTTGCCCATTCTGTATGTTTTATCTTCACTATGCTAGTTGTTTTCTTTGTGACTGGTACAGAATCTTTTTAACTAGATAGAATTCTATTTGAAAATCCACAAAGAACCCTTTGTGTATGTTTTACTTTAATGTAATCCAAGTAGATATTAATAAAGAAATATTACAAGCACTCTTCTTCTATGAAGAAAACAAATTTCATAACAAATAATTAGAGTATAACAGCACTTGAAGCATTTGTAGGTAAATGGATATAACTTGAGACAATGTTAAGTGAAATAAATCAAACATGCAAGGTTAAATTTCACATTGTTTCTCTTATGAGAGAGAGACAGAGAGAGAGACAGAGAGAGGAGAGATACAGAGAAAGAGAGACACAGAGAGAGGAGAGAGAGTATAGAGAGACAAAGAGAAACAGACAGAGACAGAGAGAGAATAAATAAGTTAATAAGAAGTATTAAGTTCAAATAATTCCCCTAATCTATTCTATTATTTCAAAAATATTTTAAATTATATGTTAATTTGTTTCATTTATACTACTAGTTACTGTTTGTTCACTGAAAAGAGTTTTGATTTGTTTCTTCTGTGTAAGAGTGAGTCTTTTTCATCCATGACTTGTGCTCTGAGTAAAATTCTGGACATTCTTTTAAGATCATGATAGATAATGTGGATACCATTTGTTGATTCTTAATGTTATTTCTTGTGCTATTGTGGTTCTGTCCAGGAAGTATTTAATTTGTCTGTCTTCAAGAGATTTACCTGTATTATTTTACCATAGATTACATGTTTCTGTTTTAATATTTGAATCTGTGGTTTATTTTTCTTTTATTTTAGTACAAGATAATTGATATGGGTCTAGATTTAATCTTTTGCAAAGAATACCCAGTTTTTCCAGCATTATTTGTTAATGAGGCTTTTTTTCCACCAGGATGCTATTTTTGGTTCCTTTGTATCCCTTTTGTTTCTAAAGTTACTACAATTTAAGTTTTTCTTTTTTCTTCTGGTGCAGGAGTTTAGACTTAGGCTCTTGCACATGCTGGCCAAGCACTCTACCACCGAACTACATGTGCACTCCATCCTGTTTTCCTTTATCTGAATTCATATAATGCTATTCTACCAAAAACAAATCATGAGAGCCACCACAATTTGTCAAACATATCTATGTACAATGGAAGAGGATTAACTTATTCTGCAAGCCAAGATCATAAAAACAAGGCTTTGCAAGTATTCATTTCATTAATATATATCTCTTGAAATTTCAGTGAAACCAGAGGGATAACTGAGATAAAGTCTTATATTTATTTTTTAATAATTAAATTTCTACATTTCATTAGTCCATTATTCATTTCTTCCAGAGGGTTTTTCTTATTCACTAGACTAGTATTAGCATTAAAACTAAGAAACATCTTTACATATGCTAAAATAGCATGATTGTGGTTATATTTTGAGCTTCTGGCATAAACATTTATCAAGGTAATTTTATATATCAATTTGGTCCATTATGCTTGAATTATCAGTCTGAGTGCTGTGGCCAGCACTGAGCTCAATAAGAGGATTTATGGACTTTTACTTCTGAGTACTCATGAGCCCTTATTTCAGCCACCCAAAGCAAGCAGCTCCTGGGGAATGGCTTATAATTGCAGATCTTCCTTTGCATAGCAAATTTAGAAACTCATAGTTTAGAGACAACTTTCAGTGCAGTTTACTGACTACATTCTCCATGTTGTTAAAAAAATGGGTATCACATTGTAAAAGTTTTTAGTTACAGTTAGAATTCTCCCCAAATATATGTAGCAAGGTAGAAACACTGAAGGTTGGAATCTTCCAAGAAAATCACACTATCATAAAAAACAAACAGTTGTCAAAAATCCTGTCTAGGTAAGTTAATTTAACAAGGCTGTAAGTGCCAGGAGGTCAGGCACCATGTGTGTTTTACAGCTACTAATTGTATGTCTATGCATGAAGAATGTCTGGCACAGAGATGCCAATAAATATTTGTTTAATGAATGGGTAGGTAAATAAGACAGTGTTTATCATGAACTTTGGACTTGATTTGTGCCTCTATCTAATGTGTGAGACTCAGTATTTTCCTGTCTCCACATATCAATAATTTTCTGTGAATAGTAAAAGCTATGTCTTCTAGTATATTACTGTATTTAAAATTCTTCAAGTTGATTTGTGTCTTATCTTCATGTGATTTTATAGTGTTGCATATGCACATTAGTATATGCTAAAATCTTGTATTTGGCAAAACAGAATGAATCGATGATATCTCTTCCTGGCTCAGAGTTGTTAGACTGTGGATTTACTCGGAGTTCTGTTCATCTCATTTTTTTTTCTATTCATCTTTCTCAGCCCAAGGGATTCCACCAATAAATATTCATTGCTTGATTAAAAGCAATCTTAACTTGTTTAACACTTTCCACTTTTAGAGAAAAAAAAATTTTTACATAAACTAGCAAGGATGAGTCATTTGCCTCCTAACATTATATTCTGAGTTTTATAAAATTTCCTGATTCTACACATTAAGATATTTAAATACAGTTGTATTTTTTCTTGCTTGCTACTAATTTTACAAAAGCTATTCCCCCCAACCTGAAAATTTAACATGATATATTTCATTTTGAAAATTAACTTGAATTTCAGATCTTCCCTATTACAGCTAATTTTAAAGTCTAATATTTGGAAGCAACTTTCGTTGTTTACCCTCACTTTGAAGGTTTTTAACCTAGTATGCCATTACAGCATGCACTTCAGTTTGAAATATTGTATCTCAAAGACAAACAAGACAATATTAAATAAAAAGAAATGTAATAATGAATATATAATATGCATACAAAAGTAAGCAGTATAGAATAACTATTATGTCAAAGAGGTATAAGTATAAAATAAATCTATAAAAACATATTATAACCTCAAAAATATCACGTAAGTTAGAAGAGTTCCCAAGCATTGTGGCACACATTGTAACACTACAATGGGACGTTGAGGCAGGAGGATCTTAAATTCCAGTCCAATATGGACTGCTGAGTGAGATCCTGTCTTAAAATATATAACTTTTCCAAAAAGACTAGATATACAGTTCAGAGTGAAGATCTTCAGTTCAATCTCTCATCCCACCACACACAAAAGGAATATCACTTATAATCATATGGACACCAAAATGATTTAAACTATGTAGCATATATCATGAATTGAAAACTAAACAACAACCTTGTAATATTTTCATTCTCTTGAGCGGTTTCATTCTATTTTGTTATGTTTGACATTATTGTGTGTAAAGCTAAGCTCAACTATTTCAAAGAACAAGACATTATGATAACTACTGCTAATATCCAATTGTCTTGTTTTGAAGTGCTGTGTTGCTTACATTGTTTTGTTGTGATCTGCTTAGATCTGTCCTCTTTTGTTTTATTCTCTTTAAAAAATATAATAAATTTTAAAGGGGTATCAATAAAACCTATGTTACAAAATTCAATATTTTTTAAACTAATGACATTGAAGGTAAAAGTAATATTTATTGTTTTTTTAATTTTATTTAAAGAGAAAAAAGCAAAACAGAAAAAAGAGTAGCAACAAAAGAGAATTCCAAAGGAAAAAAGAAAAAAAACCTTTAGAAATGAATAGTTGATAAATTACATACTGTCATCTTTGAAATAGTTGTTCAAGCTACAAAATTAAAGCATACAAAGTAGACGTTCAAACAGTAAGACTGCAAACAGTTCTGCATAATTATATAACAAAAACTTAGTAATATAGTCATCTATCTTACACACATAAACATATATGCAGTTATATCCTTTAGAGCACTTTCTTTGCCTCTCTTTTTTACAACAGCAATTTCACATTTTGGGTTTTATTACTCCTACATTTCTTATTACTTTTTACACTGGACAAACAATGTGATATTTATAAATATGATTCTTATTTATTTCACTAATGAGGATAGTCTCAAGTTGTCTCCATTTACCTATGAAGGCCTCAAGATCATCCTTTTTTATAGCTGAGTAATATTCCGTTGTATAAAAATACCACATCTTTTTCATCCACTCCACAGTTGAAGGGCATTTTTGTTATTTCCAAGATTTAGCTATTACAAACTGTGCTGCTATGAACATGGGTGCACATATTTAACTGTGATATGACCTTTTCAGGTTTTCTTGGATAATAGCCAGGAGGGAAATAGCTGGATTGAATGGAACTTCCAATCCTAGTCTTCTGAGAATTCTCCAGACTGATTGCCATAGTAGTTGCACCAGTCTAGACTCCCACCAACAGTGGAGCAGTGTTCTTTTTTCCCCACAGCCTCACTAGCATTTGTTATCAGTTGATTTCTTGATGACAGCTATTCTTTCCACAGTAAGATGAATTCTCAATGTTATTTTAATTTGCATTTCTTGAATGACCAGTGATGATGAACATGTATTTACTTGCCCATTTGTATATCTTCCTCTGAGAACTGTGTGTTAATCTCAGATGCCCATTTTTGGAGAGCATCTTGAATTTGGGGGGTTTGATGTCTTTCAGTTTTGTATATGTTTTTGATATAAGACCTTTGCCTGAGGGGTTGCTGGCTAAAATTCTTCACCACTCTGTGGGTTTTCTTTTCACTCTGTTGGTGATTTCTTTTGAAGTGCAGAAACTTTTCAATAATATGAGACCCCATTTGTTGATTCCTTGAAGTGTATCCCATACAGTTCATGAATTCTCTGCCTATTCCTATGTCTCCAAGACTTCTATGTACCTTGTCTTCCAGTAGATTTAGTGTTTCTGTTTTAATATTTAGATCTTTGATACATTTAGACTTTAGTTTTCTGCATGGTGATATGCATGGATGTAGTTTCAGTCTTTGGCATGTAGAGAGCCAATTTTTCCAACACCATTTATTAAAGAGGCTATCTTTCTTCCAGTGGACATATTTAGCCACTTTTCAAATATCAGGTTGCTGAGTGTCTTTGTAGTTGTGCTTGCATCCTCTAATCTGTTCCATGGATCCTCAGGTCTATTTATTTGCCAGTCCAATGCTGATTTTATCAATGTGGCTTTGTAGTACTCTTTCAAGTCAGGAATTGAGATGCCTCCTGCCTTGCCTTTGTTGCCCAGAATTGTCTTTGCTATTCTAGGTTTCTTCTGTTTCCAAACGAATTTTAGGAGTGTTTTCTCTAGATCTGTGAGGCATGCCAATGGTATTTTGATTGGGATTGCATTAAATCTGTATAGCAGTTTTGGGAGTATGGCCATTTTCACAATGTTGGTTCTTCCTAACCAAGAGCAAGGAATGTCCTTCCATTTTCTGATATCCTATTCAATCTCCTTTTTCAGTGTAGTATAATTTTCAGCATATAGGTCTTTTACATTTTTAGTTAGGTTGATTCCTAAGTATTTCATTTTTTTAGATGTTTTTGTAAAGGGCGATATTTCAATAATTTCTCTCTCTGTGAGTTTTTTGTTTGTGTATAGGATTGCTATTGATTTCTGAGCATTGACTTTTATCCAGCTACACTGCTGAACTTGTTTATTACCTCTAGTAGTCTTTTAATGGAGTTTTTTGGATCTTCTATTTAGAGTATCATGTGATCTACAAATAGTGATAATTTAACTTCTTCCTTTCCTATCTTTATTCCTTTTATTTCTCTCTCTTGTCTGATTGCCCTGGCTAGTGTTTACAGAACTGTGTTGTAAAGGAGTGTTGAGAGTGGACATCCTTGTCTTGTTCCTGAATTTAAAGTGAAAGCTGTAAGTTTTTGTCCATTTAGTATAATGTTGGCTGTTGGTTTGTCATAGAAGTCCTTTATAATGTTGAGGTACACACCATATATTCCAAGTTTCTGAAGGGTTTTTACCATGAACGTGTGTTGGACTTTGTCAAAAGCTTTTTCTGCATCTATTGAGATGACCATGTAGTTTTTGTTTTTGGCTCTGTTGATGTGGTGTATTACATTTATTGATTTGTGTATGTTAAGCCATCCCTGCATTCCAGGAATGAACCCTACTGGCTCATGATGTATAATCTTCTTGATGATTTGCTACAGTCTATTTGCCAGTACTTTACTGAGAATCTTTGCATCAATGTTCATTAGTGAGATTGGCCTATAGTTCTCCTTTTTGGTTGGGTCTTTCTCTAGTTTTGGTATCAGAGTAATACTTGCCTCCAGGAATGAGTTAGGGAAGATTGATTTGTTTCAATTTCACTGAAGAGTTTAAGGTGTATTGTCTTAGTTTTTTTTTCATTTGAGATTTAGAGTCTATGCTAAAAATTTATTGGTTAAAGTGTATATTTATTATACTTCATTATAACTTTCCTACAATCTATTCTTAATTAAAGATATATTTATATTCATATACATAAAATATGCATAAGAATAGTGAGTAATATATAAAATAAATCTATTAAACAGATAATTATACACATATATACTATGTGCATTTCTTTATATATACATGCACTTTTTTATCACTTGGAATATATATAATTTTTTACAGTTTTACTGTTAAACATATTCTTTTCTCAAATTTGGAATTTGTGCAGTAAGATAATGTACTTGATTTGATATAATTTTTAATTAAAACATTAAAAACTTTCAAAAAGTCTCATAGCTTTTCATTTTCTAATTAAAGGGTTTATTTGATCAACCATCTTAATAATATTTTTGGAAAGAGTTAACATGTTAATAAGCAGAAATGATTTGTACTAACTATTTAAAATAACTAAACTTTCAGATCATTTTTCATGGCCCAAGTACTATTTGTTTCAAGTTAGTAAACTCTTGTTGGGCATTAAATACGTATCACAGTTGAGATCTAGATCTCCCTAAAGTCTCATGTATTCAGAAGTAGGCTTTCTGAAGGTGACTGCATCATTGAGATGCCATACTCAACCTTCGGATTGATCCATTGATGAGGTCATGGCTCAATGCTCTTTTAGAACTTAGGGCCTTGTTGGAAGAGTTGTGTCACTGGAGATGTGACTTTGGAGGGTATACTTCCTTCTGTGTAATCCTCATTCTCTTTTCATTTCTTAGCTTTCAGGAGGTGAGTATATTTCCTCTATCATCCCATTCTACCATCTTTCTGCCTTGAAGCCAGCCAACCACAGATCAAATACTCTGAAAACCGCGATTCAATATAAATCTCTTCTCCTTTAAATTGTGTGTGTTTCCTATATTATTCAAGTGACAGGAAGCCTGACTAATCCAATATGATTACCAAATCACATTGCTATTACTTGACAGAATCAGGGATAAAATTTTTGTTGGCATGACTCCGTCATTTCTAGTGATGCTATCCTGTTCAGATCATGTGCCTTTGTGATTAGACTCTTGTAGTCATAACCTATTCTATTCTGTTTCACTATCTGAGTCAAAGCCAAGTAGACATACTCTAGAATACTTGTGCTTTACAAAATGATTAAAATTTATATGTTTAAAGTGCTCATGCATGTGTATGGTTGGGAGGGAAAGAGTACATCACCATAAGAAGGTAAAATATTATCAATGACAACCCTATGGAATGAAATGTGTTTTTATTTCAGGTTGCTAGTAAGATGAGCCTTATATGCTTCCATGGCACTTTCTGGAAAGGCTACAGATTTCAGATTAATAAACATATGAAACCATCCCACCTTCCATATTTGAACATACTCTTAATGTTTTACTTTCATATTTACAAATATCCTCCCCTAAAATGTAAGAATTTGGATACTTCAACTCTGTAACTGATTTCTATACCTTTTAGTATATATGCTGCTGAAGCGAACACTCTACACTTCTTTTTTTGCACCATTCTCTCAGGGAATAACAGAAAATGTATGGTAAAAATCACTGGCTTCCTCCATATATACCACCTATTAATCAAATGTACTTTGCTGAAAATGTTTCTTTTAAAGGACATGAAAAGGACAAATATCAAGTAAAATAGTCATGCTAAAATCCACAATGAGAATTGTAGTAAGTAGGGAACATCTAGAAAAATAAATTTAGACAGAGTTAATAAGTTTCTGCATATCATAATTTTGCTAATGCCCTACTAATTACAATATGAAAAACAAACTTCATTTGCTTATGGCCAAACATTTTTAAAAGAGAGATGTGACATACTTTAATTTCTAAAAAAGTTTGTTATTACTTTAAAAATATATATTTCCTTTTTGGTACAAAAGTTGGATGCTGTTACCAATGAAATATTTCTGTGTTAAGTGGCATATCAAATTACTATTTTACATTTTATTTTGATCATCTGGAAAAATGGAAGATGTACCTACTTCACAAAGTCATTTAAGAATATAAATTGGTACACATACATTTCAAGTGTAGTTTATTTTACATACCTTACTATGAAAGTTGTTTCCTCTTTTGAAATTTAAAACTCGATACCATACTTAGAGTATTATGCAGTAGGAAACTTCTAGCTTTTTACATCATTCCAATTTTGTCTTGACTGCACTATATAGTTTGTTTTCTCTTCTTTTCTACCAGTAACACTTAAAAGTTGAGCAGGTAACAATGCAGCAGTATCTGACAGTGAAGCCACACTTGATTTTGATGTCTCATTATCTTCTCTAATTGCAAGATAGAATTGCATGGGTGTAATTTCAGAATAAATTAACACACTGTTACTTACAGGAAGCATGACAGAGAAGACTCTGCAACTCACCAAAGCCTGAGCACATTTAAACCTAAGCAGAGTTAAAAGTTAACCATTCGTCAGTTACAATGGAAAGTTAAAAATTCCCTAGCTTACTTTATTTAATACTGGAGGAAAATCATTGCAAAAATCCATAAACATTTGTTGCTGCCCGTATGCATCAAGACAATGTGAGTCCCTGCAGCCCACAGATATTGCTGTACACAACTTTCTCAGCAAATAGCCTTATCAAGGAGAGTTATTGGAGACAGGGTGAGGCATTGCATTAACTGAAATGAGCATTGAAGACTATCTTAAAGTTTTCTTCTCACAGATAAGCATCAGGTCAGGCAGATATATCAGTGTAGCTCACTTGGAAAGATACATTCAAATTAAACTACCATCCATAACGCAGTATCAATCCACTAATTCTTAAGGGATGATACAGTGGAAGAAATAATAAAGAAGATAGGGGGTGGGAGGACAAAGAGGTTGACAGAGGAAAAATGTTTTATTTTCCTTTCCAGAATGTTTTGCTATTTTGACTAGCATTTATAAACGAGAACATGTATGAAAAAGAAACCAGGCAAACCTAGTAACTTTTCTATAGGCCTGATTATTTTATTTATCTGGGCATCATTGAAAAAGAATTTAATCCAGCATTGCTATTCATCAAGACTACATTTTTCTAATCTGATGTAGAAAGAGTCATAAATTGTTTTCTTCCTCACAAATCGATATCTTGTCTTTCTTCTGTGGTCCCGAATGTAAGATAGTTCTGCTTCTAAAATATATTCATGCAAGGTGTACTTTACAGGGAAACATAGGATCAAACCCTTCATCTCGCCAAGCAAAAAGGCCCCGCAAAATTTGCTTCATTCTGCCATTCATATATCATGAAAAATAAACATGCACACAAAATATAAAAGGTGATAAATGACCATACATTGCCAGTGTTTTTATGAGATCTATTCACATTAGACATTTGAAGTTTAGCTCACCTCTACTAGATATTAGACCCAAGAATCAATATTTTCTTTTGTTAGATGTTGCTTGACAAAACCTTTAGGGAATCACTTTTTACTAAGCTTCTTCTCAAAATGATGGGCCACCAATCTTAATACAGTCATTTACTCTGGTACTTTGATGTTCTTAAATCATATATTTAATACTCATTATTTGTCATGTCTTTAATTACAGTTTTCATGTGAATTAAATGAAAATGTTTGCTGAATTATATTGGTTCCTGTAACATTAATGAATTACAGTTACAAAAATATGCTGTTGTTTTGCTTCTCTTCTTTTGTGTTGGGAGTTGAATGCAGGACTTTATACCAGACAGTGGTATATCAGTTCATGAATGCATTTGTTTATGAACAATTTGGTTAGCAAACAGCAGCATTTGGCAAAATTTTGTTCTTGTTTGCAAACTGTGCATTGGATTCCAAGCACAACCGCAGTCATCTTTCCCACATAGACATAAACGTGGCCAGCCTTCACAGCACTGCCAAACAATTCATGAACTGAGGTACCACTGTGTATCTTCCAGGTCCTCACCCAAAAACATTTGTTTTTCTTCAACAAGGTCTTGTTAAGTTGCCCAAATTGGGCTCAAACTTGCAGTTCTCCTATCCCAGCCTCTTACAGGAATGGAATTACAGGTGTGTACTACCAGACGAAAGTGTTTTGTTTCCTATGCTGACTTCTCTTCAGTTGGAATTGCTCCTTTGTCTACACGGTCTTTAAAATAAATGGAATTTTGATATCCAATAATATTTTCTCAAAGTATGTTATTTTCTAATTATGTATAAAACACAAGTCATACTATTTTTTACACTGCTAGACAAAAAATCTTCATGGAAAGTCAATAAAATATGTATATTTATATATTGTTTATTTTTCTATACATAGAGTTATATTTACATCAATATATACATAATTTTAAAAGATCAATTGTGTAAACAAAAATGATAAAATTACCTGCCAGAAAATTATTTATAATTTGAAAATATAAAAGTTTATCTTCTCAAGTGACAGGAAGAGAAATGGAAAAATGTAGTTTAAGAATGAGGTAGCTATTTGAGAAAGATATAGAGTCTGCAATATTTTTCTTTTCTTTTCCCATTATTCTCTTTTTTTATTTTAAAGAGTAAACAACACAGAAAAGAAAAACAAAAAAAAATACAAACAACTACAAAAACAAGAAACCCCAAACAATAATAATATAGCTTTCAAAACAAGATGATAGGAATTTAACAATGGTTGTAATATTGATTATTGCTGTCTTGAAAAGAGTTGCTTAGGGGCCAGGGATTTAGCTCAGTGGCATAAGCACCTGCCTTGAAAACGCAGAGTCATGAATTCAATCCCCAGTAACAAAAAAAGAGTTGCTTAGATTACCCAATATAGACATGCAAAATTGATCTACTCACATGAATATTAACCGTTCTTTTTCAAGAACTAATAGAATTAGTAGTATAATCATCTTAGCAATTTTATGTATATATAAACCAATTTATATCTTTTTCTTTTTCCCTTTTCTCTTTTCCTCTATCCCAGTTAAGTTCCCCTTTGAGTATTTTCACAATCTCTATTTTAGATTTTTGCATCTTATTTATTCTTTCAGTTTCTTATGCTAGGAAGACAATATAATTTTTACACACATGAGTCTGATTTTTGCACTTATGTACATGGTCTCAAGTCTCATCCACTTACTTATAAAAGACTCAAAGTGATCCTTCTTAATAGCTGAGTAGTATCCCATTTTATAAAAATACCAAATCTTTTTTATCCGTCCCTCAGTTGGTAGTCATTTAAGTTGTTTCCAAGATTTAGCTATTAAAAATTGTACTAGTATAAACATAGGTACACATATATCATTGTGATATGATGTTTTCAGTTCTTCTGGGGAAATGCCAGAAGCAGGAGAGCTGGGTCAAATGGGGTCTCTAATCTTAGCTTTTTGAGGAACCCTCACACAGTGGTTGCACCAGCCTTCACTCCCACCTAAAGTGGAGAAATGTTCCTTTTTGTTGAAATGTCCTTCCAACATTTGTTATCAGTTGATTTCTTGATCTTGACCATTCTTTCTGGAGTGATATGGAATCTCAGCATTGTTTTAATTTCCATTTCTCTAATGACCAATAATACTGAACATTTTTTCCTATATTTGTTTGCCTTTTGTATTTCGTCATCTGAGAAGTACATATTCCTCCCAAGTGCCCATGTTTGAATTGGGCCTTTGAATTTTGGAGGCCTGATTTCTTATATGTTCTAGATACAAGTCCTTTGTCTGTGGAACAATTGACTAAGATTTTTTTCCCAATTTGTGGGTTTTCTTTTCAGTATGTTGCAGATTACTTTTGACATGTGAAAACTTTTTAATAAGACAAGATCCCAATTCTTCATTCCGGGAAATATTTCCTATGAAGTTTGATTTTTGTTCATGAACTCTCTGCTTACCCCTATGAATATCTTTTTGAGTTAAATGTGTTTCTTGTATACAGTATATTGTTGGATTTTGTTTGCTAATCCACTCTGTTAATCTGTTTGTTTCGATTGGTGAATTGAGGCCATTTACAGTAATGGTTATAACTGATATGGTTTGGCTTATCTTTGTCATATTATCTTTCTGTTGTTGGTTCACTATGTTTACCCTTATGTTTAATAGCTTGTACTGCTTGTTGATTGCTCTTTTTTTCCATTGTTGTTCTTGGAATTGTAGTCATTTCTATCTCTTTCTAGAATATCTTTCATTACTCTTTATAGGGTTGCTTGGGTTGTCATGAAGTTCTTCAATTGTTCTTTGTCATGGAAGTTTTTTACTTGTCCACCGATTTTGAAAGATAGTTTTGCAGGATATATAATCTGGGTTGGAAATTTCCTTTCAACACTTGAAATACCTTACTTCACGTTCTTCTTGACTTGATGGTTTGTCATAAGAAGTGTGCCATGATTCTGCTAGGCTTTCCTTTATAGGTGATCTGTTTCTTTTCTCTAGCAGCTTTCAATATTCTGTTCTTATGATGAATTTCTGGGATTTTGATTTTGTATGTGGAGGTGAGGTTTATTTTGGTTATGGCTAGTTGAACTTCTATGTGTCTCACTTATCTGTATGTCAGGTTCTTTCCCAATGTTTGGGAAGTTTTCTGCTATTATATCTACAAATAGACTTTTTGCATCACTTTTGTCTCCTTTTTTGTTGACATCTGTCAATCTTATATTGTTTCTCTTTGCATTATTTTGCAACTTTTTAATAGTTATTTCTTGATTCCTGGTTATTTTTAAGAGATATTTCCTTCCATGATCACTGGATACAATCATGTCTTTGAGGTCTCAGAGCCTATCTTTAGTTTCATTCATGTGGTTTTGCCAGTTTTCAATGGAATTTTTGCTTTCCAGAATATCTCCTTGAATCTATTTCATGCATTCTAATTGTTTTGTGTATTATTCATTCAAGGTTCCATCACTTTCCCATGCTCCTCTATGTTTTTTATCTAAACCTTCTTTGGATATATTCACTGATTTTTTCTTTATATTTATCATTTCTGTTTTTACCTGAGCAATTATTTCTGTTCTGATTTCTTTTATGGCTTCCTAAAGTTTTTTTTTCTTTACTTTACTTGCTATCATTTCAGAGATTTCAGGTGTGTTCTTGCCAAACTCACCCATGTATGTGATTTCTGGACTTGATCTGGATGGGCTGGAAGTTTGAGATTGCATTTTATTCTTTCATTTTAGAATTGTCCTGTGTTCCTCCAAATCAGCCAGATGCCAAGTCCTAGTTGCTTCCCATTCTGGGTGGCTGTTCAGCAGTGGGCCACACTGATGGCTGCTGTTATTTCTGGGTCACTAGGCACTGACACTCAGTCCCTGCAGGCTTCACTGAGAGTTCCCAGATGACTGCAGGTTGCTGGGTGCAGGTTCCCAGTCCCTGTGGACCTCAGAGATGGTTCCCAGGTGTAGATATGTAATTGGGGACAGATTCTCAAGAGTTCCTAGGTGTGGGAAGGTCACTTGGTGCAGCTTCACAGTTCTTGAAAGACTTGTGGAGGGTTTCTGGATGACTATGAGTCACTGGGAATAGACTCCCTGTACCCTGCAGGCCTCAGATATGATGTCGAGGTGTGGGCAGGCCCCTGAGCATAGCTTTCCAGTCCCCAAGAGCCTCATCAAGTGTTCCTGGATGACTTCGCGTTGCCGGGTGCAGATTCCTGTTCTCTGCAGGCCTTAGACATACTGTCCTGGTGTGTGCGGGCCTCTAAGCACAGATTTCCAGTCCCCAAGAGCCTCACTGATGGTTCCTGGTTGACTCACATTATTCTTATAATAAGTTTTTGACTTAATGAATGGCTTGTGATCCTAGAGAACATTTGTAAGTTACATTCGTTCATAAGTCTGGCAAAGTTAATCTTACACACCTTTGACACAAATATATAATATATATTGCTTTTCACTTCCTAGCAGTCCTCTACCCATCACCTATACTCTTCCTCTTTCTTCCAGACATCCTGGGCACTGTCTGAGCACTATCCTACCGTAAACTATTGAACCGTAAAGAAGGTCACAGCAGCAGAGCTGTGACAAGGTCTGGCAGACACATGAGGTATTTCTGCAATCTGATCACTTCTATGAATGTTTGTAATGCAAGGTCTGTTCAGATCTGTGAAAGTTCACAACTTGAATGTTTTTAAGTTGGGGCTTACTGTGTTATAATCTTTTAAGTTACAATGCTAAAATGCCTACGCCACTACTAGATTCAAACT
The DNA here is from genome assembly GCA_004027455.1 of Hydrochoerus hydrochaeris. Lineage (NCBI taxonomy): Eukaryota > Metazoa > Chordata > Mammalia > Rodentia > Hydrochaeridae > Hydrochoerus > Hydrochoerus hydrochaeris. The sequence continues at coordinate 259,713 of PVLA01000860.1, forward strand.
TTAGCTCAAGGCAAAATAAAGAAAAATACAACAGGATAGTGAATAAGTAGAGAAAAGGAAACTGTGGTACATTAGTAATGGGAATATGAGTTAATAGAACCGTTATGTAAAGCAATATGAAGGTCACTAAAAAACTTAAAATACAACTGCTATATGATCTGTCAGTCTTTTTTTGATTATATAAATCCAAAGAGATCTTTGAACTCCTATATTCACTAAAACACTATTCAGAATAGGCAAGATGTGGAACTAAAATAAGTGTCTACTGACAGATCAATGGACAAAGAATGTGAAACATTCAAACAATGGAATATTATTTAACAAAAAGAAATAGGAAATCCTACCATTAGCAACAACATGCATGAATTGTAGACATCAAGCCAAACGAAGTTAGCCAGATAGAGGAAGGCAAAGACTTAACAATTCCTCTTAAGTGTGTGTATGTGTGTGTGTGTGTCTGTGTGTGTGTGTATTTCTTTTAACAAAAGTGGAACACATAGAAAGAGAGTAGAATGGTGCTTAACCGAGATAGGAGGTACAGAAAGGAATGGAGAAAAATGGAAAGATACACATTAAAGGATCCAAAATTAAAATTATGTAGGAGGAATAAATCTAGAAATATAAGGTACAGCCTGAAGAATAATGATACATTCTACACTTGCGATTTGCTTTGAGAGTAACATTTAAGTGCTCTTACCACTCACACACACCGAGTTAATTGTGAGATAATAAGTATCTTAATTAACTTGCCTGTTACAATAATTTACATATGTGATCATACATATAATCATAATGTTGTACACCATAAATGTGTACAGCAAAACACTTTTTAAAAAGATAAGGAAAAAATTAACATATATCAAATCTTCCCTTTTTTCTCTTGGAAAATTAAAGAGTTCTTGCAAGACTAACACCTTTGATTTTTCTTTATATTTATTGGCAGGTACTCACCATACCAGCTACAAAAGACCTGTGGAGAAGGGAGTATTTTTATCTGAATGCATTTTTACTTAAATGAGCTTTACAGTTATTAAAATAAGAGATTTATTATTGACTAAATAACTGAAAAGGACAGGAGGATAAATATGGAGTACAGAGTAAGAGGGCTAGAGATATTTTTAGATTTCCTCTAAGATAATTTTGACTAAATACTTTTCAGTTTGTAGGTGTATTAGCTTTCCCATTGCTCAGACACACTACCTGACATCCACAGCTTATAAGAGGTGAGGTTTAGTTGGGCTCAATGGTTTCAGGGGTTTTAATCCATAGTTGCCTGACTCAAGCAGGAATATCACGACCAAGAGTTATGAAAGGCAAAAGTTTCTTAGTTCATGATGGCAGGGTAGCAGAGCGGGAAAGCAGTGCCAGAGAGGAAAGATTCAGGGACCATATATAGTACCCAGGGCCATGCTTCTGTGACCAATCCAGACACACCTAGCAGTGTACTTTACTAATCCATAGGTGTTTACTAATCTACTAAAATTGACACATGATTAATAGTCACAGTGGGAAATTTTAAATCTTATTAACTCAAAACTAATTTTCCATCTCAACAATAATCCTGGCAATTTGTAATGTATGCTAGGTATTAGAAATATTGCATCAGACATTTTCTTCTTTCATGAAGAAAGTTATACTTCAGTACTAGAGAGATTTATTTATAATGACTTAATATTTTTATACCATATAGAACCTAATGCATTTCCAAAAATGCATATATGTGTAAAAAGAGAGACAGACAAACAAAGAGACAGAGGGAGATAAAACAGAGAGTGAATTTAATGGAAATTATGATTTTAGATATCTTAGAATAAGCTTATTGATCCTGGCTCAGCTGGCAGAGTTTATTAAGGTTTCAAGTTATGATAACTGGAAAAGTCATATATTTGAAGATAAAATCTGGTAGAATCACAAAACTCTTGGAATTTTGTCCAACATTTTTGATTACCATTTTCTTGATTTCTCCTTTTCCTTAGTTTTCCCATTACATTTTAATATACTCATCTTTTAGTCTCAATAGTGGCTACTTTTATGGCTTCTCTGCATTAACTATATTATAGATTTTCTGATTTATTTCTTCTCTGACCTGATGGTAATAATGAATAAATGACTCAATCATTGCCACCCATTACCATTTCCTGGGATATATTCTTTTTATAGTTGTCTCAGCCTATTAGTGGTTCTATTTTAGCCTTAAATAGTCAGAGATGATGAGAAATTTGCAAAAAGTTTTAAAGAAAACAATCTCAAGAAAACTTAAAAGTTAGTTATGGAAGTGCTTCATAGAAAAACTACTGATACAGCAAGAATGTTTGGTCTCATGAATAACTACCTCCAATTCATGGCTTTATCTCATTCATTTTTGGCTTCAGTATATTAGGCATTAGTGATCATATTTTCTTGATATACCATCCTTTGTTAATTACTGTAGTCATTATATTCTCCTGAATTTCTAAACACCGCTCCATTTGTATGCTTTTATTTATCCTTTTCTCATTTTATTCAGGAGAATAATGCTTCAAAATTAATCTTAAACTCTTGTTTTCTTTTGTCAGTATGACCTCCATAGGACATTTTATTCACATGCAGTCTGTCTAGAAATTCCCCGCCAGGGACTTTGTCAGTTGTGTCAATGTGAATTTCTTCTCAAACACTAGGCACTTACTTGTAACCGTTATCTATGGAAACTCTAGAGTAAACAGGGGCCCTGGGACATTTTAAATCCCAAACCTCATGGTCCCTAAAATAATCTTTGTGTAAAGGGCACTGTATTAAGTGATTGAAAACTCTCATTTGTTTGAAGTGCTCTCCAGGAATCCAGTTACACACAGCTTGGAAATTTGATATGACATGTTGTTACTGAGCAACAAGGCTGGAATTATCTAAAGATTCAACAAAATTTCCATAAAACTTTATTAACAACTCCTTGGAGTATAAGTTGTATAGATATATATCATGAGACTGGATTCTAAAATCCAAAAAGCTTTAATAACAATTTATTTTGAGATAGTGTTACAGGTTACATTTTATATTGCGAAATAATACTCATTGAAGTATTTATTTATTCACTCATTAATTTACATACTATCTAGAACAAAAATATTTGGCTATTGTGAATTAGTATTAGGTGTAGGAAAGCTATAAAGAAATATTGCTTAGTGAACCAATATAAATCAGATCATTTGTACTTATAAAATTACAATTTAAAGTTATAAAATTAATCAAGTTTGACAATAGCTTAGAAAGCAGAGTTTCTTGTTTTCCTTTTGCTCTGTGATATCTTTGAATTAATGATTATGAAAATAGCTCTAGGTATTTTCTGGTAAATATTATACATATTAATACTATTCTATCAGAATTCTGGTGAGTTTTCTCACAATTCTATTACTCAAGTTCCTTTTCCCCCCTGAAATTTGTTATTCTTTCACATAGTAGTGAAAAACTACAAGATTTTTGATCATTTGATTGTATTTCCCAAGATTTATATACTCTTTCATTTCTTTAGTAATTCTGGTTAGTGATTACATGCTCATAAATTGGCTAAAGCTAAAATTTTTTCAAAGTAATATAATATTTATGTGGCCAATAAGAATTTAAAAAGTACTTCAGAAAGAAACAAGCAATACTAGCTAGCATCTTACAAAGAACAGAGCCCTGCTCTGCTTTCTCAAGCAATAAAATACTTCATTCAAAGAGACAAGATAGTTCCCAACCCTCCCTGGAAGGCTGCAGAAGGAACAGAAACTGAGGGACACAAGATAGTCTACTATGCTGAAGAATTGGTTCACTAACGATGTTACTGATGTTAAACACCAACAAAACGCCTGTTGCCATTTCCTCTGCGATGCCCCCCAAACCTGTGCCTAACTGCTCAGTGGCACTCTCAAATTCACTGCAACTTCAACACACAATCTGTGATAACAATCACCAGATATAGAGAGTGATGCAGCACAAGAAAGACAACCTCAAAGTCACGCTGCCAAATACTGTCTTTTACTAATAACAAGAGGACATATGCTGCAGTATCTCCACTGGGTTGCATTTATCCTGAAAGAGTAAATGGATCTTTGACATCACATAAAATGCTTTTTTCTAGCTTTTCTATTCATAAGAGAGTATATTTTTTAAAAATTAACTTGATTTTATAAAATTAAATAATCATTACTTTTATAAGAAATCAATCAATGGGGCAATTATGATATTATTTTCAAAGCTATTTTGGCTTTAACCTTATTTCTGATAAATAGCATTTATTTGTATAAACAGAAATCAAGCCAGGGATTTCACTCAGCAGCTCAAGTGCTTGCCTGGTAAGCACAAGGTAGTGAGTTCCAACTTGGTACCCCCCACCAAAAAAAAAAAAAAAAAGAAACAAAGAAAAAAAAAACAGAAATCAAATTTAGCCTTTTAGTATGTATCAAAAATCCTATTCCTTAAATCACTCTTCTGTTTACCATGATAACTCTTTCAAGTAGCAGATTTGATATGCAATTGTAATGCCATCAACTACTATATAGCACATAGTCAGATAAGTGCTATGGATTTTTTAATTATGTTATCATAACCATAAGGCTATACTTTCAGGGATCATTTCTATTGTATGTTTTCATAGCCTCCACATTTTCTGTACTATTAGATTGCATGCTTTTAAATGCACTTTGTCACACTTATTTTTCTAAATCTAATACATAAATGTTTCATGCTTTAGAAAAGCAAAAAGAGTTTTGTGGTAATGTACAGAATTTTTTAATTTTTTATGAGTATTATTTTTTAAAAATATTCTGTTAACTTAGTTTTCTATTAACTAAATTCTTAGTTTTTAATCAATATATATTTCAGTATTAACTGCAATTTATAATTGATAACTGTGACATAAACCATGCATTTAAAATTTAATTGCTTATAATTTTATGAATACCAGCTATTAAAAGTAATGATAAAATGGGGTCAAAAATATGCTAGAAGAAGACATATACCTGCAGTAATATTTTCAAATATTTGGAAAATTGGAAATGGGGATATTTTTCTTCATATTTTTGGGTAAATGATAAATGTATATGCAACATAAACAAATATTGACAACAAAGTTCAAAGAATTATGAAATTATAGATATTCTGACCTTCATAATTTTTGCTCTTAATTTTATTTTGAACTAAAATTACTGATAAAAAATTTATTGCATACGATCATTAACTAATTTTGATTTTTCATCCTGAAATAGTATAATCCTTACTTTTTAGATGATTTTTACAATTGTCTAAACATATTATAAAATAGTATGTTGTAAATTATACCTTATATTAACTCTAAACTTGTACAAAATTTATGTAAAATTAATAGAATGCAAAAGGGTAATATAGCACTGTCCATCAACCATAGCCACAGTTTACACAATCTCTCACTAGTTCAAATTAGGAAAAAATAGTAGAGAAAAACGTGAGGAGAATACATGCCTCCAGAGTAAATAAAAACAAAAGTGTATGGCACCATAAGAAACAAATATACATAGTAGTACCTAACTTTATTCATCATGATTCATATCTAAATTTCTTGTTTTAATGAAGTCTATAGCATCTTTCATCACTGATAGTATTGATATCCATGCTAATATGTACCATGTGAAAGATCATCCATTGAGGGAAATAAAATTGAATTTCATTTTCTTACAGATGGATTGGCCTCTATGTACATTCTGGACTTTAGAAAAGGAATAAAAATAACTGAAACAGTAACAAACACAGCCACAGCAAAGATGTTGGCTACTTACTTTGACCCTTTGCCTCTTTGCTTAAAATTAGCCTTTGATAATTGAATTATGGTAATTTAAGGCTACTGATTTTCAAGATAAAAGAGACAATGTATATTACAGTTGAGGGTTCATTAATAAGATACTCAGACTAGATTCCCAGCAACATGTTTATTTCGAAAGTAACATGTCTGCAAAGATTCAAAATATTCTGTTCCACCAGGGATACAGCTCAGCAGCATAAGCAGCTGCCTGACAAGCACAAGGTCCTCCGTTTGATTTCAAGTAGCAAAAAAAAATAGTTCTATTCCATTGGCAGTGAAATAAACAAATAAAACTATTGATTGTAATATGATGCATCTTAGAACGAGGGAAAGTAAGTTTTCAAGGTCCTGAGTTCGATTCCTGTTACCAAAAAAATGCTCTATTCCATTGACAGTGAAATAAACAAACAAAATATTAATTGAATATGATGCATCTTCAAGTCAGGGAAAGTAAATTTCAATTTTTATTCATCAGACCCTATGTTTCTAATTTAAAAATGTTCTTTGCACAAGGTTTCAAAAAGGTGCCACTAAGAAATGATGTTTTACTCAGAATTGATTCTCATTTTTGTCACTACAAACATAATTTCAAAGTCATTAATAAATGCTAATATTTTAACTCTAAAGGCTCATTATAGTTTTTTGCACAACAAATACATGACTGTATTTTGCATAAAACTGTGTAAAATATATCTTTAACTGTTTAGTAATAACTTCCTAATTCTATTATTTATTCAAAATATTTTGATGAATAATTTTTGGAAATATTGACAATTTGCCAGACACTGAGCTAGGCACCAGGGAGGTAATTGTACATAGGTAACAGTAAAATACAGAAAACATTTCCAATTTTGATGCAATCCTGAATGCTAATATTTAAAAATAATTTTATCCTGAAAGAAAAAATTAGATATTTTTAATACCAATGTCTCAGTCTATCTTCCATTATTACTAACATTATGCCACAGACTGCATGTATTATGAAGGAAATAAGTTTTGGGGAGCTTATCTTTGTGGTCTAGATCAAGAGGCTGCATCTGGTGACAATCATCTTACTGGCAGACTTGAGCAAGCAGCACAGAGCATTACATCTAGGGAGACAGGGGGCACACATGACTGTCCTGGTCTTTGGCCATCTTCGTATAAACCACCAGCAACAAGTCATAATCATCCACCATGATGATTATTTTTATTAAAACATTCAGGTCCAGGAAGAGAAACAAGAAGTCAATTTGCCCTTCCTGTGAGTCAGCTGCAGCCACACAGGGCCAGGAAGAGAAACAAGAAGCCATTTTTCCTCTCCTATGAGTCTGCCAGAGTGGAGGCTGGAAGATAAGAAGAGCCTCCATTTCCCTCATAAGCAATCAGGTGATTCAGAGGATCACAGGCTGAGTTGATATCAACTGAGGTACAAAAACAACGTAATTATAATAGTGTTTGATTGACTTTGCAGGCCTAAAGCCGGTAGTCTGAGCATCTATTCAGAGACTAATAATATGCAATAAAGCAACTATGGCAGGTTTCCTTCCGTATTGTTTTTGAAATCCAATGTTTTTCTCACTGTTTTGTTTTGTTCAATTTTATTGTTTTTTTCTTCAATATTCTGCTTTGATTGGTTTTATTCTATTCTGCTTTGATTTTATTATGTCTGATGGTATGGGCAGCAATTTTGAAGATAACAAGAGGCATTACTGCAGCCATTGTTGATTTTTTATTATACTGTTTTTCAAGTCTGGTATTGTTTTCACTGTTTTCTTTTGTTTGGCTTTATTCTGTTTTACCTTGGTTTTATTCTCTTTAAAATAAAATAAACATGTTTTGATAAATAATTTTATATATATATATATATAGTCTCAATCTTTTTTGTTTCCCCCTTTCTCTCCGCTTCTCTCCTCCCTACATCCCTTTCCCATCTGCTAAAGATCTACCTCCCTAAGTTACTTACACTTTGGGTTTGAGTTTCTCTTATAGAATAGTCCATACCATATTTAACCTTCTGTGTCTGACTTATTTTACTTAGGTATACTGCTTCAAGGTGCATCCATCTTCCTGCAAATGACTCAGATTTATCTATCTTTATGTATCAGTACTACTCCATCATGTATATATGCCATATTTTCCTTATTCACTAGTCTTTTGATGAATATATAGGCCATTTCTAAGGTTTAACTATTGCGAATTGTGCTGATATAAACAGGGGTATGCACGTGTTACTGTAATTTGATGCCTTTAAAATTTTCTGGTAAGATATCCAGAAGGAGTATACCTGGGTTGAATAGAGTTTCTATTTTTAGCTTTTTGAGGACATTCTGATAAATTTATTGAATAGTACTCATTTTACAAAGACCCCTCAGTTAAATAGAATAGTTAGATTAAGTTTTTATGCTCTTAATATCTCACAAGGGAAATTAAATTTCTCTGTGAGTTTTTGAAGGGGACAAACCACGTTTAAACCATAGCAACATGAAATAATGCCATCAATTATTTAACTGTTGAGATAGTCATTTATTTGATACAATTATCCAAGTGATATATACCATGATTAATAGTTGGATTAAGTATACTGTATATCAAATAAGCATGTCTTCACATGATCAGTGAAACATCGACTTAAAAGACAAGCTAAGAAAGACCTAATACTTATTTTCATAGCATTCAGTTTAACATTGTCCATAACTGTCTCACTTTAATTCATACTGTTCATTTTTAATGAAAATTTTTCTCATAATATAATGTTATACGCACTTGGTATATTTAATAATCAAGCATGTTTTGAGAAAAATGTATTCTAAACCTATATTTTACAGATGAGGAAACTGATGCTCATATAAGCCAGTTTACTGCCAAGGACATATTAGTAAGTAGCAGAATAATCACTTGAACTCTGCTTAGCAATTGTTTACATCCTAGCGACAGTAAAAACACCTTGTGCTACATATAGTATGTGGTAAATATTCTGTTTGTGATTCTTAAGGAGATGATAAAACTTTAGTTAGTATGCTGGGACAAACTGTTGCTTGCTATAATTTAAAAATATAAAATGGTCAAAAAAGAGTAATTATTCACCTATAGTATACAACAGTTCTCCCTATCAATTTATCTAGCTGGTGATGTATATTTACATAGTGGTTTTTGCTGTAAATATATTCTTCCTCCAACCCTTGTCCCCACAGTGGAACTTTAAAATAGATCCTATAGAATGAGATTTTGAAGGAAATAAACCTAGGTGTCAATAGTCCTGGGTCTATTATTTGTTAGTTAGTGTATTTTTGACATACAATGTGAGAGAAAAGATAATTACTAAGCAAGGCAACACATCTTAAATATTTAGTCCAGGGACTACAACAGTCTGTGTAATAATATCTCTTTAAAAAAGGAAGTCAAATACAGGTTGTACTATTATAGAAATGCAGAGAAAAACACAAACGATGTAAACTAATTTTTCATGAAATATTTAATTTGCTTGAAAATTAATCCTTGTTATTTTAGTAGCTAAAAATAGCTAATTTTTACCCTGAGTATTTCTGATGAATTCAGTGTGGGTATACCTGCAGGAGCAATGACAATAAAAAGGCACTAAGGCAATAAGAAACACAGTATTAAAAATAAGATTTAGTGCAGTCCTTGCTTTCCTAAAATTATTTAGGGACTATGATACTAATCAATTATTTAGCTACCAATTAGCATTAGTTTCTTCTTTAAATCTTTGGCAATATGAAAGGCGTGATGCAATGCACAGTGCAATTATGTCCCCTTTATTCGTTTCAAGACCCTCAGTGGATGTATAAAAACACAGACCATTCTTAACTTTATATAGGCTGTGCTTTTTGGCTTTTCTGTTCATTTGATAGTTTTGATGGTAGGGATTGAACCAGGACTGACAGATGCAAAGAACGTTATCAATGAGTTACTCCTCCAGCCTCAAATTTCTGTATACATACATAACTATGCTACAGCTTAATTTGTGAATCAGGCACAGAAAAAGATTCATAATAATTATCAATAATAACAGTACAATGATAACAAATACTTTCATACAAATACTATCATACAGATACTATCATATTTTCTCAAAATATGTTATAGTACTTCACTCATTCATCCTCCTTCTGATGCTGTGTGATGATACAGTTCCTGTGTGACAGGATGGTGATCAAAATGATTGGGACATTGTCACATATCATTAGGCTACTATTCATCCTGTGATGATATGTCAAAAGAACACTGCTGAGGGTGGTGATCATCTGCTTTATTTTGGAGAGGGACAACTCAACTTTTCATCATTCTACTCAGAAAAGCACATGTTAAAACTGATGAATTATTTTTGAAACTCTCCTCTTAATACATTTGGACCATGGTTAATCTAGTTTATCTGAGACAGCATAAAGCAAACCATCAATAAGGAGAAGGCTACTTACTGTATCACATATTTGACGTTTTAATATTGAGTCAATCTGAATTTTACTGATACTATTATATTTTTTGGAAATGTAATTAAAGCTAAATGATACATGTACTTTGTATGAAAGTATAATAACATTACTTTGACTGGATTGTTAAAAGTTTAATCCATATTTAGATAATATATCATTTAACAAGTTGTTTGTCTATATAACAATGAATCACTGTATAGTTGAAATGATACTTCTGCCTAGTAATTTTATATATTTAAATATCATAGTTTAGTTTTAACTTTCAGAACTTTATTGCTATTCTAATTTTTGTCTTAACATAAGTTCCTCATTGGAAATGCATCACAAAATCCTTATGTCACACATATAGACATGTTTATAGCTATACCCACCCACAACTCCTCTTCATTGTGATGTTTATTAGTGAACTACTGAGGTTTGAATTTGTATTGGCAGGATCCAACTCTAGTTAGTGTATTATATCAAACTTTGAGATTTTATGTTTTATAAAATTATACAAAAAGTGTATTTGGTCAGACTTGTATAATACTAATTTTCTCTCTCTCTGTGTGTGTGTGTGTGTGTAGCTATATATTCACTTATCTGTTATTATTTATACACACTTCCACCCCCTGAGCTGAGTGATTATTCTTTAAAACTATAAGTTGACCACAGATGAGCTTGAAGATACAAATTTAAGCTTATAAAAACATCCTCCTGTCTTTTTCTTCAAACTCTTTCCCTTTGGCATTCATTTGCATTTACATTATCCCTCTTCCGTTGTCAGCTACTCCTCTATTGTTTATGTAGGAACTGATCTGTATTGGCAGCTTTCTAAGGTCTTTTCACAGTTGTTGACAGCTAGCTTCTATTTGCTCCCCAATGAATTCAGGGGCCTATTGGTACTTTCATGTCACCATTCCTTTACTCTGTATCCTAACTTCATTTGCTACTATTAAGCTAAGACTTCTTCATATTTAATAATACAAAACTGATATTATTCTACAAGGCTACTACCTAAATTATAACGAATCACACTTTTACAACACAGCAGGCTAGCAATGAAAGGCATATGCAATGCCTTTAAATGTTTCCCCAAATCATGGTTTTTATTTGGAAAAACCACTTTGGTTATATAAGTCGCTTAGAATTGCAAAATTGTTTAGTTGCAGAGGGGCTAATTTTTTAACAGTGCAGTAATTGCATCTTAAAATAACTATTATTTAATTCATTCTGCTAGCATTTGGAGACTAAGCAGATGTCAGAAATTCTAAATATCTGACTCTAGGTGAGGTGGAGATGTTAGTGCTCTTTTACAGAACAGATCTGTTATAAAGAAGAATTCCGGAAAGCTGTATATTACATAATGATGCAACAGCTCTCAAAAACTCTCATTTGAAGCATAATTGCTGAGTCTTGGAATAACACCATTTTAGAGCTAGATGAGGAAAATTTAGAATTCATTTTTCTTAGTAAATGGAGAAACAATGTAATCCAAGGACCTACCTGAAATTTTGTATCTAATTAAAGGAAGTAAAGTCACACCCTAGGAAGATATCTTCACTTTAAATTATGATTCCAGTAAATTTATTTACCTTCTCTCTATCAGTCCATACTTACTGCTGAAGGGGGGTATAACAGAAGGAAGAAGGGAAGGAAAAAGGAAAGGAGAGAAAGAGAGAGAGAGGGAGGGAGGGAAGGAGGGAGATAGGGAGAGAAGCAGAGAGAGACAGAGACAGAGAGGTTGACATGCTTTAATAGAGTATGCTTGGACTGTCATATCAGAGTAACCTGACTTGAAAACTTGCCTAAATCAAAAGATCCACTTGTTCAGATTCTATCCTCTAGAATGAAGGGAGTCCTTTACTATCTTTCTGTATTATCCCCTACCCACCCTATTGGATAATTCTCATCATCTTCAAAAGTACTATCACTTCTGTCTTTCTTAAAGAAAATTAGACTTACTACACATGTTCCTCCAGATACTTACTCATTTCCTAGACTATTTGTGTAGGAAAATTGTTGTTGTAACCTAACTCAAGCACAGCCATTCTGTTCTGTATGCGCCATGCCCCTTGACCTTTAAAAAGGAGAAAACAGGATGTCCCATTTCCTCAGGAATGCACAGGTGTGGGCCCCCCACATCTTTGCAGGATTTCTTTCCCTTTATAAACTGCCCCCAAATCTTAGCCCAGTTACACAGCAGTGTAAATTCCATCCTTACTCTGTGTCGCTGGATACCAGCCTAAATATTAAAGCGCTCTTTTCTTTTTCCTCCAAGATGTCTTAGCCTTTTTTATTCTTTTTGCCTTTTTACAATTTTCATTTATTTTGGGGTGCAGCCTTTTGGGGTACAACACACAGCAGTATAAATTCCACCCTCACTCTGTGTCACTGGATATCAGCCTAAATAAATAAGCGCTCTCTTGTTTTCCCTCCAACACTTCTTGGCCTTTTTATTCTTTTTGCCTTTTTACAATTTTCATTTTATTTTGGGGTGCAGCCTTTTGGGGTACAACATTGTGACTACTGTACAGAAAACTGTGAATGCTGTACAGAAGTAATAACTAATCATTTTTTCGGGTACTCCTTGGAAATTTCTATAGTACAGTTCTCTATCACTACAGTAATATGGCTTTGGTCAAGGTCAAAATAAAAGTCAACTGTGTAACATGCAAATAATTTTTCAAGCATCCATCCATCAGTGACATTTTATTTAGGAGTCAGTTGATAAGAGTCTTGTGTTTAGTTTGACAGAAACTTGTACATGGGTCAACTTTGTTGGAACCTCATCCTCGTTGAATCAACAGACTAGCCAGACTAGGTCCTTCTCATGGCCAGATAGAGGGGGAAGAAAAATAAAGGAACTAGAACTTCCATCTGCATTCTAACTTTGACTGCAGTGGGAAAAACAGAAAAGCAATAAGCAAAGGGCATGGATAGTGGGTACAGGGTAAATAATTAAGAACAATATACTAATATGCCACCTGCCATTAATGTGTTTCATAGTACTGAATTACATTGTTAAATATAAGTGCTCATCTATCTTGAATATATATCAGCAGGTGGCACAGTTGATTACTCCTGCCTTAAAACACTTTACCCTTGTTTTTCAGCTCAACCCATACTCCAGGTTTTTCTTTTGCCTCTCATTTCCTCCCCTTTCTATATATATGTTAAGTGCTTCACATATTTTCAATACTGGATTACATCAGGGTTCAGTCTTGGACCATTTTCTCTTTTCTCTTTATACTTATTCTCTGTTTTCCAGCTATGATCACAGCTTTAAAACAAAGTGTGATAACAAATAGTGGTGAGGATATGGGAAGAAAGGAACTCTTCTACATTGTTGTGGAAATCAGTGTGGAGATACTTCAAAAAAACTGAAAATAGAAATTCTTTTTGACCCAGTTACCTGCCTTCTAGTTATGTTCCCCACAAAGTTAAAATCAGCATATTACAAGAATAGATGCATATCCATGTTTATAAGATCACAGTTTATTACAAGTATATCTTGGAAACAGTATGCATGTTCATTGACAGATGAATGAATAAACAAAATGTTGTATTTATATAAAGTTCTCTACTATGTACTTTGCCATAAAAATGTAAACTACAGGCATTTGTAGGTAAATGAATGCAACTTGCGAAGATAATGGCTAAGTGAAACAAGTCAGAACACAAGACTACATATTGCATGGTTTCTCTTATGAGAAGTTCAAATTATATGTATGAACAGGAAAATAGAAGCTAGGTAAATAGACAGTAGGGAGAAGTTCATATAATTTCCCAAATTATCTATTCCATTATTTCAAAAATATTGTAGTTCATCCAAGTGTTGTAATCTAACTCAAGTGCGGCCATTCTGTTCTGTATGCACCACAGCCTTTGTCCTAAACTGCAACCATTGTCCCAAATCACACTTTGTACTTCTCGTGACTCCAGTAATTGTGTCCTTCCCTTAATGCCCGCTGCCCGCATAATGTATTCATGGAATAGACTAGCCACAAACCTCTGTACTCTGACCCTAGCCAAACAACAGGATGTCCTGTTTCCTCAGGAATGCACAGGTGTGGCTCCCCCACACCTTTGCGGTTTTTCCCTTTATAAACCATCCCAAATCTTAGCCTAGTGGCACAAGCAGTGTAAATTCCACCCTCACTCTGTGTCGCTGGATACCAGCCTAAATAAAAAAGTGCTCTCTTCTTTTCCCTCCAAGATGTCTTGGCCTTTTTACTCTTTTTGCCTTTTTTACAATTTTCATTTTATTTTGGGGTGCAGCCTTTTGGAGTACAACAGCAAGTTTCTTTCATTTATACTGCTAGTTTGTTAGTTCATTGAAAAGAAATTTTTGTGCTATTATCTGTCTGTTTCTTTGTAAGAGAGAATCATTTTTGCATATGTTTGTACTCTTATTATCTACTTTTAAGACAATGATACACAGTGTATCAACTCTTGTTATTCTCTTACTATTTTGTTATATTTTATTTTTTATAACATAAAAATTAATAATGCTGAACACTATAGAACTTTTCACTTAAAATGCTGAAGATATTAAGCTTTGTTGTTTTTGTTATCAAAATTAAAACTAAAACATTTATAGACTCATAAATCACAAATTTATACCATAATCTTGGCTGTTTCTTAATTCCATCACATTATATATAATGTCCAACATAAAAATAAGTGTCTGATAGAAATATATATATCCAAAGCCACTGCTTCTCTCCCATTTCCTACCCCAACATGCCTTTCCTGGCATCTCTTCTGTCACTGTAAGTGGCACCCTCATATTTCTAGTTTCTCTACTGCTCATGATTGTAAAGCCATCAGCCTTTGGTCATCCTTGACTCAATCTTTTCTCTCTACATCTCAAGTTCAACCTATCAGCTATTCCTGCTTGCTCTGCTTTCAGTGTATATCCAGGAACTAAGTACGACTCTCCCACTCCAATGAGCTACACAGTCCCTAACCCTCTCTAGCCCAATCCATTGTATTAGCCTCTTAACTGGTTCCCACCATCCATATTCCACCACATATAGTGTGTTCTCAACATGCAGCCAGAGTAATACTTCTAAAGCTAAGGTTGAATTGTACTAATTTTCTAAGTCTCCAGTGGTTTTCCAATCACATTCTGAATTAATTTCAAATTTTTAATGACCTCTAAAGTCCTACCAAAAGCTGGTCTCACTAGTTCTCTTATTGCATCCTTAATTATACTTTATTTCTCTCTGTGACACAAAGAACCCTCAGCACACATTGATGCCTTTATAGATCTATATTCACTATTGTGAGAACAGGGACACCTAACACAGTTACATGGGCTGCACATTACACAATTTTAGGGAGTAACACAATCTATGTAAATATTTCTGCTGAAGTTGTATAGTTCTCAAACTGTAGAGTATTAGATTCTTATACTAGAAAAAATAGAAATAAATCACATAATCGATAAAATGCAAAATATGCAATTTCATGCTGAGGATTAATGGGAAAATAAAGAAAGTACGATGCTTAAGATAAAAAAAAATTCTAAGTAAGGTGGACTTGAAAGACCTTCACGCAGAGGACGACCTTTAAATAAATTACTGGAGCAGATAAAAGAGTAAGTCTTGTGGAAACTGGAACATTCCAGTTAGATGAAGGAACACCATCTGATATATTAAAATGTGCTTTGGATGTTCTAAAAAACATAAAGAAGCCAATGTGGCTTCAGAAGAGTGAGCTAACAAGGTAGATTCAGAAAATGAGGTCATAGATATAAAGAAAGCCATTATGATTTCTATTTGTGTAGGGTCTTTGGCTTTGACTCTGAGGAAAAAGATAGTCATCAGAAGTCATACGCAAAGCCAATGGAAGCTTTAAAAGATCCCCTGGTTGCAGTGTTAAAATACTAATGCAGGTAGACAATGTTGGAGAGCGACAAAAATTATGAAATGATTATTGGTTTAAGGTTATTAGTGTAGTAGCATTTAACTGGGATGAGATTTTAATGGGCCTTATTGTAAATGGTATATTTTTTAATTTAAATTTTCCACATGGTTTGTTGGTCATACATAGAATATGTGTGTGCTTTTTTCAAACTAGTAAACAAATCCTAAAATTATACATGTCTAATACATGTATATCTTTTACAATGCTTAAATCACATGAGACATATTTATCTTCACATTTATCATTTCTTCATGCCCAAAACTTTCAAAATCCTATCTTCTATGTTAGTACAGAGTCGTTATCTATAGACACTGTATTGTACAACAGTACGTCAGTGGTCGTTCTTATGTAACTGTAACACTATCACTTATTAACCTTTTCCCATCTCTCCATGACTGCTACCCTCCATGGCCTTTTCTAACTCCCATTCTGCTCTCAGATTCCATGAAACCACCTCTTTTATATCCCACACAAGCACAAACGTGTACTTCCTGTGTGTGCCTGACATATTTCATCACTTAATACAATGATTGCATTTTTGTTCACATTGTCCCAAATGACAGGACTGAATTTTTTGTAAGGGCCAAATAACATTCCATTGTGTGCCTACACATTTTCTGTATTTAATTATCAGTTGATATACACGTGGGTTGTTTCAGTTTCTTGGCTATTATGAATCCTGCCACAAGAACATGAGAGTATAGATGTACCTTGACTTACTGATTCCATTTTCTTTGGATATAGACCCATAGTGACCTTGCTGAATCAAATGGTAGTTGTATTTTTTGAGGTCTCTCTATACAATTTTCCAAAACAGATGTACTAACTTAGATTCCCATTAGTATTTTGCAAGAGTTCGTATTTCTCTACATCCATACCAGTGCTTGTTATCTTTGTCTTATTAGTAATAGCCTCTGTGACCAGAGTGAAGTGATATTTCTTTGTGCTTTTGATGACTAATGATGCTGAACAAGTTTCCATGTACCTATAGACCATTTGTATCTCTTCTTTTAAAAAATATGTACTTTAATCTAATGCCCATTTTTAAATTGACTTATTTGTTTCTCACTAGTATTAAGTTTTTGGAGGTGATAACATATTCAGGATGTCAACCAATTCTTAGATGTATGTATTGCCAATATTTTCTCCCATTAAATAGGCTGTATTTGTACTCTTTTGGGTATAAAACTTGCTGTGCAGAATCTTTTTAGTTCTATGTAATTTTTATTTGCTTATTTTTTATTCGGTTTCCTGTGCTTTGAGGTCTTATATAAAATCAAAACAAAAGAAAACTCTTGCCCATTCCTATGTGTTAAGATGCTGTCCCTATCACTTCTTCTAGAAGTTTCATTGATTCAGGTCTTTTTTAAAAATTGTATTTATTTATTTTTATTTTAAAGAGAATAAAACAAAAGACGACAGACCTAAGCAGATCAGAACAGAACAATGTAAGCAACGCAGCACTTCACAAAAAGACAATTGGATATTAACAGTAGCTATCATAATGTCTCTTCCATTGAAATAGTTGAGCTTAGCTTTATGCACAATAATGTCAAACATAACAAAGTAGAATAAACAACTCAAGAGAATTGAAGTATTCCAAGACATTCTGAACCATATAACCAAAGATGAACAATGGCTGCTATATTATCTTATTTTCCATAAAAAATTTTGTTGTTACTATCATACATATTAAAATCCAATGACACACAATGTGATAGTCCCAGTGGTAATAGAAAAACAAAAGCATGGTAGGACTTCAGAGCAAGATGATATTAAATCAACACTGGCTACCATTGTCATGTCTTCAAAGTAACTATTCATATGATCACATATATTAAGATCAAACAAAACAGAATAAAACCATTTGAACCAATGAAAGAAGACATAAGACATCAAAGCAGTATAATGGTGAACCATGATTTCCATAAAATCTTCTGTACTCTTACCATTTCTTACACTAGGGAGACTATACAGTATTTATACATGTGAGATTGATTTATTTTACTTATGAGTATAGATTCAAGATGCATCCCTTTATTTATAAATATCTCAATGTGATCATTCTTTACAGCTGGGTAGTACTCCATTGTATAATACACAATTTGTGATAGCCAGATCTTGGAAACAACCTAAGTGCCCATCAACTGAGGAATGGATTCTACATTTTTTTCTGTGTTTCTCTCTTTAAATAAAATTTTTTTAAAAAAAATTGTGGTACTTTTATAGATTCAGGTCTTATGATTAATTCATTAACTCATTTTCAGTTGTTCTTTGTAACAGGGGAGACATATGGATCTAGATTCATTCTCCTCCACATGAATATACAATTTTCTGAAGACCATTTCTTTTTTGTGGGGGAAGGTTCCAGGGATTGAACTCACAACCTTGTGCTTGCCAGGGAGGTGCTTATGCCACTGAGCTAAACCTCCAGCTCAAGACAATTTCTTGAAAAGAGTCTTTCTCTAATGTGGGTTCTTGGCACTTTTGTTGAAAATCTGTTGACTGTACATTCATGGGCTTACATTTATTTGCTTTATTCTGTTTCATTGGTCTGAGTGTGTGTGTCTTTATACAAATAGTATCTGTTTTGATCACTACAGATTTGCAACATGCTTTTAAGTAAGGTAATATAATTTCCTGCTTTTTTCTTTTTACTCAAGATGGTTTAGGCTATACAGAATTTTTATTCAATATAAATTTTGAAATATTTATTTTTCTGAAGAACACCATTGATACTTTAATAAGAATTGCATTAAATTTTTAAGCTGCTTTGGGTAACATGTATATTTTAATAATACTGATTATTCTAATCCCTGAGCCAGGATCCCTTTCCACAGTGTTACATTTAGAAGGGTTTTTTTGTTTTTGTTTTTGTTTGGTTTGGTTTGGTTTGGTTTGGTTTGGTTTGGTTTGGTTTGGTTTTTTTCTGGGGATTGAACTCAGGACTGCATGCTTACAAGGCAGGCGCTTATGCCGCTGAGCTAAATCCTTAGCCCAGGTAAATCCCCAGCCCGAGTTTTACATTTAATTCTTTTAAGTAATATTTCAAAATTTGCACTGTAGAGATCTCTTTATTTTGGTTAAATCTATTTTTAGGTATTTATTGTAACTGTATTTCTTGTAAATGACGCTTTTGTTTTTCTTTATTTCTGTTTTAGATAACTTACTATATAATAGTACTAACTTACTATTTTAGATAACAAATAACAGTGGTACTGAATTTTGAATCTTGAAATTGTATCCTGCAACTTTTCTGGGTGCATTTATTAGTCCAAATAATTTTTCATGTATAGTATTTGGGGTTTTCTGTTTAAAAAATCATGTCATTTTTAAACACTGACAATTTGACTTACTTTTCAATACTGATGCCTTTTATTTATTTCCCCTGCCTAATTACTATGGTTAGATCTTTCAGCACTATGTTAAATAAAAGTGACAAAATTCATTTCTTGATCAAGGTCTTAGAGAAAAAGTGTTCACCTTCTTCCCTTTCAGTAACTTATTGGTTTATTAGACACAAATTTTATTATATTGAGGTATGTTACTTGTGTGCCTAATTTATTTAGTATTTTATAAGAAGATGTTGAATTTTGTCATTTCTTTTTTCATTAAGTGAGGTGCCATATAGTTCATTAAGTGAGGTGCCATATATTCTGTTGATTTTGTACACCACGTGTATTTGTATGCACATATCGTCTCACCATTCCATCCCTAGAATCAATCCTATTTGGTCACATATAGTAATCTTTTCAAAAGCCAGGTGTGGTGGTAAATGCCCATAATGCTAACTCTCTGGAGGCTGAGGCAAGAGAAACATTGCAAGTTTGAGACGAGCTTGGACTACAAAGTGAGCTCAAGTACAATGCACGTTTGAGACCAACCTGGACTACAGTGAGCTCAAGTCCAGTCTGAACTGCATAGCGAGACCTGTCTCAAAAAGACAGGAAAAAAAGTAACAGATTGAATAATCATTTTAATGTGATGTTGGATTTTGTTTATTAATAGTTTACAGAGGATATTGTCATGTAGTTTATTGTTATTTTTGTGGTGTCCTGATATGCTTTGAGTATAAAGCTAACATGAGACTCAGACTGTATTTGGGAAATTCTCTAATTAATATTTGGCATAATTTAAGCAAAATTAGCATTAGTACCTCTTTAAATATTCAGTAGAACTCAACAGTAAAGCTAAATGATTCTGGGTGTTTTTTTGTTTTGTTTTGTTTTTGATGGGAAAAATCTTATCACTGATTTGGTTCCTTGACTAGTTCTGGTCCTTTGAGGTTTCTTATCTTTTCTTTATATACTCTTCATAAGGTTTATGTGTCTGGAAAATTTTTTAATTTCATATATATTATCAATTTTGTTTGCATATATTGTTTGTAATAATCTTTAATGACAACTTGTGTTTCTGTGGTGTTAGTTTAATGTCTCCTTTTTCATTTCTGATTTGTTGCATTCTTCTCTTTATTTTCTCTTTATTTAATCTCTTTATTTAAGGGTTTGGTATTTTGTGTATCTTTTTGAGGAACTAGCTATTTTGATAGTCTTTTGTATTTTTGTGCACTATTTCATTTATTTATCTTCTGACCTTTATTATTTCTTTCTTTCTAATTTGGGGTTTGTCTGTACTTTTTTACCCTAGTTCTACAACATATAATGATAGGTTGCTATGTGAGATATTGAGATGTTTCTAATTTTTTACATGAGCATTGATTGCTATAAACTTCCCCACTTCACTGCTTTGCTGTGTTCCACAGAGTTTGGTATGTTGTGCCTAGATTTTAATTTGTGTCAAGAAACTTTTCACTTTCCATTTTGGTTTCCTTCTGAGCTGTTTATTGTTCAAAAGTAAATTGTTCTCCATGTATTTACATAGTTTCCAAGGTATTTTTTGTTATTAATTTCTAGCTTTGTGCATTGTTGTCAAGAAAGATGCTACAATTTCAAATTTTCAAGGTGTGCTGCTTCTTGTTTGCAAATGTGACCAATCCCGGAGAATGCTTCATGCACTGATGAGAAAACTGCGTTTGGTGGCACTTTGAGGGAATGTTCTATAGATGGTTCAGGTTCATTTGGTCTGAGGTGCAGTTATCTCTCCTGTTTGCTTGTTGACTATTTTTGTATAACCTGTGCATTGCTGAAAATGCAGTGATAAAATCCCCAACTATTATTGTATCAGAGTCTATCTTTTCTTTTGAATAAATTAATCTTCACTTTATATATTTTGATATTCTGCTATTAGGTGCACACACATTTATAATTTTTCCTATTAACTGATTTATCTTTTTATCATTATATAGTAATCTTCCTTGTTCTTTGCTATGATTTTTAGATCTTCCATTTTATTAGGCCATATATGCAGTACAAATGTGTTTATATTCCTTTTGTGGAATTAGTACATGAATATAGTACATCTTAATTCACTTTTTCTTCAACCACTTTGTCTTCCCTGCCTCCTCCTTCTATCCATCTCTTGATGCCTTTTTTGCTACCTGTTTGCAGTACATAATATTTACATTCCTTGTGCAGAGTTGCTACATGTACATAACACATATTAATCCCTTTTTTCATCCACATTCTTCCCCTCTTACTCTATCCCTCCATCTCTCTATCCCCTTAAATTTTCAGAAAAAATCTCTGTAATTATTACTACTTTTTACTTTGCTCTTAATTTTGGGAGGGTGATTCTCATAGAGGAGAAACATGCAATAATTAAGTTTGCTTATTTGATGTATTTGACTTAGGGTCATGGTCTCAAGTTACATTCATTTTCCTGTAAATGACTCAGGATTTGCTTTCTTTATGGCAGAATAGTACTTTATCACGTATAAAATCCACTTTTTTATCCATGTGTCTACTGATGCTCATGAAGGCTGATTGCAATATTTACCTATTATGAATTGTGCTGTTGTAAACATGAGTAAGCATATATTATTGTATTGTGATACCTTTAATTCTTTCAGGAAGAAAGAATTACAAGAGAAATAACTGAGTTAAATTAAATTTCTAGCACTGTTTTTTTGACAAATCTTCATACTGCTTTCCACAGTGATTGTACTACATTATATTCCCACCACAATGTAGAGGGCTTTTTCCGCACAGCCTCATGAGCACTTATTATTTGATTTCTTGATGATGGCTGTTTTTTCTAGGGTAAAATGGTATCTCAGTGCTGTTTTAATTTGCACTTCTTTATTGACCAGTGATGTTCAGCATTTCTCCATGTGTTTATTACCAATTTGTACTTCCTCTTCTGTGGAAGTACTTGGCCATTTTTAGATTGAGTCTTTTATTTAAAGGGTCTAATTTTTTCAGTTCTTTATTCTAGATATTAGTCCTCAAGGTTTAACTTTTAAACATTTAAATATTTAAACATTTAGCTGTGAGTGATCTTTCTAACAAACCAGTTATAATTTATTGTTTAGAATTTTATTTCAGAAAAGTACACACATATGGTCTTAAGTGAAACTGACAATTTCTTTGCAATTAGTATTATCTTTAGCCAGGTTTTACCCTTAGAATTAACCTGACAATATAATGAAATCACCTTTTCTTTATACTACTGTATATTGTTTAACCACATATTGTAATTTCATAGTTTTTTTAACCATATTAACTCTTTCACATTTTATATATTTTTGAGAACTTTAATCAGAAAAAGGTGCTTGTCATCTTCAACCCAATTCTCATCACACAGATTTTTTGTATAATATTTTAAATATTATTTTACCATTTCCATTATATTTTCTGTTATACTTTCCTAAATATAACTTTGTTTTTACAATAAATTCACAATTAGATTTACAATTAATTTTTTAAAAAATTTTATTTAAAGAGGAAAAAAGCAAAACAGAAAAAGGGGTAGAAACAATACAGAATTTCAGAAAAAAATAAACAGTAAGAAATCACTAGTTGATAAATTACATATTGTCTTCTTAGACATAGTTGTTCAAGTTACAAAATTAACGCATATAGAGAGGACATTCAAACAGTGAGGTTGCAAAGAAGTTCAATGATCCAATAACAACTTAGCAACATGGTTATCAATCCTACACACTTAAACATAAATGCAGTTATATCCTTTAGAGCACTTTCTGTTCCTACTTCTACATTTTTAAAATTACTTTTTATTTAAAGAGAAACAAAAGCATGTAAAGGGTAGAGATAATACAGAATTTCAAAAAAAGATAAACAGTAAGAAATCACTAGTTGATAAATTAAATATTGTCCTCTTAGAAATAGTTGTTCAAGTTACAAAATTAAGGCATACAAAGAAGATATTCAAGCAGTTAGAGTGCAAACAGCTATGCATACATGAATCTCTACATGTATATCTATCCTTTCTGTATTAGAGGGAAAAACAAAACATAGAAAGACAAAACAAAACAAATTCCTATAAAAACATGAAACCAAAAAGTCATATAAAACCACAGTACAAGGTGATCTACAATGATTACTTTGTTGTTTCTTATTATCTTCAATATAATTGTCTATATCATCAGGCATAATTGAATATCAGTACAACTGAATATAGCAGTATAATTGAGTATAGCAGTACATAACAGTATTAGTAAAAATAAAACATTATAGACAGTATAAAACTTCAAAGGCAGGTAATAATCAAACCAGAGTGGATATTCTAGTGAATCTTGTCATCTTAAGTGCATTTGCCTATACTCTCGGACTTGATACTATCAATCATAACAGTTTGAATAAAATCTATCAATACAAAACAACGATCTAACAGACCAGATTAAATTACAATCAGTCATAGTAAAACAGTGTAAGTTATACAGAACTTCAGATTAAGTTAATAGGAAATTAAGGATGATTACTGTACTATATCCTGTTATTTTCAGGATTACTGTTTGTGCCCTCAAATCTAGTACAGGTAGAATGACTGGAACAGAATATAATACATCTAAGCAGAGTAGTGTGAGTAATGTGGGTTTTAAATCCTGGTGCACTATTAACAATATAGTGTATCAAGGCCATCTATGTTAGAGATTCTAGTTATCCTTCTCTGCCTCATTTCTGCTATGCTATTTTTCTGCCTGTTTGTCTAGTTTTATCCTTCATTCTACTGCCTGCACCACTCATTGAGGCCTTTCTGCCACTGTTCCTAAAATCCTGGTATTTTTTTTCTCTCTCTCTAGAATGTCCTTCAGTATTCTCTGTAGGGTTGCATTGGTGGTCACAAACTCCCCCAGTTCCTCTTTGTCATGGAAGCATCTTGTTTCTCCATTAATTTCTAGTGACAGTTTGGCAGGATACATCAATCTGGGTTGGAGGTTCTTTTCTTTCAGGGCTTGGAAGACTTCACTCCAAGCTCTTCTTGATCTGATGGTCTGTGTCAAAAAGTTAGCCATGATACTGATGGGCTTACCTTTAAAGGTAATCTGTTTTTTTCCTCTGATGGCTTTTAATATTCTGTTTTTATATTGAATTTCTTGTATCTTGATTATTATATGTCTGGGTGTAGCTCTGTTTTGGTTGTAGGTGGCTGGAGTTCGGTATGCCTCACATAACCGAATGTCATTTTCTTTTCCCATGTTTGGGAAGTTTTCCTTAATTAATTCTGTGAATAGCCTTTATAATTCACCTGTATGTATTCCTGCTTCTTTGTTCACATTTCTTATTCTTAAACTGTAGATTCTCTTGACATCTTCTAGCCTTTGTATTGCTACTGCCTGTTTCCTTGTTTTTTTTAAGAGATCTTTTCTTTCATGATCACACATTGCAAACTTGTCTTCAAGTTTTGATAGTCTATCCTTAGTTACTTTTAAGGCATTTTTCCAGCTTTCAATGGAGTTTTTAATTTCCTGGTAGTCTCTTTGAACCTGCTTCATGTATTCTATATTTCTTTGTATTCTTTATCAAAAGTTTCTCTCCTTTTTTGTGTTCCTCCCTTCCTTCATCTGTATCATCCTGAGAGATGCTTCCTGAGAACATTTCTTTTATTACTCTATTCATATCTTGCTTTACCTGATTTAATATTTCAGTTTTGAGCTTGTCTGCAAGGTCCCAAAGATATCTCCTAATGTCCATTGAAGCCATGTCTAATGTTGTGTTTTTGCTGCCCTCAGTCTCCCTTGTTTTTCCCTCTCCTGGATCAGTGCTCTCAGGGTTCTGGGCTGGGGGCCTCCTCCTGCCTCTCTCTCCTGTCATGGTCCTGGCTTCCTCCACACAAGTTACAGTGCAGGTTCCAGCCCCCTTCCCTGTTGTCCATGTTTCCTCCAAAGCACACTGGCAAGGGATCTCTGCCCGCTCCTGCCTGCTCTTGTCACTGAGGTATAAGCAGGTGCTGCTTATGCCTGCCCCTCCCCACCAGGCCAGCCAAACTTCAGGGGCCTTCACCCAGTTAGTGCTTGCTAGGCCCAGGGAATTGCTTTGGGATGGCTCCTTGGGTCCCAGCCAGGGGCGTGGCCCAGTCCAAGCAAATCCCGCGAATCTGCTCTGAGAAGGGAGCAACCAACTGAAGTCACTGTCACTCCCAGTTCAGGTTCCTCCTGCCCTATTCCAAGATGTCGCCCATTTGGTCACACCCTTCATGTGGTGGGGGTCTCATTCCCAGCACTGACTGTGGATTAATGAAGGCCCCTTTGCTGTCTCTGTTCTCCGTTGGTCTCACCGACCCCCAACTTCAGCAATGCTGTGCTTCTTGTGAGTGGCGGCAGGAACAAGTTTGGGCACCTCTGCTGGCTGGTGTGGATTCAAGCTGTGTAAATTCAGGCCAG
This sequence comes from Hydrochoerus hydrochaeris, assembly GCA_004027455.1. Classification (NCBI taxonomy): domain Eukaryota; kingdom Metazoa; phylum Chordata; class Mammalia; order Rodentia; family Hydrochaeridae; genus Hydrochoerus; species Hydrochoerus hydrochaeris. Next base: position 285,592 of record PVLA01000860.1, read on the forward strand.
TGCAAACTTGGTGGGTCGCCGCAAAAATGCTGTGTCTTGTAATTTTCAGCTGCTCCAGTTATAGTCCCAAAGTATTTGATGAGCTTTTTTTTACATTTTAATTTCTTCCTGTGTCAAGAGGATCCATTTCCCTCTCTCTGGGACACTCCAGGGTGTTTTATTCTGGCACATGAGTTGTTTCTCCCAGGAGGCTTTGTATTTTGTTGCTCACTGGTCTGCCATCTTGACTTCTCTCTGTGCCTTTTATTTTTAAAAGTCACATTGTGGAGAATGTCTATCATTGTAAAGAAGAAAATCAAAGTGAGCAAATTTCAAATCTTCATGTTCTCAACAGAACTAAAAGGACTATGCGCTGCTTGGCATTAGATAGTGAAGGCAGGATTGAGGATGTTTACTTTAAAGCCACTCCCTCTTTCCAATATCTACAATTAATTTTCTGTTCTTGTAGTGTAAAAATTGAGAGAATGTAGCCCACATAAATTTTACAATAGAAAAATTTTGGTTTTCTTTTTACTTGATAATATAGTTGTGGTCTAGAACATGTAAGAAGATATATTTCCTTTTCCTTGAATATAATTTACTCCATGGAAATATTTGACTAAGTTTTTGAATTGTTACTCAAAATTTGTATTTTAATTTATTTTGTTAATATGTCAGTTTCACAGAGGAAAATATTAAGTACTCCATCTATGATTGTGGGTCTATCCATTTTTAGTAATCTTAGAGGATATTCTAATATATACTTTGATATTAATTTGTTCTATTGTGCATATTATCATTTTTTAATGGACACACATGCACATACACAGACTTAATCCATATTATTTGAAAACACAATATTCCCATCTACAACAATGAATGCTTTTAAATTTTACTGTCAGACTATACTGGTCATAGTCTTATCATGGGGTTGTGTTTAAGAACCTAGCATGTTTTTTATCCTCCTTTGTATATTTAAGGGTACAATGGAATGTGCATTTTTATTTCTTTAATGATGTTTAGTAATTTCTATCATGTTTGGTCTAATTTTGTACATCATGTTTTCTGGTTGTGACTTCTTTTCCAATCAAGCTCGATTTTTCAAAATTTTTATAATTATTATTGTTCTCATTTTACATTCTTATTTGTCCCTTAGAAATTATAGCTTCATTTTTATTTTAAGCAATCAACATATAGTTAACAGTCATCCAATTTTTGTGGCTCTAACCGTCAAGAATTACACAATATCTATATTAGAGTATTCTAATTATCTTCAAATATCCTATGCTACAACCTTTATTTTAAAAGTAATTATATTGAATTAAGCAGAGCAATTTACCAGTCTAATTTAAAGTATGCTTCTTAACCTTCTTTGAACTTAGTTGTGGTTACATGATCAAATTTCTGCAAAGTTGTATGAGAAAACACAGTTTACTTCCTATTTAAAGACAGAAATAGTTGTCCTAGATACCCACGCACAGGATGAGATGATTTAGAAAATAGCTGTAAAATTTACAGAGGAGTAATTACTGTATGTATATAAATTCCTTTGGCTCTCAGTGAAATATGGTTATGTAAATTAAAATTGTGAACACTTTAGAAAACAAAAATAAGTGCTAAGCTGGGCTATAGGAAATCGACAAATGTCAGTTGTTTTTGACCAGGGAAATACTCAATTTCATATGTTTCCACTTAATAACAAGCCAAAATTTATAAGGGGCATGGGAAATTTCATCATCTTTCATAGATGGAACTAAAGTACAAATTCTTAGCTTGAAAAGTCAAGAACTAGATTATTATTATTTAAAAAGTAAATATCATAAAGCCTATGATGTCAAATATAAAAATAATTATCAGGAAATAAACACAGAAAGAAGTGAACATCTAATGTCCTTATTTTCAGGGGACAGTGGTTTCTACAGGATTTTATGCTATATATATGTTTTTATTACAGTGTCATTGGTTTTAAGATGAATCCTTATCATACATATAGTTTAAATTTTAATTCAGAGTTATCAATGTCTTTCCATTTTTCATATTTTAATCTATTGTATTTGACAATGAGACTTCATGGTACTGCATTTCTTTGAAAAATTATATAGGAATGCTAAAAACCATCACTGATAAACTCCTAAGGAGCCACTGTAATTATTTTAAAATAACCGACTTTGAATTTTCACTTCAGCAGGCTTGAAATTTATCTGATTCAATACTATCACCCTTGTAAATGTCTTTCAGTATTCTAATATATTACTTATATTAAAATAAACCAATGGGATAGAAGTTCAGGAAAACTTCTGAGTTATTAAATAATAGAACCATATAAAATACTTCTACAAAATATGGAAATGCTAGGGACAGATATAATAATATAAAGTAGGAAGGAGTAAGATTAAATTTTCATATTTAAATATGTCAGTAAATATAAAATGAAAAATTAACCTATTAGAAACAATGAATTTTTAGAAGATGTCAAAACTCATAGATTCAACAGAGTGGTATATAAAAAAGATTCATCTACAACAAAGTTACACTGAAGAAAAATAAAATACTTGTAAAAGATCGACCGAGCATATCACAAGTCTAAAATTATTATGACATTAAATTTATGAATGACTGAAAGATAAGCTAAAATAATAAAAAATGATTTTTGCAAAAATATGTATATACAGGAAATCTTTTTCTTTTTTGTCTCTGTACTAGAACTTAAACTAAAGTTCTTTCCTCTGAACTACATCCTCAGCCTCATTTTTTTTTTAATTTTGAGAAAAGCTCTGGAAAATTTGCTAAATTGCCCACACTGAGCTTGAACTTTCTACCTTCTTGCCTCAGCTGTTCAAAGCACTGGAATTACAGCCATGTGCTACTATACCTGGTTAGTGATAAATATATTGCAACATTTTAGTATATGAAAAAAGTCAACTGGAATTCTCAAAACATAAAATATAGAGTTGCAGAAGTAACTAAAACAAAACCATAATACGAGGTTCTAACTGCTTCAAAACCACAATACAAGAATGTAATAAAGCTAGAGAGTAATGATAAAGACATATACTAATGAACCCAACAGCATACATTTTAAAATTAAATTAAAATTTTTTGTATTCTGATTTGGAGAACAAAAAGAAGCATCAAAAGTAAATTTTATCATCTATAAAATGAATGTAGAAATAAAAGCTATAAAATATATGAGACATAGCTGAGACATACTTAGAAAAGTATAAAATTTTAATGTGAAATAAATGAATGATGTACGTAAGTGATTAAAATATGTGAGAAATAATGGCAGAAAAATCTACAGAATTCAGGAGGTGCTAGGAAGTGAAGTAAAGCTCCTATGCCAATGTAATTAATTAAACAATGTGAGACTTTTGAACATTATGTTAATAGAGTACTGACTAGAGGAAACACACTTGCACCAAATATAAAAATCAAAATGAAAATCAAACACAGAAATGGAAGAAATTAAAAATTCTGAATAATACACTCCCATAAGATTAAAATACAGAACAGAAGGGTGATTTTGGTGAAATTAATGCTCAATTTAACATCAAAAAAGATACACTAGTGAACACATTAATATATGATATATAAAATATATGATGCATTACGAATTATATATCTACCATGTAAAACTTAAGTACAAACATTTTACTTATTTACTGTTAGAAACTGATGTTCACTTCCTATCAGTCTTATTTTCATCTTGCTCAAGTGTCTACCTAATGGTTTAAGATCACTCTATGGTTTTTCTGCCCATTCAGTGGCTAGAGCATGGGGAGCCACTGTGCGGCTGGGCATCCTCATGTTCAGTGAACTGCTAATAGGCACGGAGGTGCCCACATGCCTTCACACCAGTCCGTGGTCTCAGGTTAACTAGTAGTAAACTCAGAAGCTAGAGTAGTCTGTTCATTCTGAAAGTTCTCTTTGGCCACAGCTTTTGAGCAATGAGCTTTCCATTCTCTTCAATCTCTTCAGGTTTCTTGTAAAAATGGAGATTAACCATGACTTTCCATGAGGAAGAGATGTTGGTACATATTCACAGAATTTCCCAGGCCATTTCCTGCCACACCAGACCCATTAAGTGCATTTCCTTCTTATTTCACAGGTTGTTGATATCCACATATTACAGAAGAGATCTGTGTAGCAGAGCAGTGGTAGACAGGTTGATATAATCTACCTCGTAAGCTTTGGCACCAGTGGACCAGGAAACACCAGAAGAGGTGGATCCCAGAAGGACTACTGTGTCTGGTTAGTGAAGGTTTCAGAAATGAAGCTACAATTAATAGAACTTGCTACAGTGGCACAGTCCTGAACAGTTGCAGAGTATGACACTGACACCAGCAGAGTTTTCAGTGGCTTCAATGGCATGAGTGGCCAGAAGAAGCTTTCCTTCCAGCTCTTCTTCAGATTTATAGTGTACATGTGTCACTTTTCCTTTTATACATGCATTGCTCTATTGACAAATCAAATTTGTATCAACAAAATGAGTTCCTTTCATAAAGAATTTTAGGATTTTCTCCTCTTCTTTTTTGTGGGATATCAAGGTTCTGGACATTATGCAAAAGGTCCTTCAAATTACTACAGGAGTTGTCATAAGTAATGCAGAATGAATTCCTCTGTGAGTAATGTGGAAAGCCTATCTCCCATTTAGGTTTATCTTTCTCTCTTTTCTGACTAATGTAAGGAAAAATATAGTACTGGATGATGAAGATGCATCTTATTGCCTTTGTCAGCTAATTAGAAAGCTTCCTTATACTGGATGTCATGGTCATATAATTTAATGTACAAAGACATGTATATTTAACCTTCAATCGAATGGCTCACCAATTTGGTAGTAAAACATTGGCTTAGCCAAATCATATTCAAATATCCAATTTAACATAAAATTAAAACACAAATTGCATCTTTTATGTTTAAAGTATTACTTGAATTATAGATTGTATTTTTTCCTACAATAATAAATACCATATCGTCAGAGGCTTTTGTGTCTTTGAGGAATTTTAATAATGATTTTGAATGTGGGAGGAGAGAATAGTAAATATGTCATGAGTAAATGCCAGAGATCAGAAAATCCAGCAGTGAAGAAAAGAAACTATTAACTCTTTTATGGGAATTTACCGTTTTAATTGCTATAAATGAATACATCCCATTGTCAATAAAGTTCTGAGAAATGAAAAATACAAGCAGACAATGTAGATAAGCTAACGCTGTGGAAAAGGAAAGGAAAATAATCTATTATTTGTTAAACACCTATTTTCAATTAGACACTATTCTTTTCTATTTACCCCCAAGCTCGCCAACTTCTAGTACTGGCTCTAAAAATGATTGGCATGAGGAGGCAGAATTTAAAAATTCCAAAATAGTCTTACTGCAAGAGACAGTAAGAGATATAAAACTCATAAATGGAAGTTCAAAATCTATATGTTTCTATATTAGCTAAACCCTATGAGAGACCTTATGAGTTTATGCCAGTAACTTATTGATAACGTGGGAAGAAATAATGGCTAATCAATTTTACGCACGTTTTAGAGCTTTAATTGTGTACAAATTAAGCAATTTTATATGAATGACTTCATGCTCTGCATTTTCATTTTTATTGTAAAATATCGTGAGATTCAGTATTTTTCCTTAATAACATGTTATGTTTTATTTATATTATCAATGTCATCTGAAAATCAATATTAAACCCTAGTGATTTGACTGAGGCATAAAAACAAACAGAAAAGAAATAGTGAGGAAATGAAAATATCTCTGTTCATTTTTCTTCTCTTTACTATGAGTAAGAATCCACAGTTAATGAGGTGAAAATTTCTATATGTTGTTTCTTTTACAAACAAACCCTTTTCTCTAAAAGTCCAAGAAGAATAAAAAATAAATTAGTAATTATAATGAGATTATTACTACTATGTGAAAATTAGGATTGATTTGGCACTGTATACATAATTCAAGAATGGTTAGTCAAGAAATACCTAAAGAGAGAGAGAAATTTATTTTCTACATTAATAGATATTCTTAGGATTAAAGGACTCTGTTAACTTGGCTATAGAAAACACATAATCTCTAACTTTTGCATTTAGTTAAATTGTGAATATAGATATAGCATAATATTAGAAATAGCAGTGGTATATTAATATCAGAGATTATATATAATTTATCAAAATTTTATGATTATTTGAAGGATGGTAGTTATTAAACCTGTCTCTAGATTTTCTCATTTAATAAAATGAAGGTGCATCAATAATACCACATATTTTGTGTTTTAATAATTCTATTTTAATATTAAAACCTTTCTTTGTGATCTTAAGCATTTTACTTTGTGTTTAAAATATTATCCTCAGAACAAATCGTTGGATTTCAACAGTTTATCTAAGAAATTCATGACATAAGAAACATAAAAATCTTTGTGGGTCCATGCAGTTTCATGAGCAAATGGGAATGCAAAAAAAGGAAGACTGCTCTAGCAAGAGGCAGCATTCTATGAAAAACAATGTGACCCACAGAGAAGAGTATTTTCCAACTGATGAACACAGAATAATTTTCTAAATTCTCTGTTTTGTCTGGGAAAGATATGTGCTATGCTGTTTAATAGAAAGCAAATTAGGCAAAGAGAACACAGGCAATATTTTGAACAAGCATGTAAAAATTGTAAAAATAATAATATATCATCAATAATTTATAAGTAGAGGAGAAAAACAACCTGATTTCCATTTATGCATTTTCTATGCTAATTTCTCAACATGGTATAAATTGTAGCGGAGTGCTCTGAAGTGTTCACTTTTTTAAAAATCACAATAAATTTGAGGAGTTCAGAATGGGAAACTGTTAGAAAAAGATAGTTGTGTGACTTGCGTTATTACTATTAAGATTTTAATAATGGAAAAGAACATTATTAATGGAAAAGAACTTGAGAGAAGATACTACCTGTCTTAATTATATTTCTTGTTGCTGACACACAAAGCCCACCACCCAAAGTTAAAGGAAGAAAGCTTATTTGGCTCACAGTTTGTAGTTTACAGTCCATAATCAGCTGGCTCCAAGGCAGGGTGGCATGGCAAAAGGACATCACAAAGGAGAAACAGTCTATTGAAAGAAGGAACATCAAGTATGCTTTCTTTCTGTCCCTTTATACTCCATTCAGGCTAACAGCCTATTTATTGGTGCCACCGACACTCAGCACAGGGACTCCACAGCCTTACTCCAAAAAATTTCACCTATGAGCACATGAAGCTTTGGGGGGACATCTAGATACAAGATATAACACAACCAATAAGGAAGAAATGGAAAATAGATCTGAAAAATGGAATAATCACTGGGTATAGGAAAATTTAGAGGGAGAAAGAACCTAGAGGGAGAAAGTAGAAGTCCTTGAATACTCTCAGGCTTATCTGAGCTACTTTTAATTATCGTCCTTGACTTTGGAAGGTGTAATTCAAATGTACTTATGGTTAATATTGAGGATATGGTAAATCAAATTATTGTGATTCAATGGAAGACAATTGAGGATATGTTTTATATAACAAAATAAAAAAATGCGGTAGTTTAAAAAATGAATTTTTGGCATGTGCCCCACCCATATCCTCTAAACATGAACACACTTTCCATTTTCTCTACAGTTTAGCAGAAATGAAGCCTCTTAAATCATCAGAAAGTTATCTTTACAGGAAATATTTATTCCTAAATTATGATGTTATAACTCTGATTTCATGAATCCAAACTTATAGGGAAATGAATAAAATACACTCTCAGACCATATTTCTGTCCACATGGAACAATTTCTTCAATCTTCATGTCATATTTTCTATATTGCCTTGCCTTTACTTCTAATGTAACAACTTGGTATACTTTGTTACCTCAGAAAGAATTTTGATAATGGGTAGGTAAAAACTGTGTAGAATCACTTAAAATTATAATATAGAACTGAATTGGCTCCTATCTACTTACTCTAATTTTTCTTCTAAACTACTCACCATTACATTTACTTAGGTTTCACATACAGTCTCACATACATCTCAATTAATGATCCATATTTAAATGAGGAAGAAATTATTTCTCTAATATAGTTTCATAATATTCCAGGATATATGACAGTCTGACAACTCTACAAAACCATTTGACCCTCCTTCATCTCTGTAAGTTTTAACTGAAAACTTGAAATAGGATCTGGCAAATCAGTTTCTAATGCATGACCTCCACATAGTATGGTACAGTTTCCTTACCTGCATTGCCATCGGTCTGTTCCCAAGCCCTAAGTCTTAGCTTGAATCCCCTTCACTGGTGTCTTTAGTGTCTCTGCTTCCCAAACCATTATATTCTCATGAAGAAACATATTATTGTGTATTATTTGTTTGCTTTTAAATTTTTTGTCGTCATGAGCATAAATTGGCATAGATAAAACAAAGAAAGCATCAGATATTAAACTTGGGCAATACTGGGTATATCCAGAGACATTCTGGGAATTATTAACAATTGGTGAGGCTGGGGATTTAGCTTAGTGGTATGAGCGCTTACCTTGAAAGAACAAGGTTGTGAGGTCAATCCCCAGCACAAATGAAAGCAAAAAAAAATCCAATTATTTACAGAAAAAGTCTGATTGGTGCCATCCCATCCATATCCAATTGCATGATTAAACATGGAATTGGGAAGAGATGTACACAACTCATTTTATTGGGCTGCTACAGAGACAGTTACAGTGCATACCTGGTTATGTAAGTTAGAAAAAATAGAACAGAACAATAAGACAACTGTAAAAAATACTCTAGTTTTTCTTTGCAGCCTCCCTGTCACCTGCTCTTGAATATTTCTTTCCAAAGTATCAGAAACTCATGCCCTTTCTTCAACACACACACACACACACACACACCTATACATTTGTGATACTTAACTATGTCAACTTGAGTAAGAAAAACCAAACTAAATGGACTCAGCATATTTCTGGGTGTGGAAGACTCACTCTAGGGACGATTGCTGCCAGAACCACATAAAAGGGGAACAAATAATGGCTGTTACTTGTTTCTTCAGAGGAGCTCTGTTCTTCACCTTCACCTTGGACATTTTCTTCAGCCTTGCATTACAACCCTTAGGCCTCTTGATATGGACTCTCACAGGACAGAACAGGGAGCTCCAGGCCTGTGACTGGATGGATCCTCAGGGTCTCCAGTGCGCTGACAGCACTTTTGCACTCTTGGGCATCTGACTCTGTGGGTAGCCATTGTAAACCAGTCTTATAAATTCTTATGTATTTGTATATCTTGCATAAATCTCTCTTTAGTAAGCACTGAATGCTGCTGCATAAGTATGAATATATTTGTAACACTATATGAAAATAAAATATTTTCTTGCTTTGAGACTAATAATAAAAACAAATTTTATCAAAGTTTACATTATAGCAAATTTCTATGTCCATAACTTGAATTAAAACGATTTTATCCAAAAATGTGAAATACATGGCCAAGGATTTAGCTCAACAGCATAAGTGCCTGCCTTGCAAGCACGCAGTCGTGAGTTTGATCCCGGGCACACACACACACACACACACACACACATACAAAGTGAAATATTACTTTACATTAAATAATTAAGTTTAAAAATATCAAGGGAGAGTCTCTATAGAGAAAACTTGAATTTATTCCTGAGATAGTGATAGAGAAATTCAACAAAACAAAATACCTTCTGTATTTCACATATTGTGCACTAATATTAATCCCTGAGAGAAAACAGTGTATTTAATATAAATTACTATGTTGATAAATAAAAATATTAGAGTTATGAATGAATTGTGAGGAGAAAGCAGTGACATATTCATTAAATTTTAATGGAAAGGAATGTAAAAGTTCTTTTTGCTTCACAGACCTTAACCATTTTTCTCTGATTTTGAGGTAATATATAAAAAGAAATATGAGATAGCTGTAAACTTGAAGATTCAACATTATATATTGAAAGTATGAATATGACTATAAGAACTTTTTGTATTTTTATTTCATTTCAGAATTAAAATATATTAATGAAACTAATATTCAAGAAGCAAAAAATAGTTATTTTTGATGCAGTAACAAGGTTGAACTAACATGATAGCAAATTTTGTATTTTAGGAAAAGTTTTATCATAGACTTACATTCTAAACCCTGATAAAAAAGTAATATGTATAATTATAGGAGGTTTAAAATAAAATACCTTATTTATATAAATATAAAATAAAATATGTCTATATTCAGATACATTAATAGAATAACTGAAATAATTGATATGTTTATAGCAAATGTTAATCTTTTAACGCATATTTGAACTTTTGAATTCCTGTACTTTAATTTTCAACTGAGGGCACAAAGCCTTAGAAATTTTAAATAACTATTCTAACTTACACATTTCAAAATGATATAGTGGATATTAAATTGTCCTTCAATTTTCTCCTACATTATGATATTTTCTACCAGAGTTCTACTTCTTTATGGTCTCCTCATATTTTGTGTTATTCTCTTCAATTATTAGTGTATGTTTGTAGTACATGAAGTCCAAATCTATCTTGGGGAGTAGGTACATGTACATAATACAGCTTGTTTTGGTAATTAGCTCCCCTTTCCCATTTACCTCCCTTGCTTTGTCGTTAAATCTCCTAGCCCCATTTTCGTTCTTGTTGTTATTATTATCCTTAGCTCATGTTTATGACATATAATGTTTACATTCACTGTGGTATTTGGTTCCTGTGCTGAGTAAATCTTAATTCTTACTTATTAACTCTTAAAATAACAATGGTCTCAAATTCTTCACTTTTGATGCAGTGGGAAAAAATTTACTAGCCGGTAGTTTTTTGACAATTTAAACACCTGGTTTATATACTCAACACATTATAGTGACAACTGTAATACTCCAATGTATTTATTATGGCAATTTTTAGTTTGTGGTGTTTATAAATTCTGGAGATAATAAACATATGGTAAGCAATGTGTGAATATAAGAAACTGTCATGACATATTACTTAAACTTTAACAGTATGTCAGGTGTGCTCTGTCCAAGTAAAATAAATTGAATGTACTTTTTCTTCTTGTGGATAATTTTTTCCTGTGAAAATAAATTTTCCTTCTGTGGTTAAATTTTTTCTTTTAGTTCTTATGGAAAACATACTTCTTTAAGTGACACCAAGCATTACAACTTACTATTTAAAACTAGATATCAGTATACACATACACATACTTTTGTAGTTTTTTAACATTGCTATATTGCACTTTGCTAACACATCTTTGAAAATTTATGTTCTTGTAGAAATACACATGGATATTAGTTTTTGCTTTAAAGAGAAAACTAGTTCATTCTCCTAGACATTTCAATTTTAATAAGTTAAAGCTAAATCACATTTTTTAAAAAATCACAGTAACATTATCCAAGAATTATGCTTATTTTTTGGCATTTACTCTTTAAGCATAAATGAAGAGACTAACTGAATTTTTCATGTAATTTTGATATTACTCTTCTAAAAAACAATAGTGATCTCAATATATAAGGGATATCATCCAAATTATTCCATACTAACTGATTTTCAGAACTCAGTCTTGAAGAAAAATGGGGAATGAATATTATGAATACAATTGTCGTATCACATCATGTCATGCCATATTATTTAGACTTCAGTGAATATGATGGCTTGTGTCTAGTTGTTCTCCCAAAATTTCATGCAGCTATAGGTGGGCTTTTTCAGAGATAACTAAATCTAGAGTATGGAGCTGGGATTATGGTGTGTGATTGCTAAATTAGTACATTGCCTTGGCACAATTCCTGGTGGGAGTAAGGGTGGCCCACCCTGGCTGTGAGTGCTACTTGCCCTAAAAGCAAGTACTGCCAATAAAGATATAAAGAACAGAAAGAGGATTAGTGCAGCGGTTTGTAGCTTGTACCTCACCTGCCTTGAACTTCTACCTGCAATGCTTTGCCAAAACTGTTTCTTTTCTCCAACACCATTGCCTATCACCCTACCTGGAGCTGCCAACTATAAAGCGAAGTCTCTACAAACTGTGACCCAAATAACCCTTTCCTCCTTTAATTTTGGGTGTTGAGCAATTTGTAACAGCAACGAGAAAAGTAACTAAGACAAAGAAACATATTCTGTACATTGAGTGTGGAATTATAAACTATTTCTCAGTTTTAAGGCATCTAAATTTTAAATTGACTTGGTAACAAAAAAGAAATAAATTGTTAATTCCATATAATAATGTAAAAATAATATAAATCTTTTTGAAACACTTTTATTAGACACAGTTCCAGTTGTTCTTGCCAGGCTTTGTTTTATTTGGTTTTTGCTACAGAGGAGATAGTTAATTTTATTATTTCTATTTTCCTACTGAGATGAAAAATGTCTTTACTCTTAAAGTGGCATTTAAGGGTTTTAAAGTGACATTTAAGGATCTTGATTTCATCGTTTTAGCTTTATCTGTTTAAAAATCTCGACTAATCATCCATTGTCTCATGAACATATCCTAGGCTCTCTCACCGCATTCCAGTGCTCAGACCATTCTCCTGCTTCATGGACATTTACATTTCATTGCAATTTCAACCCTTTGCCAATCTTCAGTTGAAGACTTGACATTTTTCTGATGTTTTTCTCATCATCAAAGCATGTTCTTTTCCCTCTCTTGTCCAATTCAGGAAACTAATATTTGCACTTATGATCAACTACTTTGAAATATATCTTTTTCAATATTTATTTGGCATTATAGCTTCTCAAGAGAAATATTCAAACTACTCTAAAATCCCTGTAGAAGGCATTTTGTATTGATCATCCATTAAGGAAGTTCAAATAATATTTTGTTTGATTGGGAATTTTAGCCTTTGATATTACTTACCTTTAGAATTTACTTCTCCATACCTTAAAAAAATGTAATAAAATGTACTCCAGTTTTATTTCTCTTTCATGCTTAATTTTGAAATTTGATTAAGAAAATTGATCAGGAAAAGTTTACATTCGTTATTGCAAATGACAGTGTTTCCACTAAAAGCAACAGACATATTTGTTAGCTTGAAGTACTCTCATATTTAATGAGAGATTCTATGTGTCATAATCCCATATATCCATGATTTTAGTGTTCATAATAAATTCCTATTTTGCTCTGAATTTTATGCATATTAAATAACTCATGTAAAAAATAGAGCTAATAAATGATGCAGAATAGGCATTAAGCCAACACCATATTCTGCACAAACACACAACCACACATTAACACACTCAGAATGAAGATGAATTAAAGCAGTTGACATCAAAATCTATGAATTTATAGAAATGGAATTCAGATACAAATTCAATGTCTTATCAAGTCCATGCAGATACTAAGAACTAAATTGAGACTAAGAAGCTAGCGCCTCTGAGGTTACTGTACTTTAGTAGGTTGCAAACAGTCTTTGAGTAAGTATCTAGAGGAAACTTAGAGTTGCTATTTTTAATTTAAATTTTGTAACTATATTTTAAAATTTCTTCAATGTACAGTGACAAAACCAACTCTGTTTATGTGCATAAATGTACTAAAACAAGATATAAACATTTTTAAAATTGAGAAAATAATCAAGGCAGGCTGTTTCATATTGGTATATATATATTATATATATATATAATATATATATATAATGTCATATGTTATACACGTGTGTGTATGTCTGTGTATGTTTAATGAAACTAGACAGTTGTCAACACTGCATTGTCCTGGTACCTTCCCTTGCAGCTCAGACAAGAGTATGTCACTCCTTTTCTCCTAAACTCAGATGTTTTCTTTATTCACCTGATGCTTGTGTTAGAAACTCGTTTGGTTTTTGAAGGTATTCATAAAGGAATTCTAGTTCCTTTATCCACATGCCCATTCCAATATACCCAAAATTATTTGGTGACATTATCAACTCATTAAACTGAGAGATGTGAAAGAAATAGCACATGCCACATGGAATATATACAAATTGTCAACTACTTACATGAAAAAAACCATCTGGCTGGTTTCACTTTGAAAAATGACTTGTATACTAAATCCCTTTCTTAAGACATGAGAGCTTATTAATATCAAAATAGATAAAAGTACATAGTATTCTATTTAACTAAAATCAATATTGATTGCAAGTCTACTATATGTAATGCATATGTTAGGTTTGAGAAAAATTATATAGAATAAAAGTCACTGCACTTAAGTATGCTTATCTTGTAAAAGGAATGGCATACCAAGAATAGAGTTAATTAAAAATGTGACCAAAGAAATTCAAGATAAAATTAATAACTACTATATTGTGGAATAAAAATTAATCATTTAATTGAGAAGTAATAAAAATGTTTCAAGAAAGAAGCTAGTTGGTCTTTGGAGAATCAAGCTAAAATGTTTAGCGTAATACCTAATACTATCTGCCTGAGATACATTTTGTTTCATATAATGTGCTATTCAAAAATTAATGGAAACCTATTTCAAAGTTTAGTAATCTCTACAATAAATTAAAAATAACAGGTGTAATACCATTACTTTTAGACTAATGCAGTTACTTAATACCACTAGGCTATTGTTTTTGATTAAATCCTTGTAAAAGAAAAGCATAGGATTTTTTCTATACTTGTAGATATTTGCTAAAGTGTATGACAATAAATATTTATGAAAATTGAGTTACCCCAGAATATCGCAAACATTAAGAAATTCATTTGATCAATACATACCATATCATTTGTCTTCACTTGCAATGTATTCCTTACCTCTCTGCACCAAAGAATTTGAAAGAGCTGAGACAGTCATTCTAAACCAGATATTACAGGATCAATTTGCTGAAGGCTATAACATGCAGCTCACTGGAAATGTTCTAATCCTGCCCTACCATAAGTGGTCGAATACTTAATTAATGACTCTAGGTAAATGGGATTTTCACAAATAAATTAAACTGATTCTTCTTCAAGAATGTATTAACAGGGTAGGGGACAGATAATTATTTTTTTGAAGTCAGTAGTGCTTTTTCAGTAACATTTGTTAAAGAGTAGATAATTATATTTGAACTGATTCTGCCACCTACCATTGTGTTTCACTTGGCAATCTGTTCTCCTCAGTTCTGTGATTCCCATCTCTTATGAGTTGAAATCTTTAGAGCTCAGAAAGACTTTGGTGTTATAACAAGTACATCTCAAATTTACAAGTGTTAAAGCTATGTTTTCAAAGCAGAAACAGAAATTCCTCACAATTTGTAGCCATTTGAACAGAAATTCCATGGGAGGAAAAGCACCAAAATTAAGGATGAGTTATATAATGGGCCATAACATATATTATTCATTCTAGATACCATATGTTTAGTGGTACAAAACTTTTCAACATTAATTCAATCACTTCATTCATTTTCTTTTGCCTTCTACAGGACAAAATATAATATTTTGCAAATAGTTTGAATTATTTTTCTGCTTTAGAGTAGAAAATAAAATGATAGCAGTTGTGTTTCATTTATATTTATAATAATCATTTATTTTTCAGGGAGGAAAGCTAAGGAAAGATTATTTTCCAAATAACTTCCTATAATTACCAGGATCCACTTAGCATCATCTGACCAGGCATGTAATAATCTTAGTTTATTGCTATTTGCCCAGAGAAAAGTTAATGCTAGAATAACTGCACTAAAAATGGGGAGGGGTACATTTTGCTGTGATAACAACATTTCTGCCCCACCAATCACAGATCCCTTGCCCCAAAGAAAGCACAGTGATCACTCCAATGTCATGTTAAACTGGAGCAAGCCAAGTTTAACTGACTTGACTGATCTCAAACCAAGTCAGAAAAAGTGCGTTTAACATTAAAAGAGAGAATTCTGCTTAAATACTTTTGCATATTAATTTACCAGTTATCTTAAGTGTATAAAAGGTGATATTTAGAATTCTTCTAAGAAAATAAACTGCCACTTGCTTTAATATTATCAAAACTACATTGAGCCATGACACATATATCTCAGTAGATATGAGATTTCAAGCAACAGATTTGCTGAACTGATATGGAGGTAGTACTATACTCCATTAATATTCCTTCTCTCTATGACTAGACATGCTAAGAGTGATACTTTCAAGGATGAGATTGAACATTAATATGAAAGTGTGAGTTAGCCCCTTGAGTATGTACAATAAAACAATAGGCACACTTGGTGGCCTAACTCAATAGGATCAATATCGTATTGTGTTTCCATATATGTAATATGGGTAAATAGTGGCAATGTTAAGAATATAAACAAGATTTCCTGCACAGTACAGTATGCATTAACTACAAGTAGCTACTGGGCACTTGAAGTGTGGCTACTCTGAATTCAGCTGTGCTATTAAATATATAAAGATACACACTGGGTGAAATTGTTCCAGTTTGGGAACCTTTAATCTACAGTAAGACAAAGTGTTGCCTTCTTAACATTTTGACATAACTTTATAATGCTAGATTTGAGAAAGATTAAACATAGATACTTAAATTTTGAAATCATTTCATTTGCTCACTTAATATTATTAGCATAATTATGTTTAATTTCACCCATTAGAAACAATGTCATTGTGTTACAAAGGGAGAATGAACTGCATATAGAAATAAAAATTGAGAAAAGATTCATAAAATGTGAATTTGAACACATATTTCCTTAAAGTAAATATGAAGATTGAAATTCAAGTTTAAACATGCAATATTTTTTAAAATGTCATCTTTTCCATAGTATCATTTTTGTAATGACAAATCTACCTGCCAAATGATGCCAGTTGAAATTCATATAAACACCAAAATAAAGTGGTTGGATTTTTCCATAAATACCTTGGTTATGACTTTCATAGGTTAAGTTTTCCAATATAAACTTTAATTATATATTTGGCTTCGTAATTGGTGTTTTACCAAATAAGAAAAATAGTGCAACTGCATATGTTGAATAAAACTCAAATTGTTTGTTTTACTCGTTGTCTATGTAGTGACATGATAAGCAACTCAAGTACTTTATCAATTAACTAATACCTGTTGATTATATTGTTAATCAAATGTTCAGTATGGTTAGTCTAAGCCAATAGTCCACAGTGATTTTGAGCACAGTTCTGCTACAGACTCTTTCAAATACTGTTTATTGTGTGAAACTACACAAATCAATAGCCAGCTAAATTAGATCTTATATATAATATTAATGACTGTGGTAATACTCAATGTTGTTTTCAAGTGAGAAAAAGTGGTAGGAAATCTCATGCCTCATTTGTGGTCCATTTGAAGCAAAGGCAATAATCAAACCTTTTTAGCAAGAAAGTAAATGAAATTTGCATAATGAAATACAATCATTTTGTATATTTCTGATTTTTACTTTAAATTAAGGAAATGTGCAGTTGCATTCACAATAACTGCTCCCAAGGCACAGTAAGTGAAAAATGTCAGTATTTTGCTAAAGTTTCATTAGCAAATTTGGGGAAGAGAAGAAAAGAACTATGCAGACAAAGTAGAATAGTTTAAAGCACATCTAAGCATTGTTCTCAGTGAACATAAATAGGATAATTTTCACTGAGACAACAAAGAAGGTAATAGGACAATTTACATTGGCATGCTTGTTATAAAATACATCCTTTCTAAGGATTTTAAAATGTGAGCTCTATTTCTTTTCCTAATACTGTCATTCTTCTATATCCCAAAGATCATTATTAACATGTGGCCCACTGATGGATGAATCAGGTATTTTGAGCCAATGAATAGCTAGATGAAGACTAGCACCGAACCTCTGTGACCCAAGGCTGTGATGAGTGTGTGCAAATAAAATACTCTGCTTTTAAGGATACTGTTTCTACATTATGAGATTATCCATTTTTCATACATATAATTCAAACTTGAAATAAATATTTAATAGTCTGGGGGTAGTTAAGGGCATTATTTCATTAGTTTGTACAGTAATGTCAGAATTTAGACTAATTTTTTAAAGCAAAAAAAGTGTTACTAACTGCTTAATGTCCTCAATTCTATGTCTTTTGTTACAATTCTAGCTCATTTACCTCATCCTTTTGCTTGGCTATCATGTACATAAATAATTGCTTCCAAGGGCTCATGGCACTCTGTGTTGATGTACATATTTTACACATGTTGATGGAAAACTTTGCAGTTGTAAGCCAAGAACTTTGAGAATGGTAGTAATTCTACTAGAAGCCACACTAGCAAAGTACTTGTATTTGAGATTATACCTTTCTGAAAAAAAGCAAAACAAAAAATTATTTAAAAAGTTCTTGAACCAGGCCTAGTGGCACATGCCTGCAATCATAGTACCTGGGAGGCTGAGGCAGGTGGATCTTCAAAGCTAGACTGGATTATACAGCAACTTTAAGGCAAGCCTGGACTACACAGTGAGAGCTTGTCGTGGAAGAAAGGAAGGAAGGAAGGAAGGAAGGAAGGAAGGAAGGAAGGAAGGAAGGAAGGAAGGAAGGAAAGAAATTTCTAAAGTAGTGAAAAAATTCTGCTCGGTTGACAGGCATAGTTTCTCTCTCTCTGTCTCTCTGTCTCTCTCTGTCTCTCTCTGTGTCTCTGTCTCTCTCTGTCTCTCTGTCTCTCTCTCTCTCTTTTCTTCTCTCTTAAAGTAAGTAGACAGCACACTGAATTCCTAAGCAAACTTGACTTTAGGCAGAATTTTACAGTGAAGATTATGCACGTTATTTTAACCAAGTTCTTCAGTTCCTCTGTGTTTTTTATCCAACCTAATGTCCAGGCCTGCAGTAGTTCCTAGCCTTAATTCTGTCCTTTTACCAATCATTAGCGAAATTACTGCTAGAGTACCTACCCATTCCTCAGGACCACTGTAGTTTATAAAATTAACTCATATAAATTTATTAAGTAGTCATCCTTAGAATTATTTCAAAAGTTTTTAGATGAAATGTTACAGACCTGAATAAATTTCTAAAACAAAATTAAATGAAGCATTGTTACAAACTGGGAGAGAACAGTTAGGACAAATTTCTCCTCAGATTGTTCCAATATATGCATTCCCCCTGATGGCACAATGAAACAATGCAGGAATGTTGTCTTTTAAGAATTTAATCTTGATAGTAAAGTATCTAGTGAAAAAGCAATTGTAAAAATGATTGTTCTCAAATATTGACATATACAAACATTCCTAAGAGACGAAGTCATTTGTGTAGACATTTTGGCCTATGGAGAGATGTAGAATGGTGGTATATAGGGACATTTTTACTTAGAGGGCTTCAGTATAAAAATGAAATATCCAGGTAAATTATGTAAGATACTTTGGCAGAGACATATTCTACTTTTAAACTAAAGTAAAAGTAATCTAAATGATTGTATAGTCCTCTTTGTCTTTCCTAAATCATTCTTATGTGGTAAATAGCACAATAATGAAGAATAAATGCACTCTTCTGGAAAAGTTGCTTCTTAACGAGCTTGTTTTTCTACCTTCAAGAATCTTTTATGAGTAATTTTCAATTACATTATATTCTAGATCCATGTGTCTGAAGAAACAACAAAAACAGTGCCTCACCTAAGAAAAAATTAGTTCTCCAACTCTAAAAATAAATCTTATATGCCTTATGTACCACATAGTTCTATACACATACATACAATAGACATTCCAAGTAAAATATCAAGGTAGTGTTTAAATATATGTATAATTATTTTCTTAGAAGGCTAAAATGTGCATTTAGTCACTAAATATGGTTGCACTAATAACTTGCTTTTCAAGAGACTTTGATTCGTATCTTTTCCCAGGCAAGTATAAATAGAATATTTTTTCTGTAAAGGATCATAGAAGAAGTGCTTTAGGTTTTATAGGACATATGATTTCCACTGTAACTAGGCAGCTCTGCTATTTTATTGTATGAATAATCACAGACAAAACATAAATAAAAGGAGAAACTACATTACAGTAAATTTTTATTTAAAATCAGCCAGTGCACTGGATTTGACCCAGCAACTATAGTTTACTGAGATCTGTCCTAGATTATACTGCCACAAAAATTCTTTGTTTTTGAGTACAGATTTATTTCCCTTAGAACTATAGTTGCAGAAATATTGAGGAATTCTACAATAGCATTCTTACTTTAAATCCTGAAACCATTTCAGTGTAAGTAGTAGAGATATTCCCCCCCAAGTGATAACCAAGAGAAATGATTATGTATAGAATTCACTCACAACTTTTTATTTTTCCACAATATGTCAGTATTTTACAGTTATTTTACTTTTTTGTTTCCCTCCCAAATTTTCATTGAAAAGACTATTATCTTTCATCATGACCTTTCTAGTAATTTCAGGGAAGTTTCAGTGTCTAAACTTAATCAAAAATTGCACAAAACAGGCATGGTGGTGCATGCCTGCAGCCCCAACTGAGACAAAAAGGATCACAAGTTCAAACTCAGCAACTTAGCAAGACTGTCTCAAAACAAACAAGAATTTTTAAAAGACTGGGGATGTAATTCTGTGTCAATGCCTAGTGTAACCAAAGACAATATTCAATAGATAATGACTATATTAAATAGCCAATAATCACATTTATACAAACACTTGAATGATCCAACATGATTCCTGTGAATGTGTATATCTGGTTACCTCGGACAAGTTCCAGTGTCTGCTTCCTCTATCTTATGGACTGTTCTGTTTGCCATGAGTACCCATCTCAGTAAGGCGTTATAGCATATCTCCACTCAACAGTCAGAAGACAGGAAAACTTTCTTTGTGCAGAATTCATTAATTCTGTCTTTCTTGTGTCTTGCAAATTAATTCATTGGAAAAATGCTGGTGTATTTTCAAATCCCTATATGTTTATCCCACAAATGCAATATAATAGTGTTTGTTCACCTAAACATGTTAGAGATGGTAATTGTTTTAATATTTTCTTTTCCAATGTACATCATTAACATACTCTTAGTCCTTCAATATATTTGTCCTCAAAATATTTACATGATTTATGCTTGAATTTATCAAAAACTTAAATTATTTTCAAGACCTGCTTATATTCCCCAAAGTACAAAATCCCATAATTATCATACTTCCAAAAAGAGTGTTCATAGAAGTAGTATACACTGAGGCACTAATGGCATCTTATTTTTTTTTCAGCTCAAATGTAAATTAAATATTCAAAGCTAGAACAAAATTAATTTTAGTCTAGCCAAACACTCCAGTTAAGTATCTTTGTGGAAATACTGCTTATTAAGTCATTAAGTTATAAAATTTATATTTCTAGTATTTAAATATACTTCATAAGGAATTCAATATACTTGGACATTGTCATGTTATAAAATTAAAAATAAAATGTTCGTGTGTATGTGTTATATACATTCAAAAATATATTGACAAGGGTACATGATCACTATTCCAAAAGATTGCAACATTATTTCAACTGCTTGATAAAATATCAAATGTCTTCAATGGTACAGTTTATGCCTCTAGAAGGAAATAAGGTAATATATACAGGAATATATGAGAGTGCTTACTGGACTAACTTTTATGAACTATGTTGATACTTTGATATAGATCATTCTACTGATAACCATTCCATCCTATGAGTAGAACGTACATTTTGGCTTAATTGAGCAGACAATATTCAATATCATGTAATTAGCTACCAATACTATGACTTCACAGGTTTATATTTCCAAACTCTGTAAAGATTGCTAACATATCACCTAATATGTTACATATATATATATATATATATATATATATATATATATATATATCTGCCCTATGTAAATATTGCATTCAACAAATAAATAAGCTTTTTCTCTGATTCAGGGTCATGTCATGATTATGGAAGCTTACCACAAGAAATGTTGCATTAAGTATTATAACTATTCACTTAAGGAGATTCACACATTGATGATGGAGAAGTTTAATTAAATGATTTAGGCAAAAATATTTAAAGTCACCAAACAAATTTTTTTCTCTACATTACATAAGTGAACCTTTATTTTTCTGCTTTATTTCCAAAGAGTCATTTTCTGGCTGTTTCTTTTTTAAAGACATAGTAGTAGTAATTAATTAGAAAAATCTAAGTAGGGATTGGTGGCACATGTCCAAAATCCTAGCACTTTGGGGGTGGGGACGAAGGATTATGAGTTCAACACACTCACAAAAAACAAAACCAGAAAATTGGCTGAGTAAAGAATAGCAGTAAAATAGCCTCTGTGGGGCTTGGAATTAAAGCATCTGGAAAAGAACAACTTTTTGAAGAGAAAAAAAAGTAAGTAGATCTCTGGGAATCAGAAAGAAACCGACGGAAAAACTAGAAACTACTAAGAAGCTGGAGAAATGGAGTGCAATGCAGAGAAAAAGATGCATCAGTCTGAAAAGCTGACCTTGGCTCCTAGGGAGGGGGCCTTGTATCCACTGGCACAAGGTAAGCCTAGAGAGGGTCAGCAGCTCCAGGGAGAAACAAGACTGGCCCAATAGGCTAGCCCCAAGAAAAGCCCTCAACTGTTATAAACTACAAAAACAGTGAAGAGTTTTACGCTGAAAGTGATTCCTTCTGAATATCAGGTTAGAGTTAAAGAATTCTAATGCAGGACCCTCCACATATGAGAGGGTTTAATCTGCAGCCAAATTGGAAAGAGTTCATTCTTTAAGATGGAGTCACAGAATGAATGCAGAACAACTATACTTCAGGGGTTCTGGTGTCAAACTATTACAGTGACTGGGTAGAAATGGCCACAAGAGACAGTTGCAGAGAGAGCATGGTCTAGACATATATCCCTTAAAAAGTTTAAGATTCTGCCAGAAAAAACAAGGGGGCCCTGCCTTCTGTGGTAAGAAGCTGAACTGGTTGTGTCTGGATGCTGGAGGGAACTTGGTCAGCAAGTGACAACATTAAGGCCAGTGCTCTACACAAATGCCTGCCCTGCTAGCACACCCAGTGCAGAATGCAGGACCCTGGTTGCTTTCTCCATTTATCGACATGAGCAGAGATACATCTTGGTTGGTTGGTTTTCACAGCCTTGGAAACGTGGGCAGAGGTACCTCTATAGCTGGAGGGAGCAACTTAAAATCCGCAGGCCACAAAGGCAGAGTAAGCCATGACTTGGTTTTCAGAGTAAAAAGTGAAAGTTAGGACAGCCTGGAGTGAATCCACCTTTAGAGCGGGATACATTGACCTTCCACACTCAGTAGGGAAGGTGAGCAAGAATCTACAGTTACACCCAAAAACATGATTGTGGAAACGAAATATGACAGTACTGTCACTGTAACCTTCCCCACACCAAGTGGATTTTAACACTGCAGAACCTTCTTCAAAATCACAAAGGAATTTTTTTGACTCAGTTCTTATTTTTCCCTTTCATTGGTTTTTAGGGATGGTTTGAATTTTTTCCCCAGTTTTTCTTTTCCTTTTAATTTTTATTTCTTTTTAAAATAGTTTGCTGAGTTTTTTTTTCCTTTTTCCTGATTTTTTTCTGTTACTTTTATCTAATTATACTAATTTTCTTTTAATCCTTTTCTTTTAATCCTTTATCTCACATTTGTCTTGTCTTTAATATTGTCCTGTATTTTTTTTTCAAAATATCTCTTTTTTCATTCTTCTGTTCCCCATCTTCTCTGTATTTACTGACATTACTATTGAGCATTACAAATCTTTAGATATTTAGTTGACTCTATGATACTGTTCTTGAAATATTCCCCACTATTAATAGAGGAACAGTTGTCGTATTCAGTAGGTATTTTATGTCAATATTGGGTTTGTCTTTGTGTCTATATTATAATTATAGGTAACTTTTCTATAATTAAGTCAGGAATGGTGGTTTTTTATTAGTTCTTATAGGATGTGAATGTTCAGTTTGTCTTTGACTTTATTATTTTTGCTTATTTTGTTGATACTGCAAAGGTGACACAGTTGTTGCTATTAATTTGTTTTTATTGTACACGAATACCAGAATTATCTTCATATCATAGACTGCAGTCTGTTATAGACTAAAAACTGGTGTTCAGTTTAACACCAGCTGGATTACATCAGCATGGTGCTGGGTGTAGATGCTTTACCTGAGGAAGGTTGTCCGCATAAATGGAGACGTGGAGAAGGAGAAGTTATCGTGTTAGTGCGTTAAGGCGTTAGTGCATTGAGGAATTGTGGATTCTCATACAAATTGCTGTTTGAGCCATTGGTTCTCCTGGAGAATCTCTGGTCCTCACATTAAGCATTGCTTCCTGGCTCCAGAGGGGAAGACGTGTGCCGCTTGGTCTCCAGGATGAACTCGTCATGCCGGCTTCCTGGCATGTACTCAAATGTGCTTATCTTTGGAGGAGCTCAGGGTCTCCGTGTCGCTGAGGAAGGCTGTGGTGCTTTTTAGGACAGCCCTGGCATTTGTTGTGTGATTTCTCGGCTCCAGCATAGACCCCTCAACCAACCAGCGCAGCTCCTTTTCCCCGTTGGCATAGACTTTGTGGCTTCCACTACTGACGTTTGGGCCTTCCCAACAGAGATCAATAAAAGAGACTGGCATGAGTCCTTCTTGTGGGCTCTAGACCTCCAGTTGGACTTGTGGGAAGCATTTTCGTGAACTCTGGATCTTCATCTGGACTCACGCGGGACATTGCTGTGGGATTCAGGCCCTTGGCTAAATATTCTATGTCTTTAGTGATGTGGATGGATTTCCTCCATTTTCTTGTGTTAACTCTAGATTACCATCATGAAAATAATATTATAAACTCCAAGTCCTGACTATAATTGTTCTCTGCACAACCCTGACTACACAGTCCATTTCCTGAGAACTGGGTACTGGGTACTGGGCAAATCAAACTGTCCACTTCCCTTCCAAATTAAAATGAATGCTTGGATCTTGGGACAAAAACAAAGCCATGCCCAGAGTGCATCCCTGTAAAGCAGAAAGTAACTAACAAGATCCCCATACTAGCACCAAAGTCTTTCCTAGCTAATCAACCTATCCACCTGAGTCTGCACATGCATATGCATGTGCACACCCCCCCCACACACACACCAATATAAACATGAGAAAGTAAGACAACAAAAAGTCCCCCAAAACTTCCCAACTCACCCAAACCTGATTCTTGGGGCATCTATGGATAATAATTCCAAATGCAAAAGCTGAATTACATAAAATGATGAGAGACAAACAAGATCAATAATGTGTTCATGGTGCTCAAGTAAAAGAAAACTTAAATGATAGTAGAGTTAATAAACAAAATGATAGGTGAGCTCATGAAAGACACTATTAAAAAGCTGGCTGATCTACACAAAATGATAAAAACCATGAATGACCTATGTGCCAAAGAATTAGAGTCCATTACAAGGTACCACACATAACTCTAGAAGATAAAAAAATTCTATTGAAAGTATGAGCAGCAGAAGTGACAAATGTTAGCACAAGACAGGTCTGATGCAGATGACCATATAATCATAGAATATGGAAAATAGATCTCAAACCTGCTAGATGACACAAAGATTCTTAATCAGTGAGTAACTGGAATTAACGAAAAGTAAGAAGAAAGTGCAAAAAATAAAAGCAGGGATGCAAAAATAATAGCAGAAAAATTTTCACCTATAAGGAATGAATTTAACAGAGAAGTAAGACATATAAAATCCCAAATAACCATGTTCCCAAAAGAACTGCTCTATGTCATATTTAGTTAAAATACCAGAAGTCCAACAAAAAACAGAATCTTAAAAGCTGTAAGGAAAAACAACAAATCACTTATAAATGTGCTATAGATTATATACAGATGTCCCCCAAAAGCCTCATGAAGTCAAAAGTGAGACTTTGAGAACTGAAATTATAAATTCCATACGATCTACTTATCCCCTTGCTATGTATCATCCCCAAAGAGCTTAAGTCATCATACTACAGTGATATGTGCATATCAATGTTTATAGCGGCACACACATAATAGCTAAATGCTGGAAGCAGCCTGTATACCCATCAGCAGATGACTGCATAAAGAAAATGTGTCTACATACAATGGAATCCTACTTGGTATAAAGAATAACAGGTTTAACACACTTGTAGGAAAATCAATGCAACTGCAAAATATAGTGTTAAGTAAAATATAACAGATATAGAAATTTAAACAAAATATAATATCTCTCATTTGAATCAGGCAAAGCACAAAGAAAATGATATGCAATTGATAGGAAGAGACAAAGAGACAGATCTCTAGCAATAGATAAGTGGTCCAGGGGAACTAGGATGAGGAGTAAGGAGGAGGGGATGGATGGATAAGAATAAAGCTATGCCCTGTACATGAATCTAATAACCCCAGCTAATGTAAGCACTATATGCCATAAAATAAGCTAAAACAAATAATATCCACAAGTATAAATAAGGGGAAGGGGAACTGAAGGAAGAGAGAAAAGGGAAGGAAGGGGAAAGTAATCTAAAAAAGGAAATAAGATGTAATATGTACATGTAACCAGTCCCTAAGATGATTGTACACTGTATGGATTTTAAACATATACTAATAAAACAAGATTTTTAAAAGTGGAGTTTTGGAAACCTGATAAGATTATGGAGTCTTGGGCCAGGGATGTAGCTCAGCAGCACAAGCACTTGCTTGGCAAGTGTGAGGTCGTGAGTTTTATCCCCCGTACAAAAAAAAAAAAAGATTATGGAGTTTTATAGGTGGCCTGTTAGAAAGGAGGGTCTGGTAAGAAGGAGCAGGTAATGGGGGGCTTGTCGAAAAGACTTTAATCTCCCTTTACAGCTCCTCACTTCACACTTTGCTTCCTGTCTTGGCGGACAGGTTTCCTTTGCTATGCAAAAGAGTCATGGTATCCTGCTTTGGAGCTGGCCAGCGATGAAAGAGCTGAAATTCTAAAATGTGAACACAAATAAACTTTACCTTTTCTACATTGTGCGTGTCAGATATTGTGTTCCAGCAATAAGGAGAGTAAACATAATAAAAGTTAAGCCAATTAGAATTACATCAGACTTTTCAAACAAACCTTAAATGCAAAGAAAGCTTGAAATGAAGTGTTTTAAACCCTAAAAGATAGCAATTTTCAACACAGACAGTTATATCCTGAAAAACCATATTTCAAAACTGATTTTAAAAAAAGCCAGGTGTGGTGGCACATGCTTCTAGTCCCAGCACTCAGGCAGCTGAGGCAGGAGGATTGCCCTGGGTTCATGGCCAACCTGAACTTCAGAGCCAGACCTTGTCTGAAAAACTAGAAAAGGTTTGATGGAAAAATGAAGTATTATCATGGCAAAGAGTATTTTAATAAATTCATGACCACCAAACCAGCAATCGAAAAAAAAAAAAAACCTCTCAAGGATATCATATAAAGCGATAATGAGCTTTTCTATTTTCAGAGTGAACTTTAAGTGGAATTTGATCAAAAAGGCCAAATAAGGTCTCCATATATTGGGTAAGGGAACAACTCATCAGGAAAAGATAATAATTATAAATATATGTGCACTGGACAATAGCTTTATTAACTTCACAATACAGACAATACTGGACATAAAAAATCAGGTAAACAACAACAAGATTTAATGGGGAACCTCAATTCTCATGAACACAAGTAGACAAATCAAATACACAAACTATGAAAAAGTGAACATCAGAGTTGAATCAACTTAGTATATATCTACAGAATGTCTACCCAACAAAAGCAAAATATAGTCTTCTCAGCAACACATAGAACTATCCCCAAAGCAGACCGCCTACTAGCTTTTAAAGCATACTTACGTAAATAGAATATGAAAATTATCCCATGAATATTAACAGCAGTGAAGCTAGAAATCATGGCAAAAATCCACATAAATTATGCAAACATATGGAAATTAAATAATATATTCTTGAATAATCAATGGGTCACATGAGAAATTAAGGAAGAAATGAGATGTTTCCTAGAATTAAACAATAATCCCAGAACAGCATACAAGAATATATGCTACACAATGAAAACAGTCCTGGCAGGGAAATTTATGGCTGTGCATGACGACCTCAGAAAACCAGTGTGAACCTAATAAACAACCTAATGATGCACCTCAAGGCCCTATAAATATCATGAAAAATCCAAATCCAAATCCAAATCAAATACAGGAATAAAATTATGAAGAGGAGAAGTTGAAATGAAAAGCTATACAAAGAATCAATGAGTTGGTTCTTCTGAAGACTAAGCAAAATAGACAAAACTTTAGCCAATTTTACCCAAAAAAGGAAAACATAAGACTCAACATATTAAAATGAAAAATAAGACACAACAGCCAAAACACGGATTATTAGTTACTACTTCAAACATATATACATCAATAAATTAGATAATTTAGAAGAACTGAATAGTGCTATATGTATATGAATTACCAAAACTGAACCAAATGGTAGAAAAAAACTTGAATAATACAATAAAAACATCAACAATAACAATAATAAATGTAAATGAAGCTGTAATAAAATAACTGATCAAAAAGGAAAATCCCATGAGCCAATGAATTCACTGCCAAATTCTACAAGAACATCAGTCATACTCTTGAAAATCTTTAATGAAATTGAAAAGCAAATAATATGCCCAAAGTAATTCCTGAAAGCTAGAAATGCTTTGATTCCAAGCCCAAAGACCTAACTGCATGTCCATTGCTCTAATGAACATCAATGAGAAAATCCTTAATGAGATACTTCTAAATAGAATGCTACAAATGTAAAAAAAATCACATATCATAATAAAGAAGGTTATATTCCAGGGATGCTAGGATGGTTTAACATATGCAAATATACTACATAAATAGAAGCATGAACAAAATTCATATAATCACCTCAATAGAAGCAGAAAAAGCCTTTGACCAAATCCAATATTTATTCTTGCAAAAAACTCTGAAATAAGTAGGTGTAGGACTGCATCTCAATCTAATAAAAACCATTTGTGACAATACTACAGTCAATACCAGTAAACTTGTACAATCTTTATGAAAACCAGTGTGGAGAGACCTCAGAAAGTTAAATTAGAAATTCCACTTGACCCAGCTTTCTCCTTCCGTGTATCTTACCCCAACATTAAAGACATCGTATTAGAATGATACATGCATACTCAAGTTCATACCAGCGCAACTCATAATATCTGAGTCTCGGAAGCAGCTTATATGTTCATCAAAAGATGAATGAATAAAGAAAATGATGCGGTATTTATACATAATGGAGTACTAGTCTTCCATACAGAAGGATAAACTTGAGTTGTTTGTAGAAAAATGGATGCACTTTGAGAACATTAGTGTTCAATGAAATACATTAGACATGCAAGCTAAAAAATTGTGTTGTCTTATATGACCACAAATTAAAGTTCAAAATAAAAGACATATAATTGGAGGCAGGGAGATAAATCTTTTGCCAAAGTGAAAGGGACCAAGATGGGCTGAGGATATAGTTCAGTGGCACAGCACCTGCCTGGCAAGTGTAAGGTCATGAGTTCTATCACCAGTATCAAAAAATAATAACAAAAATATAAAATGAAAGGGACCAAGATATGGAGTAAAGTGAGAGGGAAGGAAGGGAATGAAAAAAAGAACATCTGATTTGTGCTTGGGTCAACTTCCCATAATTAATGTATTCAATATATACAACAAACAGGTAATAATAAAAATAAAAAGGGAAAAAACACAAGAACCCAAAACCAAACCAATTTTTAACCATGACAGTTCTAATTCAATCAGTGTCAAGTAGTCAATGACATATATATTCACCTAATTCTTTCTCCTTTCTCTAGTTTATTATAATGGTGCTTGAGAATCTCTGAGGAGTAATTTAAGTTCAATATCACCACTGCTGTATGGAAAATACATATTCTCTGTGACCTTTTGTTCTTCTCACTGACCTTTTTTCAGGGTGCTGTAGGGTTTATTGTTTTTGCATCTGGCATGAAATTTTAGACAGATCCAGGTCCCATAATGTTTAGCGTCACTCCTAAGTGATGGAAAGATCTTTGGACACATTTAGTAATAAGAGTAGTTTAATTTTTATAACTCAATATCCAGTTTTCATAATTATTAGGTGTTATAATTTTATTCAACTAAACTCTGGTTCTCTTATTACTGCCTCATTTGAAGGATATTATTTGGCTCTATATTATCTCCATTTTACTTTAAATTTCTCTTCCTTTCATCAGTTTCATACCTCAAATGGATAGACTAAAAACAAAGAAAAATTTTTCTTGAATGTAATATATATATATATATATTAGTTTCTCTATTTAGGTATTGTAGATTTCTATGTCAATTCTTATTTCATGTAGTATCCTTTGTAATCGTGAATGTTGTTAATAAATACAGCAACAGGAGCCATCCAAGTTAATCACTCAACTTTGAAAATGTCTGTATTCTGCCTGGCAGTTTAGAATACTTTTCACAGTGTTTCGCTTTGTTTTAGAATTGTACTTATTTTAATTTTTGCTGGGCATCTTATTTTAGTTTATTAGTGTATTTGTGTAGTACATAATACATACTTTCCTTGTGGGGAGTGGTTACATGTGCATAACACATCTTAATTCTGTTTTTACTTCTGTACCCCTTCCCTCCTTCCTCCCTACACCCATTTCTTTATTTGCTTCCTTTTTTGGGGTAACATTCTACAACCAGTAATTATTTTTAGAAAGAATAATTCAAGCAGAAACACAAACACATGAAATTCATATTTAATGTATTTTAGTTTTTAAGTACATTTTAATATATATTTTTTTACTTTGGTTGGATAGGCAATTTGATTTTCAAAATCTCCCTGTTTCTTTTTTAGACTATTTTTCAGATGCAAGTCAGTCACTTGCCCACTGTACCTCCAAAAGTAGAAGTCGTCATTTTCTAAATGGCCAGTTAACGTTTTACCATATTTACTATGAGCACTGGTTTTAGAAACACTAAATAATTTGTGACCATTCACTGTGAACATTTTTTCTCCCCAGAGATACCCAGTATCAAGAAAGTAGTGTTTAAAATTTCTATCCTGTGACATTTCTTTGCATACATAAAAAATGTATTATATATTTTTGTGTTTTCAAATTTGATACAAGTAATCTGTGTCTTTCTGAAATTTGATTTACTCTCTCAAATTCAATTTTTGTGGGTCAGGGATCAAAACCAGGGCCTCATATATTTTATGTGTTTAAATTTTACTATTAATAGCATATAGACAACTCAGAAAATGTTCAACATTATAATTATGGCTCCTGATACATGAGTACTTGTTTATTCATCTTAACATCTTATGAGTACTTCATTGAAGAACTGTATAATTTATACTATCATAAAGCGTATGCTGTTTCTAATTTTTATGACAATATTATATTGTATAATCATGCAAATGTTTCATGTTATGTTTTCTCAAGTCTCTAAAGTATGCTCCTTTAAAATTTAGAGTTAATCTTAAAGTATAAACATGCTTTAATTATTGCAAGACTTATCAAATTAACATTTTTAAGTGACTGCCATCTTACACTCACATGGCAGTATATGAAAGCTTTTGAAATCCAATATTCATACAGAAACTTTTAGTAAAAGATTTTTAAAAATTTTGGCAATCTGTGGAGTATTGTATTGTTATGCCATTTCTTTATCATTAGTGAATTTTTATGTTTTTCTGCATGTATGTATATGTGTAATATCTGAGGTTTCTTTTCCTTGTCGTTATATTGTCTTTGTGTTTTTAATTAAAAAGTGGCTCATGTAGTTTGAATACTGACCATTTGTCATGTTTGTGTTGTAAGACCTAGGACCCTAATCTGGTTTCTGTGATGGGAGAGTTAATTCCCCAAAATCTGGGGTTGTTCTTTGTTGTTCACCTGAAATCAAAATGTACTTGCGTAACACTGATCTTGGTTAAGGTATAAACTAACACTAGCTACTAGTATTTCTTTGTAACTATGAATCTGAAGAATTTCAGGGTGATTTCGCTATTTACATCTTTCCTTAATAAGTAAGGTTGATGATTTGTACCTGGTCTTGGTGAGAAAATTTGAGGTTTCTGCTAATTCATGGGTGCTTATGGAGCAGGATTATGACCAATTGACAATAAGCATATAAAAATTCCTTGTTGAGACTACATCTTTGTCTCCTTGGATATGTGATCTTATGTGCACACATAAGTGGTTATCAATACAAGAGAAAATTTTGTTCCTGTTCTGAGAGCAAAGGTACATGCTTGTTTGATTTTGACCAAGAGAGGAAAATAAGAGCTTATTCCTGGATTTTCAAGAGCTTTGCTCTGAGGGGGCATTTGCTTGTGATCTGTTACTTGCCTTTATCTTGTTGTCTTTCTAGCCTTTTAATGCAATGAACTGTAAATTTGCATAATTTATTATAGTCCTATAAGTCATTTTTTGCAATTGAAACCCATTTAATACCACCTTTAGTACCTTTTGTCATTTAATAATATAATGCAATCATTGATTTCTATAATAAAAATTATTACAGAAAAAAATTGAATTGCACATTACCTGGATTGTGTGTATGTCAGCAATTTGCTGGATTGTGTGTATGTCATCTATTTGCTACTTGGGACTAATTTATCTTTGAAAACAATGAACTTCTCAGGGTTATCTAGAGAGACTTCATGAAATATGAAATGGAGTATCTGATTTTTAATCTACTACTACCTGCTATAATTCATGAAGAAAGTTGTGTTCACTATCTCACTATGCCGCTTTCCTTAATAGAAATGAACCGTTTTCTTCAAATGAATACAGATGGTAAATATGCTTACAGCAGAAATAACAAAATACTCTGGTTCAAGTAGGCTTTGGTGGCACAAGCCTATAATCCAAGCACTCTGAAAGACTGAAGTAGGAGAACTGCAAGTTTAAATCCAGGCTGGGCAATTTAGTGACTCAATGAATTTTTTGCATGCATATATACATGCATTCATGCATACATACATACATAATTACATACATACATATATAAATGAGCTGGGGGTATAGTTCAGTGTGAATGTTCTGGCTTGAATCCTACTACTGAAAAAAAGTCTAATTTTAAATAAATATTTCATAAATTATTTTATTTTTGGTGTATATAATGTTTAAAAGTGCTTTATGTGTAGCAAGTAGAAAATAGTTAATTATGAAGAAAAATAAAAAATGTAAATTACTTTTTTCAGGACATGGTAAACAATGTATATGTATTACATATGTATATAAATCTGCAAAATATGCAAGCAATTAATCTCTCAGATTTGCATATTTTAGTAAGTATATGTCTCCATGTTTACATTTACAAATTAATATTCATTAATGGTTTAATTACCTTCATTTAAAATGTTATGTTAATAATACTTCCAAAATTCCAAGTTACTTCATATTAATTTGATTATCAGTTGTTTTGAATGTACTACATGCCAGTGAACAAAAGACTGAAGATTATAGGATAATTCAGAAATGGAACATGAGCAAAAAGAGTTTATACACTTATATAAAGATAAATATATGTCAGAAGTTGATAAAGGTAGATATCAAAAGTGATTCAGTGGAGCGAGAACTTGATTATGATAGGAGAAATTGGGAAAAGCTTCATGAAATAAATACAAAATTAAGCTGAAACTTCACAGCTAATACGATTTAGAAATGTAGTTTTAGCCAGGGACTTCTAGAAGAGAATACCGTAAGAGTAAAATGGTGAGTGAGGATAAAGCGTAAGCAATGAATGCAGGACAAAGGTAATTGTTCTTTCAATACATTAGAGTTAGTAAGAATGAGATTTATGGAAAATTGACAGGAAAAGTGTGATGCAACAAGATGAAAGTGAACCCTACATGTGCATGTATGAGATATGGACTAAGTGTTAACATAAAAGTATTGATAGTCTTTAAGCAGCACAGTAAAATGCACAGTTTACTGTAATTAAAACTGGTTGGAAGGTCTTTATCCTGGAACTTTTGAGATCAGATTAGACAGAGAATGTTTGTGAGCTTTGTTGTCCAGTACTGTACTTTCCAGCCATACATGACAATTCAAATTTAAAGCTAATTAAAATTAAATAATCTAAAGTTCCAGTTTTCAGTTAGACTGCACTTCAAGTATTTAATATTTTTCTAAATTATTACAATATTGAGTAGTACAGATATGGAATATTTATGTCAATGAAGAGTTTCTATTGGATATCACTGTCTATATT
Organism: Hydrochoerus hydrochaeris; assembly: GCA_004027455.1. Taxonomy (NCBI): domain Eukaryota; kingdom Metazoa; phylum Chordata; class Mammalia; order Rodentia; family Hydrochaeridae; genus Hydrochoerus; species Hydrochoerus hydrochaeris. Next base: position 319,583 of record PVLA01000860.1, read on the forward strand.
AATAAATATTGATAAGTTCTGCTAGCCTGGGGCTTAGCTATCTGTAACATGACATCCATCCAACTTGGTACTGGACCCAGAGAAACAATTTATCTCTCCAAGTGTAACTTCTATGTTCTCCTTCTCATTCCACAGATAAACCTCCCGCTTTCTTTTTGTGCATGTACCTAGCCTTCTCTGATCCCAAGACTCCACAACTACCTCAAGCCTCCACCACCAGCCACCAGTAAATCTGTATCCTGCTTTACACAGCAATATACTTTTTCAAATCATCTGTTAGTATGTCATTTTGCTTACGTCTTAAGCTTTTCCCTCGGTCAAAACTGAAAAAAGTAGTTCTACTTCTTTATTCTTGCTGAGAGCTGCTGCACCCCATAAAGCTCTCCCATGGCCTCATTAAAGGCCTTTTCCTACTTTGTCTCCTTATCTCTCCTGTGTGGCTTTAGATTGACTACCAAAAATACCCAAAAAGATCTTATCTTTCTTAATAAAAGCCAGTGAAAAACATATTAGAAAATGAATAGATTTATAAGTCATCTCAGATGGATTTTTTTTCTTTTCTTTGATTCTTAAACCTTAATGGCAAACTAACTGGGAACTGAAAAAGAGTTGAGAATTAGAAATGGGTTACAGGAGAGAGTCTACGGTATGAGACTAGCATTTATTTATTTATCACCTGCATATACTTCATCAACAAGAATAGCTCATAAAAAAGAAAAAAAAGCTATTAGTTTAATGGAAAAAAAGAATAGCTCATAAAAATAAACAAGTGAAACACTTGGGAATACAGAGAAAATGCTTTTTAAAAACCACCATTAATCTGTAGAGGAGTGAGAGACATCAAAAAGTGAGATGCACAAAGAAGCTCTGGATAAAGAAATGGGAAAACATGAGAAAACTGCAATAAAAATGACAACATAATGAATGGAATTATTTAAAACACATAATAATAACTATTCTATATCAAACTTCATTTTCATAAATACAAGAGTATTCTTGCTGTAATCTTACAGTAAGCTAGTACAGCACTATTTAAAATATGACACTATATAAAGCATAGTTAATAGATTAGCTGGTTTCAACATGTTTTAACAACATAAAATCTTTTTAAATTTAATTTCTCCCTCATAAGTTTGGATGGTTCCCTTTCCATAACGTAGTTTAATAATACTGATGTAAGCACAACTGTTTACAAGTGAATGACAGTGAAGCTCTTCTAGATACTCTGAGGTTTCCTCACTATTCATTTAAAATAGTTTATACAAGCTTTTAAGCCTATTGAAGTCATTATTAAAAGAATTAAGCTTATGCTTACAATTTACTTTTACTTTGTGTCACTGGGAAAAAGTCAGCGAAATTATTTTTCCATCTTTCCTCAGAAAAGACAACTAATGTTATTATTTAGCATTTAAAAAGTGCCCCTCCGTTTCCAAAGCTTTTGGTAATTACATAATATAATACATATTCTAAATGTTCTTATAACCAAATTGTTTATTTCACTCTACAATAGCATGAACTTGACAGAAATTTCCATTAAGAAACATTTAGAATGCATTTGAGTTTGCTACATCAGATTGAAAATAAGCTGGCTGGCTTGATTAGACTAGGAATAAGCATATTAAAACAAGTAGACTATAATTATTTTTGCTAGGAAATTGCTTACCTGTCTAGCATTTAAAACTATTGAGAAGAAAATGCATTATTCATCAAGTAGGAATTTATGGTTATTTCAATAAAAAGCATAAATTATTTAAACTTTGTCTCGAATATTATTTAGGCCTGATAATACAAGAGCAATTTTTGAATAATTGGTCCTACCATATGATTTTTACTCTCTAATATTATAGAACACTTAAGTATATTTAGTGTTTTAAATGCTTAAATTAAACATTCATATTATTTAAGTTATAAAGAGTTAAATCATTTCAAGCATATTATTTTGCATATAAATATTTTTTCATATTTCAAAAATACAGTTGGCCCTTTGCATATGTAGTTTCTACCTCTGAAAGTTCTGTATCTGCAGGTCCAAAGTATTGTGGAATAAACATATTTGAAAACAATTATGTCTGTACTGCATTTATACAGTCTCTATTTTTATCTTTATTCCCAAACATACAGTATAAAACCAATTTTCATTGTATTTGTGTTGTATTAGACATTATAAGTAGTTCACAGCTGATTTTAAGTTGAAAAGAGGAGGTGACCAGGTTTTCTGCAGATACCTTATCATGTTATATCAGGAATATAAGCATGCACAGATTTTAGTATGTGTGGGTGTATTCTGGAACTAATTTACTAAGCATACTGAGAAATAACTTGATACACTTTTAAATATTGGAAAGAAACACAAAGACTATAGTGGTTATCTGGCTATAATTAGTTTCACTTTTTTTCGTATGATTTGGCTGATCCAAATTGTTTAAACTAATCATGTAGAACTTTCAAAATTAGAAATTTATTGTAACTGCAATACACATTTTCACTTATACTCTTGTCACTCGGAATGAGAATTTTGTTTGAACTGCTAAAGCAGCAGTTTTTACAGATTTTTTTATAGAAATCACTGTGAAATACAACCGTTTTAAAATTCTGAGAAGCAAAGTTACCATTTAATCGTGTGTGTATGTGTGTGTGTGTATTATGTGAGCTACTGGGTTTTACTTTTCTCTGCCCTTGAAAAAATGATTGTAAAATCTGTAAACTATAGTATTAATAATGACTGGTTATCATTTATTGAGAATTTATCACAAATCACACAATATAGTAATGCCTTTATACATTTATCACATGCCATGACCTAAAATAACCCCATAAGATAATTACTCTTATTCCTACATCATAGATAGAGATTCTGCTAAGGGTCACTTGCCTAAAGTAAAATAGTAAGTAAATAGATTCAGTCCTTCGGCTGAAGTTTGTCTGATTCAAAGCCCTAGCCCTTATCTGCTAGTGATACAGGGGCAGTTTATATAGGTTTTTTAAGACTTAAAAAAATGAACTAAAGTAATTGTGTATAATGCAGAAAAGAATAAAAAGAAAAATACATGTTTCCAAAATCCTACAAACCAGGCAAAACCTGTTGGTGAAATCTCTTGTGCTTTACATTATTTCAAAATGATCTATTTGTACAACTATAAATTTACAGGTTTGGGGTCACATAATACATAGTTGCACACTGAGCTTACTTTGTATGCAATCCCCCTTGATCATTAAAAATTTCCTTGCACTTTTCTAATGATTATGGGAAATTCATTTGTTAGGCATTATCTCTTCCACACATGAAAATTATATAAGCTGTTTTCAATTCCATCTGCCGTTGTTAATTTTTAAGCTTCATTTGTGTTTTATTTCACCTATGCTTCTCCACTTCTATATCACTTTTTTGACTCCTTTGTTCATAAAACCTGTCTGGTATGTCCCTTCCTTCAGATATACATTCTTATTGCTTTCTCTGTCCCCAGACATTTGCAGACTTCACTGTCATATCTTCTCAATGAGGACATACCTGGTTACTTTACTTAAAACTGCAGTCATGCGATCACCACCTTGCTACAAGCGCCATCTCTGTTCTCATTTGGGGCTTTATTTTTCTCTTTTTTATTGCCATATAGAATACAATAAGTTTTTTATCTTTGTTGTTATTGGTCTTTAGGGACTAGTATGCAAGATTTATATGAATGTAGAAATAATTCTGATCTTCTCACTGCTACTTCTAAAAGAGTGGCTGTAAGAATTTTAATAACTATTTGCTGAATGAATCCTTAGTCAACAATAGAAATATTGCAGTATATCCATCCTCCTACTCACTGAAATCACTGAGTTGAACAATAAAAGTAAGTAATGTAAGTTCTCATGCAGTGGAAGTATCTAATTTAGAGGATGCATGAAGAAAGCACCACTCCAGTTTTTCAAATTAAAAAAAAAATACTGTTCAAGCCTAAATACCAATGGATTAGTGAAGTGCTATGATATTTTAGAATAACTTTGGGATATACTATAACTTCCTGCATTTCAATCTCACTAAGTAGTATTCCTGACGTAGTATCATAAAGAAAAGTCTCGGCAGAATACTGAAAAACACATTGTGTATTTTTTTTATTAGAGGAAAAGCCTCTGAGATAGGTTCCATGGTGAACTCACAGGCCGTTTGGGTAACACTACTGAAGGAGTTTATTTCTTTATTTGTTTTCTTGTTTGTTGTTTGTTAGCTGATTATTTCCTCTAAATATCCACAGATCTTCCGTTGTCTTCATTCTTTCACAGCTCCAGGTGTCTCTGAACTCTATGAAGACCTTTTTCTCTTCTCACTTGCGGGGGGATTAGGGATGGTACATGAGTTCCCAGTCTGGCTCTTGGTTATCCCAGCATTCCCTGTTAGTTCCTTTGACCATGTTCTTACTTCCATAAACTGAGGTAGAAGAGAAAATATAAAAATAGGCAAAAAGGACACAACAAAATCAATATGTTAGAACTTTACTTTTAAGAAAAACTGCAGCACAGTATAAAAATGCTCTTCAACCCTTTTCCCTTCCAGGAAATTCACTCAGAAGTATTCCTAGGGGTCTTAGAGATACAATAAGCCTATGAACTGTGCTTTGCTCTTGTCCTTTCATCTGTGAATTGTATTTCCTTTGTCCTCAGTTAAGCAACATTAGTAGTGTGCAGTATACCTCAACTTCAAACAGATGTAAATGGCTTAAATTCTCACGGTGTGCGGAATGCCACTCCAGACACAAATACTTAGTTCCCAATATGGCACCATTCACCAGGGCAATCAGCCAGTGACCTTATGGCAGGTTGATTATATTAGACCACTTCATTTACAGAAAGGGCCACACTTTGTCCTTAGTAGCATAGATACCTATTCTGGGTATGGATTTGCCCTTCCTGCACTTAATATTTCACTCAAAAGTACCATTCATAGACTTGCAGAATGCCTTATCCATTGTCAGGGTATCCCACACAGCATTGCTTCTGACCAAAGTAACACATATAATGGCCAAAGAAGTGAAGAAATTTGCTCATGCTCATGAAATTCACTGCTCTTACCATGTTCCCCACCACTGAGAAGCAGCCAAATTTATAGAAAGGCACAACTGTCTTTTGAAGATGCAGTTATAGCACTATCCAGGAGAAAATACATCGCAGATCTGGACTATGGTTCTTCAAAGAGCTGTGTATGTTTTGAGTCAGTAGCCACTGTATATGTGCACCATAGTGAGGATTCTTGAGTTCAAGAATCAAGGAGTGGAAGTTGAAATGGTACCAATCACCATTACCTCTAGTGATCCACTATTATATTTCTGCTTTATTTTTTTATGACATTTGCTCTGTTGTCCTAGAACTCTTAGTACTAGAGAAGGGAAGGTTTGTACCAAGAATCACAGCAATGATACATTAAACTGGAAGCTAAAATTTTCCATTGCTTATTTTGGTTCTTCAGGCCTGCCGGAGTCCAGCTGCGGCAGGGCAGAGGGTTCCCAAAGGTGGACAGGGAGTCGGCGAGCGAGAGACAGAAGACACTGCACACCAGTCTGTGAGTGAATCTGAATCCCCCTTTATTTTTTAGAAGCTGGAGTATGTATTTGCTAACCTTTGGCAGTAACCCCCAGCCCCAAGCAGGAAGCGCCCCAGGCTCAGGGCCTGGCAGGGACAATCCTAAACAATAGGTTTTAATTAACCTCAACCCCAAGCAGGAAGCGCCCCAGGCTCAGGGCTAGGCAGGGACAATCCCAAGCAATAGGTGTTAATTAACTCTTTTCACCTTTGTAACATCTCAATCTTGTTACTTAGTTAGCTTGGGAAATGTAAGCTGATGCCCCTGGATGCCTGCAGGAGGAAGAGATGTGTGAGGCTATTATGCCGCTCCCTACATTTTTTCCTTTATCACTTATGGGAGTATGGCAGTCCTTGTGAGGACAGCGCCTGTCTTAGGTCAAGGACTCTTCATATGAACCCAACCAGGCCTTACCCGTCATGGGCCTGCAGGACAGCAATTGGTCCTGTGCCTGTCTTAGGCGGCTGGTGGCGTAACATATGTGTCCTAGTTGCCCATCTCTGGCTGCCTGTCCAGTGTCTCAGGGTAGTTGTCTCACAGGAATTTTGTAAATCCTCCTCCATGAGCTCTTTCATTTAAAGCTTTTGTATAAACTCTCTCATACTACTCACAGAAGGTAAAATTTCACAATTAGTTTTCACAAAGTTATCTAGAAGGTTTCTAGTAACTCCTCTGGAGTTTTGATTTCATATTGAGTATTACATGAAAATATATATATGTGAATTACACAAATTACAATTATCAGTATAAAACATTACAAGATCCTTGCGCCCAATTCCCACATGTGGTGTCCTTTTCCTGGAGAAGCTCTCTCCTCCACCCATGGACATTGTCACAAGGCATGGATGGACGGAAAAGGGTGTCGCATCTCCCCCTTCTTTAATTTTCAATTTTACGCCGAATAGCTGTGGGGGTAGGGGAGGACAAGGTCTCCTTCTCCTTTGAGGCAGCTGCAGTTCTGACGAGGCGATCGGGTATCCAAATGGGGGATTTTCCATCCTGTGGAAATACACAAGAATAGCCTCACCCAGAGGCTAGTAAGATATCTGGGCCTTTCCATAATCCAGTAGTTAAATCTTTCCATTTGACAAAAGCCTGAGGAATTAAGGTAGGACATTTCCAATGTCTCTCCATATTATTTATTTGATCATATCCAATATTTAAATAATTAATAACAAATAGGGCATGTTGCAGGGTGTGATGAGGAGAATAATATTTCTCAGTGCTAGTTATTTTTTCAATTTGATATTTTAATATCTGATGGGATCTTTCAACAATTGCTTT